>OZ010738.1:18485550-19085550 GCA_963932295.1 Tipula lateralis | reverse complement strand
GAGTGTTGAATTATTTTAGTGATGTCGTCAATAAATATCAGGAAGAGGTAGGGACCAATATTTGAACCCTGGGGGACACCAGATTTTGCTAAAATAGGATTGGACTTTTCACCAGCTATTTCGATAAATAGGTATCTCTTCGTTAAGTAAGATTGAAACAATTTGACGAACATTGATGAAAAACCAAACTTGTCAAGTTTAATCAATATCTGGCGATGTTGAATGGAGTCAAAAGCTTTACTGAAGTCAGAGTATATGGTGTCAATTTGGTGATGATTTTCTAAAGCTTTAGTAGTAATGCTAGTAAACTCAACTAGGTTGCTGGTAGTTGATCTGCCAGGCATAAATCCATGTTGATGAAATGATAGATGGCTTAAAACTGTTTTCTTGAAGGAATTGCAGACTAATATTTCAAATAATTTAGGTAAAATTGAAGTGGTTGCAATTCCACGATAGCAGGAAATTTCATTTCTTTTACCAGATTTGAAAATCGGCGTGAGTCTCGAAATTTTCCATTTATCAGGAATAGTTCCGGTTTGCAATGATTTATTAAAGATGAGTTTTAAAGGCTTGCAAACTACATCAGCCAATAATTTAATGATGGATGAAGGGATAGAATCAGGTCCACAGCCCCCTCCTAGTGATTTAATTTCAGTTAGTATCTCCTCTTCAGAAAAAGTTGGGATATGTATTGAACAATTTGCGTAGCTTGGAGTATGATTATTACAAGGTGAATTATCAGGACTGTAAATTGTTTGGAAAAATGATGAGAACAGGTTTGCTATTTCTTTGGGTTCTGATGCACATGATCTATCCAGATGCATAGTGGCCGGATATCCTTTAGTTTTCCTCTTGTCGCTGAAAAAATTCCAGAAATATTTGGGATCACTTTTAATATTATTTTGAACTTTGATTATGTATTTCTTGAAACAATCATCATAGTACGCATTGAATTGTTCCTTAGTTGTAATAACTTTTTGTTTATCTTCGTCTGAATAGGTACGTCTCATTTTTTTATACGCATGGTCTTTTCTATTTTTCAATTGATTAATTTATCATCGTACCATGGCTGATGGATGATTGATGTAGTTTTTGTTAGCGGTACAAACTGATCGAATCCATTGAATAATATATCATAGAAATTGTTAATATTAGTGTTAATATCAGTTAATCCATCAATTTCCTCGTTCCAATTTTTATTATTCAAGAAGCCTTTGAGTCCAACGATTTTAGCTTTGGCAAAGTTATGTCATATACTTGATTCTTGATGGAAATTGCAGTGTTCGTTAATTTCTGATATATTAAAGCTGAATTACATGGATTTGTGATGAATATCGTTGCATGTAAATGGTGACAGTGATTCATTTACTTTAAAGATGTCAACTTGGTTTGCTAGGAATAAGTCAAGAAAGTTACCATTTACATTTGGAAGATGATTTATTTGTTTTAGATCAAAGTAAAAGCAGGCATCAATAAAACAACACTCAATATCAGATAGAGTAGAAGATGGAAGCATGCATTTTAGATCTTCGTCATAAGACCAGGTCACATTGGTAAGGTTAAAATCTCCCACTACTACCAAAGAATCACCCGGCTTAGTAAGATTATAAATTTCTTGGATCGATTCCATGCAGTTTGCGTATGTTTCACTTGGTGAAGAGGGTGGTATGTACACAGTATAAATGTATATTTTTTTCTTATTGATTGTTATTATTACACAGGCATGTTCGACTTGACAACAAGAGAGTTGAATTTCTTCCCTGGTAATTGAAGCGTTCACGGCAATTAGTACTCCGCCGCCCGTTAATTTTTTGCTCGTTGATGAGGAACGGTCACATCTGTAGACGACATTATCACTAGGGAAGAATTCCGTGCTCTGAATATTATTATTAAAATTTGTTTCCACAATAATATAGAATGAGAACAGGGTTTTCCGAACGAAATTAAGAAATTGATAAGCTTTGCTAGACATTTTGTTGACATTTTGATAGTAGATTGTATGATTGGTTTTGGTGATGATACTATCGACTTGATAAGCTGATGACGAGACGGTGTTTGTATTGGGTTGGGGCTTTCTGGTGTTATCCGAAAAACCGGCCTTTTTTTAAACTCAAATTCTTTGACAAGGATTCCATTAGGCGAAAGATTCGGATTTGCTGTCTTTACAAAGTCTTCTTCAGTGAGACTAATCCTAAATGATGAATGGTCACGAGGTACGCCATTAATTGCTTTAGGTATCATTTTGATACAGTTAGCTATTGCTATTTTGAATTTCTCTATCAGATAATTTTGAATGACTTCTACCGACGTAGATTTATGCAGTCTGCTTACAAAAAGATGCCGTCTCGGTTTAATAATTCTAATTGGAATCATTAGATTTTCAATATTCGAACGAGGCGGTACGTAAATTTCCGTTGATGAAGCTTGCTGGTCTGTTGTATTAACCTCATCTATTGAGGAATCCGAGTTTACGTGAAGCTGATGTGGCCAATGCTATAATGTGTTCATTCCATTTTAAATTGTTGCTAATCTGAACACCAAGTAGACGAATTGAGTCACAACCCATTTCCGCGAGAACGCGCATATTTGTATTTTTTTCTCGTTAAATTTGATCTGGTTTTTTATTCCTCTCTCAAATATTGTACTCAAATCGGAATTAAGCGAAGTGACAACTTCCAGCCGTTACCGTTTAACTCTGAAGGAGAATGCACAGAAGAGTGCAATGTCGCATCATCGGCAAAACTGTGGATAGGGTTTACAGTGCTATCCAACAAGTCATTAATATATAACAAAAACTAAGTTGGCGATAAAACTGATCTCTCGGGAACTCCGACATTACGAGAGGGTGTCGTTGATGATCTCCGATTTAGCACTACGTTGATCTTTCGATCTTTCAGAAAACTTTTTATCCACTTATGGTCATCGAATCCAAGCCGTATGCCACAAGTTTACAAATGAGATTGCAATGAGATTGTTGAATATATCAAAAGCGATTGCAAAGGATTCTACGTGTTGCTCCAGGGCGAGATGCCATTTGTTTGTAACATACGTCAAAAGATCGGTTGTGGAGCGGCTTTCGCGGAAACCATATTGTTTATCTGAAATTATTTTATTAATCTCAAGATAATTCACCAATTGTTGGCTAATGCATTTCTCAGAAACTTTAGCCACGGCTGACACAATTGACATTGGACAGTAGTTTGAAGGGTCAGTTTTATCACAACCACCTTGCTTATAAGGAGAAACATTTTAGCATATATTGGAGCCAAGTCACTTACAAACCCGTTCAATATTCGAACAGGAATTCCATCAGGTCCGGTGGCCTTATTAATGTCCAGTACCTTCAAGTTCCTGAAGACAATTTCTTTCGAGATGTTGACAGGATCCATTTTGGAACCACAATACGGATGGCGTAACTGCATCGGTGACAACTTAAATCGAGTTCGAGGTATGAATCCACCACCAAAGCACCGTCTGCACATTCCAATCATGAAATAGATTTTTTAGAAATATTGGTAACCGATGCGACCATCTATGGTAAAAGTTGCGATCGAAGATTTTCTACTCGGAAGCCTCAGTGGCTTTCTTGTTGTCGGCTCTATTCGCTTCCCTAACACAGATTTATTTACCGATGTGACGTGTGGCCTCATATTTTTCAAACGAAATTTCGTTACGCTTTTATTTCTTGTGAGCAGATTTATTTTGTCTGGCTGCTTTGACGACTTCTTTTGAAAAGATTTTAAAATTAAGATTGGGATTGGAAAAGGATGATGGGGTATATTAACTCATTCCCTGTAGAACGGATTCAGTAAAATTGGAAACGGTGTCGTTTGAAGGATATAATATTATGATGATATGCCGTACGTAACAGTGATGGGAGTAACACGTGATCTGAAATACCAATTGCATTAATGGGCAGCTAACGCGCTGAATTACCCGGTCGTTGACGCAAATCTTTTCAAGTTGCGTGTGTGTGTGGCATCTGTGTATTCATGAGGTTTCTATAGGCCAGTTTCGATCTGATGACGTTACTGAAATAATCAAGTGACCAAAAAGGTAGATATTCCCACTTTATCAGGCATATATAAATGCTCGACTGTACTTGATATTTGATGTATATTGTGTTCGTGTATTATGTATTAGTCGTGAGCAGTTCTAGCGAATTACAGATAATTGATTCAAAATTTTTTTGTGTTTTGTTAATTTCTGTTCCCCCTGAATTATGGGGCACAATTGACTATGTATATTATATGCAACCGTAATTTAGTTGGAAGAGAGACCTGATTTTGCCCGATTAGTTATAAATTTAGGGCTGGTTAGGCATGGAACGAACATGATACTGCATGCTGTAAGAGTTGGTCGCCTGCTCGAGTTTAGTGAGGTTTGGCTTTGTTGCAGCATTAGACTTCCAGAAAATGTCTGTTGGTATCTCTACTTGAGAAGCGCGAATTGAACTTCCGCCATTAAGAGAAGCAGATAAAATTCTATTGTGAGACTTTTGGGAGGTTGTTTCGGAAGGTTTTGATGTGTTAAAAGGTAATGCTATAACAATGTAATGCGAGAGAAGTTTTATTTGATTTTTAATTCGGCTAGAGCCGACTAGCTAGACTAGCTAGGACAGGCTAGGCCTGGCTTGGATCTAATGAGGACGTCATTGAGTGATCATTTGATCGAAAAAATTTATTCCATCTTACCAAGCATATGCTAGTGAACTTGATATATGCACTGTACTATTCGTATATATAGTAATTGATCGTCTAACGATAGTGTTAGTGAATTACAAGATACTTTACTTGAAATTTCTATTTAATAATTATTTAAATTGTGGCGTGATGATAATTGATTGGATCTGTGTACAATGACGAACTATTTATTTGGCATTTACTGAACGCACAAAGTGAACCATGAAATGCCGGTACTTTTAACAAGAAACTATACAATCGAACGACCTACCTTTACATAAATCTACTACACCAACTTTTCCATATAAAAGCCTTCTCGAAACGTAGTGCCACGTAATAAAAAGTCTATGCTTGAATCAATGCTGGAAGTGGTAATCAAATCATGTCAATCATATTCTTCAAGAATTTGGTTATAGTTTTGACAAATAACCGTTCACTTAGTTAAGATCAGCCTGCTGATACCATGTATTGGTTGTCGTATCAAAATAGCAAAGAAGGCGGAATTAACTCTAGAACTGAACACCAACTAGTGGAAGAGCACACGGTTCAACCCACATACACATACCCATACACCCAATCGTGATTTTTGGTCACCACCAATCGAACCCGAGACCCGTGAATGACAGAACAAGCACGCCACTTTCTCTGCAACAAGGATGTTGTATCAAATCATACAGTCGAGAAACCTACTATCAACATGATGGAACGAATACTACATATCAGTAGTACCTATGATAAGTTAAGGCCTAAGCTTACACCATTACAAGACACCTGAAAAGATGAATAACTGAAGACCATATATGTATAAGCATGGTCCAGGAAAAGCAGCTTGTATATCTTATACCACTGTAACAGATATTTGGAGATTAAGGAATAAACGAATTTCGGGACTAAAAGCATTCGTTTTGGAAGAGATGTCTCAATGGGCCTTCTTGATTTGTTGAGATAATAAATAATGCACATATTTTTTAGATAATAGGCTTCAAATGTGACAGTAGTTATGCGGACTAAATGTATAAATCCACATAAACTTGAGCTGGTTTTACCAGGAACTATAAAATTTCTTAGATTGAACCACCTGCGTTTTAATGAGTGTATGCTTCAACTTAACGACCCACAGTGTAATACTTGGGTCTTACAACGGCATTGGTAAAAGATGGGGTACTAGACTCACGCAAATATATTGACTCTATACACTCCAGGCATCCGATGCATTGTTTTGTGTGGGAATGGTATCTCAATGTTTAGATTTGACCTTCAGATATCAACAACCTTAACTCTAAAAATGTTCATGCTCTACTCAAGCTCTAGAGATTATGCATCATCTCATGCATCTAGTCAACCGAAGGAAACATAAGGCGCCTTGCACATCCCTTAAAGTTCGAAGCAATTTTGCTGTGAACCTGTTCACTGATTTGTTTTGGAGTTTTTTGATAATACATGGATGGTTTAGTGATACAATTATGATGCATGTGATGCTTTCCGGTGAGAATCGATCTAGAAAGCCTTTGAACTGACGACGACAACCAAATATGTAAATAAAAGTTACCAACCAAACCGTTCCATCCAACTAAGATAAAGCCCAAGTTAAATAAATATTAGGATTATCCTGAAGTGGTTTGGCTGTATGGTTGTTTATTTCTGTCTCTTCTATCATAACTCTTTCACAGTTCCCTTAAAATTGCTTATCTTAGGCCGAAGCCAAACAAATTGTAGGTTCGTTTAAACGTAGACCATTTATGCATATTATATATTTCTCACAGTACAGATATGTAAGATGGGTCGGCCCAAGATTGAGTCTGCAGTCCATCAGATCTTTGATGAAGTATTGTTCCAAAGATTATTTGGATATGTGATAAGGTTGTCCCATCTCTGGTAGAGACCACCAAAGTGATAGTTGATATCTATCTTAAGAGATCGGTGGTGTGTTCACTTTTGCATCCACTTTTGCATCCAGCCCTTAAAATGGACTCAGGGTTACTACCAATAAAGTACGTAATAATGTTCTCTTTATAAGAAGTCAGTGCCCGAATATACAAACCGAGCTGTTGTATGATGGAAGAATCATAAGCAAAGGTTTCTAAACCGAATGGTGGATCCTATCTCGACCATAGTGAAACTTAATTTTGAGAGAGTTTCTGGAGAGCTTAATTCTATAACTGAAACAACCAAACAGTATAATTTTATCGGTTACACTTCCTGATCGGAACCAATTATTTTTAAAGTAGTCATGATTGAACCCAAATGTAAAAGGTGACAGTCATACGGTTCGTTCCCAAAACTACTGCAATATAAATCACAGACGTGCCAAGTGTGCTGCAAAACATTTCACAAAGATTGTACCAAATTTAAAGAATTTCTTCAAAGTTTATAAACTTGGGAACACTCACACCGCTTCTGCAGAGTCTTAATATAACTACAGAGAATAGCAACAGACTTTCTATAGGAGCCAAGTAAACAAAGAATCTCATATGATGAACCACATTAGGACTGCAATGGATTAACTCCTATATGAACTTGGATGGTGAAAACAATTTACGAGCAATGTCTGGATATGGATGCAATGCAAACTATACCGGAAATCAACATACCGGCGTTCAGATATCAATAAGATATCACATACCATATACTTGACTACTTTCTATACACCAGAAAGTTATAGCAAACTTACGTTTAAAACTAAACGAACTCTGATCAGTCTGCCATTTATTCACCCTCAGTAGAAAAACGGTCTAAAAACAACTCAAAACTGACATACAATAGTCAGCATGGAATTATAGTCTGAAAGAAATAAGGGGTAACGCACCAAATGCGGTTGAATAATGGTAAAAGCTGTGGCAATGGGAGCGGAAGGTACCAGGTTCAAATCCCGATGAGGGCAGGATGCAAAAGAGATTTTTCATTGCATCTGATTATGATCGGTAGAGTGAATGAACACATCTATAACCCTCTGTTCGAGTGTACAACTCATGCGATGGACCAACACACCTTCCATATCAATACTGTAATCTGGCATGGAGCTATGCAATTTGCAGATGGTTCTACGTAAATCGGGACCTTTAGCCATGAGCCCAAAAACAGATTGCAAAGGAAGAAACAGACATACAGACAGACAACGATACCTGAGGCAGAAAATACAAGAATGGATATAAAACGGATACATTAGACTCATACCAGCTTCAATGTGGAAGACAACGAATCCAAATATCAATAGCTTAAAGGCTACGGCCAAACTATTTAATACACTAGAATAAATTCTTAGGCATGAAATTCCACAATTTAACAAGATTATATAGGTTAACAGCTAACCAACTAGGAAAAATTCTCTTTTCAGCTTGTATCACCTATGAAGATTCGTACGTAAGTGGATATCCCAGCAAGATTTTTGCGATAAATTATTTTCTGAGACTTACCTCACGAAAGCATAAAAGCGATATGCTGTTCGCAATGCGTTTTATAAATTACCTCGTTGCGACAAATTTTAAGAAAATGTACTCAATGCGATTGATATTTATCGCTTTGCGGAATAAAGAAATGATGATAAAAGCAAATCTGCTGTGGAAGCCTTTTTGCGGTTCGTCTAGCGAAAGCATAAATGGGAAATGCTTACCGCAATGAGTTTTAAAACTTAACGCACCGCGACATGGTTTCATTAGTTGTACTGAATGGATCGCTTTGCGATAATCAAGATGAATATAAAACGGAAAAGAAAATTCAATAAAAGCGGAATTTTTGATGGTTATGATGTGAAGAATAAAAATTATTAGAACAGTAATTCAGTGCAGTTTGATATTTTGTGTAGTTTACATTAGAAGTGAATTTTGGTGATTTTGATTCTTTTAATTTTTTTTTTTAATTTGAAATAAATCTTATTTTTTATCATTATAATATTTCCGAAGAAAAATCAGCTTTAAGAAAATTTTTGGAAGAAATCGTTAGTGACATCACATATTTTGTCAACCGTGGAAGAGTACAGTGGATAAAACTAAGTTAACTAAGCTAAGATATTTGCTAAGTTAACAGATTTAAATAACGTATTTAATCAGAACGATTAAAAAACAGTTATAAATCATTCATCGGTCACTTTTGAAAGTTCTGATAAGGTTTGCATTCGAGATGTACAAGAGCGAAGAACCATTTATGTAAGAAAAAATGAATCAAACTCATGAATTGAAACTGAACTAAATTAAACGTTTTTTATTTCAAATTGCAAAAATAATTTATATATATATATATATATATATATATATATATATATATATATATATATATATATATATATATATATATATATATGTATATATATATATATATATATGTATATATATATATATATATATATATATATATATATTATATAATTATATATATATATATATATATATATATATATATATATATATATATATATATATATATATATATATATATATATATATATATATAAGCCTAAATGATGTTGCACGAATAACTTTGACTAAACGCATGGTATATCGCACATGGCTCTCAAGTGTTGTCGCCAGAATTAATACACGATCATGTACAGATCATCGTCCATTACTACGAAAGTGTAGTTTGAGTTATTCTCACGACAAAATTTGAGAATTATATGCATTATACTGATGAGTAATCCGTGTGTATTCTCACAACATTCCGGTCGATATAAAAGAGTTTATCCTAAATGCGGCGTTTAGAAAACTTTTAACAACGTTCAGGACATCCGCTAATTATTCTATCGTTTAAATTATTGCACAATAACGACTTTTCTACCGATTATCTTTCGCTTACCTCGGATTTATTTACTAAAGTTACGCGAAAGGTGAAGTAAAGATAATTTTCATTGTTTTTCGTGCGTGGAGTCAAAGTTATTCGTGCGACAATATATGCGTATTAGAGAATGTATTGCGATTAGTCGCACGGCGAGTAATCGACCGATATTCCTGCGATAATCTACGTTGCACGCTTGCAGTATCATTCATGAACCAAAAACTCGGAACAAACCTTCTTGATGTTCTGTTCCAAAGAGGTTAAGGAAAACTAAGTGAAACTGAAGAATAAAGCAATGAGATCTAATCTTTGTGAGGGTATAAATAGCTATCCCACTGTTGTAGGACGAAACAAGACGCTGAGCAGGAATAACACCTGTAGATTTTTTTTCAGTTCAAACCCAATGACAAGCTTTTACTTCCTCTAAAAAATAAATAGGCGACCTTCTCTTACTACCCATTTTCTGGGCTGTAATACCGTCGTAAGTTAGGTTAAATTGTTGTGGCTGCTATCGCACACTTAGACCGGCGATCGGTCCGTTGTGATACCACTTTGTATGGCTATAGGTCCGAGTTTTTTCGTAGTACCATCTGCGCATTGAATAGCTCCATGTCAACCTATAGTACTGACATGGAAGATGGGTCGGCCCATGGATTCTATACACGACAGGGGATCCAGATATATGTTCATTTTTCACACCGATCGCACCACCCAAACGATCGAAGGTGAAAACCCCATTTGAATCTTGCCGCGATTCAATATCGAACCCGGTACCTCCCGCTCCAACTGCCGCAGCTTTAACCACTGCGCCACCTGAGCGGTACCGTCGTAAGCGACAATAGTTTGGTGTAGTCATTAACGATTTTCCCCATTTGGGGCTTAGCCTGCAGATTAATTCATTAAGAGCTGCCGTGGTTCGTTCTCTTTAAACCGTTCAAATATCCTGATGGTGTGTTTGATTGGGGAGAAGTAGAGTTATTTTGACCCCAAAAGTTGGAAAGTCGCACTATACCGACCTTAAATTGTCGCGGCTTATTTGTCTTTCTTGTCATAGACAGGTTTTTGACAAGGTTAAACTTTAAAAAGTCTACCCTAGTCAGTTCTGGTTTAGTGAGAGTTTAGTCTTATATCTATTATTCTTATTTCTCATTTCATGAATCTAGATACTAAACTGCTATAGAAAGTGCATATCAAGATGAAATGGAGAACCTTCAAATGTCAACAAATAATTAAATCAAAAAATTTGCCAACAGTATAAAGAAAGCTTTACGGAACCCCAAAGGACCGACCGATAATTAATCGGTAATGATATCACCAAAATTATAGATTAAGCCGAATACCAAATTCTAATTGGAACAAACAAAAAGTTTTATAGACTATCAGACGCGTCTAACAACTGACAGAATTACATATACAGCAACAAAAATCGAAATGAAAATCCAACTTCAATCTATATATGTGACACAGTTACCGACTAGACGACTTTCAGTTCTAGACAATTTATAGACAGAATGTCGAGAAAATAATTTGTGTCGAAGGTTATCTTGGTTATGTCTTCAACAAACCGTAAACTGTTAATTTCTACGACCTTCACAAACACAACATAGTATAAAATATATTCTTATTTCACTCACACCTTACGATTGTTTCAATTCGAAATAAATCAGTAATGTCCGCGACGAAAGGTATTTAGAAATTAGCCAATGCAATTTCGAACACAAAAATAAGTAAAATTGTGACAACTGAAATTGAGGTGTGATGAATTTGTCGCGTTACACAAACAAAAAATATTAATTTCATTTTCACTTCAACCTACACATTTCCCTTTTTTTTGGTACGTCATCGATATACGAACACACCATATGATGATACGAAAGGTTTACTCATGCTATACGACAACAATAGACACGACTAAAATATAAGTGCCAAATTATGTGACGTCATGGTTGCGTGACCCACATCTCTATATACTAAAATGTATATGTACATACATGATCAAAAAGAAAATTTTGCGAAAATAGATGAAAAATCAATAAAATTAATTTAAAATAAATTAGCATAAATTACATAAAAAGTCGTCTTACCTTGTTAATCGACGAATCATGAAAATTGTACACAAAACCATTTGTCTGCGGGCCCGTCGTAACCACAAGTAAATTATGCTTTTTAACCGGACTGCCCGGATTCAATGTATCACTCGTCTTTGCCAATAGACTGCAAAATGATTTTCGTCCTTCATTATCGCCTTTGCCGAGAACAGAAGTCACGGTCGTCGACGATACCACTGGATTGCAGCCCAAAATCCGTTTTGTGTTCTTCGCTATCGATCGTAATGGTGATGTTTGATTTAACATTTTGACTTTGAGCTGTGGGCGTATTAGTAATTGACACGGAAATTATTATTAGTGAAAAGTTTCACCTTTTTAGCACTCTATACAAATTTATATTTATTATATAGCAAATCTCGCGTATCGGACACTGTAAATTTTGTCTGTTCGCGATTAACATTGAAACACAACTGAAGTTCAAAGAATTTTACTTTTTTTGTTTTAGTTTTATGTCGGTTGAGTTTTTCTCGCACATTGACAACACGAACACCATCAAACCAAACAATTTTCTATTTTACATTTTCGCTTCCCTATATACAACATACTATGTGCGCGCACATGCTATTTTTGAATGAAAATTGTCTCGTGCTCAAGTGACAGTGTATGTTTGTTAAGAGAAAATGCGTTCGAGGGGTAGACGACGATAAATTTAGGTCTTGAGAATCAAGTGATTTGCAGATTAAAAGATTATCATGTTGAGAGTTCAATTATGTTACATAACCAATTCAAAATTTATACCATTTGCATAATAGATTTCTCGTGATTTGGTAATTAAGGGTGGAAGGGGTGAAATATATAGGTAAACAGTAATTAAGTTTAATTGAAGTAGAACAGACACCTGAATTAATCAACGGATAATGTTAGTGCTTAATTCGCTTGGGAACCAATATGCATGTTAATCATTTTAATTGGTTTGTGTCATGCTTCAATGGACTTCAATAGTTTATATGAAGTGGGATGATGATGTGTCTCTACATTAGATCATAATTGTATGTTCCATAAAATACGATATTGTAGTTAGTCACAGTTAGATGTACCTGTTCTGATTGTTCGAGCCCCAATAAGGGTGCAAGATATGGATTAAATACGACTATGACCTTCTCTTTGAGTGTGCCACTCACATATGTCAAGTACAACCAGTCTACGAAAACAAGACTTATAGCATCCAACTCCATGCTACAGCGACCCCTTCGCCTACCGTAAGAGACCATTTGCTAGAAAGCAAAACATGAGTGTATTCGCCATCTCATTCAAGTTTATAGACTCTCTCGATTGAAATCTAGAATTGGAGTGGTGTTCATAACGAGATGTTTCTCAATTCATTTAACATCGAACGTTCCCTAATCCAGAGATGATTCTATCAAAAATAGTGTTAAACAACTTCATTTCACCATATCTATATCTATATGGCTTACAGGCCGTAAACGGCCATTACCGCGTCTCACCTGAGACCTTACGAACCATTTTTTTAACGATTGGTGCACATTGGTGGTCAGCCCAATGAATGTTTTAACACACAACCGAATTTTATGTCATCCGGTTGCATGTTAATTTGGTCAACGGCGAGAGTCGAACTCCAGACCGCGGTGTGATGAGAAACTCTCTTAACCATTAAGCTACAACCAGCTACCAATCAAATAAAATCAAAAACACAATGAAGTGGTTCCTCCGAATAAGTCTCTAAATTAATGGAATCAACTTTAGATGAACAATTTATCTATATAATCTTTGTTTGGCCTAAGACATTCCACATTGAGTGTATTCTTTATGAACCCATTGTGGTTACAAACGAGCTTGCACTTTAATATATTACACGATGCTTAACAGCAAGACAAACCTTACGGAGAAAGAGTTGCTTGGTGGTACCGACATCTATAAAATCAAGTAGTGATCCCTGCCCATATGTTCCCTTATAAGATCAAGTAGTGATCACTGCCTATAGGTATTTAGTTGAAGACCAGTACGATCTCACACCTTGAACAACCCAAGACCGAATTGTAGAAAACAATGCACTTTAGAAATTTAACTCGCCGGATGTGTAACATGGATGTTTATGTTTTCAAGCGGATGTTTTTTAAGAAGGTTTACTTACCACTGTGAGATCATGAGTGACATTATTTTGTCCCCATTTGTGGTTGCGTTTCGTGTCAGCAGTATAGGCCTGCTATACATTCGATTGTTATTGCTTGACATCCCAAGTTCAAGATTGCCGAGGTCTGTGCTGCAATGTAGATTTTTTTTGGGATATATGGTCTCCATGGTTTTATATCATCGTGTTTTTAAGATAGCAACAAGTTCCAGACGAAATTTTCGCACATGTGATAAGGCCATCTTTAATGACAGGTTTTCTGTCGGCTGCACGTTCCAAATGCCGATTCAAAATCTTGTGTTGGGTATCGAGTTTTTCTTTTTCAGAGTTATGGACTGATTCCCGCACAAACGTGATTGACCCTTCACTGCTTCACTGAGTTTATATTGAACCAGGGAGTGATGAAAAGATATCCTCACCATCAATCCAGGTTCACTTGCTTTAATTTAACCTTCAGAAAACACCACTTAAACCTTTCGATAACAGTAGCTGCCTTTACCAAAGAGAAATATTTTTTTTTGAGGTTGTTTCCTTACTCGAACCACATCAAGATTCTTTCGTTTAGGGACATAGAGTTGCAGGCTTCTGTACTGTCTAAAGCAATCAGAACTGAGTTTGAGATTTCTTATATTCACTTATCAGTAACCAGAAACTCGGAACAAACCTTCTTAAAGTTCTGATTCAAACTTCTTAAGAAAAACTCTAAGAATAAGGCGAGGCGATCCAATCTTCAAGTTGATTGGAACATCTGCCTAGTTCCTCAAAAGGTGTTCAAAAAAGGTGAGAATATTAATAGCTTACCAACTATGTAGTTAGACTTAACAAGACGTTAAGCAGGAATAATACCTGAAGACTTGGATCATTTGGTCAAAGTGAACCACCTAATGGCAAGCTTACATTCTCTAAAAAGAAAATATAGGCAACCTCCTTTTTCCTACCATTTTCCGGGCTGCAATACCATCGTAATCGACAACACAGGTTCAGCCACTAACGATGGTTGTAATTTCCAACTGGGACTTAACCTACAGATTCATTAATTATGAGGATTTGCTCTTTAAACCTTCAGATCGGCCGGTCCTAATAGTATATTTACTGCTTCTATTCCAGACATGAATCGTTTTTAGTTTTCTTTCACAATCTTGGAGTTGAAGACAAATAATTTTATTTCAAAAGTTGGCAAATCGTATCCTAAACCATTTCGACCTGTTTGTCTGTAACTTTTCTGAAATCTTTGCAAAAGATTGTTGATAGGTTTATTAGGGTCAGCATTGAGTTACCATTCTGGTCAGTAACATGCAACATGCTTAGAGTTAGCAAATCTTGTGAGACTGCCTTACATGAACTCGTAACTATAGGATTGAGAGATCTATGCACAAACATGAGTTTCATGTGGGCACTTTTCTAGATAATCACCTCGATTATCGTGAGGTTGAGAATACCTGTATTTCGGCCAAAACTTTCAGAGGATGCCACCAGGGAAGTGTGTTTTCACCCTTGTTATGACTTTTAGTCATTGACGAACTTCTTATTTAACTTCATGAGTTCATTGGTTTCATCTCTCAAAGTCACGTTAAAGATTTGGTTCTGAGAGTGTCAGGCAAATTTATCAGATTTAACTCAACTGGAGAAGGATGCATTACTTTCCGGATGTATATTAATAGCTCAGAGTCAACCTTAGCCAAATACTTTGGTATTATTTTGGATAGAAATCTTTCTTGAAAGTATATCATCTGGATTTCAAACTACAAAAAGCCACTGCTTTTTTTAGCAATTCCGAAGAGCTTTTGGTACTATTTGAAGATTCCCTCTCAAAATCCTACCTGAAATTTGCAAATCGAAGGTTCTGACAATGGTACCTTATATGCATCTGTTGTTTGGTGGCTGGTGGTTAGAGTAAAATAATCATTCCTTCATTCTCAGTATAGCTGAATAAGCTTTCGCTTGAGACGTGGAACGTTTTCAGCACTATTTCGACATGGTTAATGCTAGTTTCTGTTTGTTTTTTTATCTCACAATTCATTTAAGGTGGTTGTTTCATCCATAGTGATATGAGGTCTTGACTTGTTCCCTAGACTTGATTAATCAGATATCCGTTTTGTTTTTATTCTTTTTAGATGGCTCTCTCTCCTAACAGTTTGCTTGCGTTGGTTTCAATGCCGATCGTATGATTTGGTGACATACTATATACTATTCCAGAAGCCGAATTAATTGCGGTTACGCCTTGTGTGATTTCTGCTTTTAATCTCGTTGCTGACGATAAAGAGATTATATTTGAACCATTCTCCGACCAGTTCTAATCTGGTAGGGGATTTTAAAGTTTTTTAAATCTTCTCGATTGCAATAACAGGGCAACGATATTGTGGGTGTTTGTCCACTATAACATTATATTGAGGGCAGCGAAATTACAGATTGTTTGACTTAAAATGGTGCTTCGCTTGTGTTTTATAGGTCCTAAACCAGCTGCCTCTTCTTTTTGTAAAAAATAATTAAAAACGTCACCCTATTGAATCTAAATCTAAAGTGGTTAGCTATCCCAAACAAATTGTTGTAAAGCGAAATACTTGGTCAGTTGGTTTAACTCAGGTCATTGAATAAGTCCGTAGGATAAGAAAAAAAAACAAAATTATGACAAAACTCGATTAAAATATTCAACATAGTTGCCCTCGAGGTCGATTTAACGAGTATAGTGATTTTCCAACCTTTAGATCATTGGACTTAAATTTCTTTCCAGCAAGCATTCTCTTGAGATCTGAAAACAGGAACTCATTCAATTTTGCCATCGTTTTTATCGATCTGTGACACAGTGATTATTTTCTTGGTGTATCAACACTTTTTTTTGCATATGTCACCGTTCCTTTGCGATTTCAGCCTTCAATCGATCCAAAACTCCACAGTAATAGTCACTTTGGATTCGGTTCGTTGACTCAGCTTTTTGGATTATGGTGAGTAATTGTGAAGCCATGTCTCATCCATTGTCACATACTGACGATAGAATTCCATTTTATTGCGGTTTAACAACGCCAAACACTCCTCTGAAGAATCAACTCGTTGTTGTTTTTGGTCGTGTAAAATGGGAAAAAACACTACCATCTGATAGCTAGCTCGTGCACCAATTTGCGACCATTTATAACCAATTTGTGGATTTTTTTTTATGTTGGTGGATTCATTTGTGCTGGTACGGCCACATTTAAATTCAGCACTCCACTTATCTACCATTTGTCTCGATGGAGCAGAGTTCAGGTAATGTTTATCAAGTCATGGTTTGGTTTCCACTGTATTTTTTTCATTAAAGCAGAACTCGAAATTCACTTTTTTCCATTTTTTTTTTCAAAACTAAAGTTGCTTCACACAAAATGTTATAACTCACTAATCAATAGTCAGATCGCTGTCAAATTTATACACATATCGTTTGAAGGTTAATACTAAATAAAAAAAAACATATGGAAACAATTATAGACACGCCATCTACGGACTTATTGAATGACTCTGTAGAAGCTGACCAAGTACACTCATTCCATGAAAAAGTGCAACTTGCCGTTAACAACGATGCCGTTTCTGTCGAATACCTTGAAGATGTTGGTCATAGCATTCACTTCATTAGCAGTTGCTCGATATCAGATACCTTGTGATCAATTCAAAAAATATTCATGTACATCTACTGTCTTCCCTGCCATGGTGCCAATTACTCCAGTTTGCTAATGCTGCATAACGCGTTTGTGCGCTCTGGTGCAATCCTATAGGCTTGCATTATTGGGCCTTTGTGACATTGAGTGCTGAACATTCAACGGTTCCACCTTCTTTTATATATAATATATGTATAGTATACTTGACTTGAATCTATATATTATAAGGCAAGCAACTTCTCTCGTTGCCTGGATATTAACGATCGACCTTCGTAATAATGTTGTTAAACAAAATTTAATGATTTTACGTGCATCAAAATAAAAATAGCTTTCTGTTTGTATTTATCTTTGAATTCTGATTTGGGGCACTTCAACGCTCTTCTAACTCTTCTACATATGCCATTACATAGCCAAATCAAGGGTGTACGGCTGTAGCTCCGATTTACATAGAATTATCTGCACATTGCATAGTTCCATGCCAGCCTATATGGAAGACGAGTTGGCCCACGAATTCTACACACCAATAAGACGTCTAAGATGTGGAAAATCTCGCATACATCCTGCGTCTATCGTAATTCGAATCCACTACCCTTCGCTCCGATCACCGCAGATTAAACTACTGCACCATTTGGTCGGTATGATGATACCTTCATAGTTATAATAATACCCTCAACATTCCTGGCAAACATCCTGTATTTATTTAAAAACCAAAAACTTATCGATTTTCAAATCATATCGACTATACACTGTTAAGTTTCCCCTAAATTTCCTTACACATATTTCCATTTTCCTATTTTGTGTGTTGTCAGTATTGGAATTTTCCACGACAGTAGAAAAAAAAATCAAGGAAGAGAAAAATAAATAACAAACACATAAATAATTGAGTTCCAACCCCAAGAAATTTTATCTTCAGTTAGGAGAAGTGGAAGAAGAATCATGGCAAGTCCATGTGTCAAAAATTACAGAAATACTAAATAAATGAAATTGTAAAAATCAATTGTCACAATAAATACATAAACAATTACAAAAGCATTGAACAATTGGTGGGTCGAGTGTGATAAAAAGAAAACAAGATTTTCCAGCGTTATATATAGTGAAAAATCTGAGTGACAGAGCACAGTGAAAATGCGTATCAAATATGCAAAATTAATAACATTTTTTATAATAATATTTAATATTTTAATTATTTATTATATTTGGCGTTTTTTTATTTCGCTTAATTTATTTAATTATAATTTTTTTAACGACAACAATCCAAATAACAATGCAAATAGTGATAGTGTTAATAGTGATAGTATAAATATTGGCGATATCGATAAGAAATTCATCGGAGCGGAACAAAATAATAAAGTCGGATCGGGGCAAACATCCGCAACATCATCGCCCCTGGATAACATAATTAACAATAGCCATAATAGTAACAACAATCTAATAAATAGTAATAGTGTCAAAAATAGTAACAAATTAATAAACAAACATGTCAAAAAGTCGATTACGATAATATTTAATAATTTCTACGATTTCGACAACGACATCAAGAATTCGATAGAAAATGTTCAAAATTTACTACCCACCCTGCAGATATTTGTAATTTTTTATAATCTACCCTATTCATCTGTTGATTTGTTGAAATTGAATAGCAACAATAATAGTGCCCCAGCCAATATTAACAACAATAATAATGTGTTGACGAATAATTTACGAATAATTAATCTTAATTATGATGTGACGAAAAAGTTTACGGATTTAAATCCGATATTTCAAATAAAAACGAAATACATGCTATTTATGCCGGACAGTGTGCGACTAACTGGCAAATCGGTGCTGAACAAAATCATCAAGGAATTGAACAGTATCAATAGTATTAGCAATAGTGATTTGAGCGATAATGGACGGAAATTGTATGCGATACCGTTTGCGTCGAATTCGAAGAGTATCAGTAATTGTTATCGAATTAATTTGGACCAAAAGAATTGGACACTCGAATATAGTGTGGTGTTAAATGGAACAGAACATTGTGACATGGTAAGTGGAAGTGATATATGGTATATATATGTTTGGAAAAAAGGAGGTTTCATTAATCCACAATCCCCGTAGTACTCCCAATTTTGCGCAGGGAATGAATTACACAAAATCTGTACCAAAGAAATTCTTGCTGGTGATAGGATGACATGAACACAAGGCCGCATACTTAGAGAAAAATTAAACGTGATCGGAATTCGAAAGTGGAGTGGCTTCCACAATGTTTTGGTCTGAGTCCACTATATATATTCGAACTATATTTTCGTTTCTATAATCTTTAACCTCAAAATGCAGTGGGAAATGAATGGAACAATTGCATCCAGAAAAAGCATATAGTTTTGTTATGTATGCTAATGTACTAATAACCTGAATATTGTTTAGCGGTTGTAAGATGATCAAGAGTGGGAATAAGAAAAGTAAAGACAAATTTACTATGAGCGTATAGGTCTGACTCTTTAAAGAGGCAGTCAACGTAGAATCTAAAACCTTCGCCGCAACATACAAAGCTTCTGTGTAATGGTCAAACTACTTCGACCTAATTTTAATCTACTGTGTCCTTAATTAGACTCATTAGAACAATAATGACACGTTTACAACCCTAATGATCAGTATAGAAACGACCGAGAAATAATTTAAGCAATTTCGAACATAAATACCTTCTACTGAAAGGATTCATAATGTCAATTTTTGGTCCGTTTGGGTGCAGTTTCCACTTTTGTGAGACCTGAGCCCACTTTAGAAGTGATGTGATTATGTCTTTAAATCGATATCGAATATCATCATCTGTTGTAGACTATCCAAAAGCTTCTTTCGACCAATAAATCAGCAAAGAGCCCAGTCCTTCTTGAATTATGATAAACGGACTTTGATGATCATGTTGTGCGGAGGGGGAGAAGAAGAAACTGTTGATCACTTCTTGTGCTCCTGTTCTTCATACTCTTCTCATAGACTACACTATGCTTTGGATCGCAATTCCTATTTGAGGATTGTAGCCGCCACAAATGCAATGAGTAATCGCGCAACAATAGAAAAGTAAACAAAATAATCGGAAAAAGATTTCGATTCAAATTCTGTAATTCGCTAGCACTGTTGCAACAATGCCTTACAACATATATAGAAACAAAATGGAACATAGTCCGGTAGCATATCCTGATGAGATTCATTTGATCTTTTCTCGATCATACTCGAAAATCAATGACGTCAACAGATCGAAACCGGCCTAGCGAACGAACATTAGAGATCACAATATACGATGTGTGTGTCATAAATTTATCATAAATTAGCTCTCAAACAATGCCACACTGAAGTTCTGGTTTATCTCCCATTATTAGATTTCACAATTACAGCTCCCAGCAACTTGACGACCTTCATAAGATAAACAAATAAATTTCGGGACGTATGGGAAAAAGGATGTAACAAATGGGCCAATCGAGGACGAGTGACTGAAAAAAATAATTCATTGATCAATAATAAAGTTTTTGCTAAAGATAGAGATTTTGCTAAAGACGAAATCAGCAATCTCATTATCTTTAATTCATGAGAATTGAAGATAATGAGATTGCTGATTTCGTCTTTAGCAAAATCTGGTTGACGATTAATATTGATTGAAAAAATTAATAATTTAACTCTAACAGATTTAAGGCAGAAGTGGTTTATCACTTCTCGCTATCGTAAGCCAAAATTGATTATAAGTGGGCCTAACTCTAACTTGAAGCTATCTAAGTATGCACTTTCTTTGAGAAATGATATAATCAGTGTCTTTGTAGTAATTCCTACTAGTCATGGTGTCTTTAAAGATCGTCTACATCGAACATGGTGTTATATGCTTGAACTGTCTCCTAGAGGATGATTACTCCATTCATTTCGATGACAGCAATCAGACTTATGATAGAGTTGGTTCGATGTTCCACTATAGGTCAGCTAGCGTTAGTCAACTGTCTTCCCTCCATCGGAGGGAAACTTATTCAGTTTTCCAAGACAGCAGTGCGCATCTGCGTTTGTGCCATTGAGTGCGGAACTTTCTTGGGTTCCAGCCAGTTTTATTAAATGTCAATATAAATTTTTTGGATAGTGTTTCATAGTTTTAACCTAATTTAGCTGTTTATAAAGTAAAAATTTCGGCCATCATTGTATCACCCAATTAGCAAAGACAACTAATCAATGAAATCATAAACTATGCTCATGTATTATCTCTAAACTGTTATCATCCTTCTTTCAGCGCAAATCCTCACTACTGCTAGTTCAAAAGCTCGCCAAAAGTTAACGAAACTCTAAATAGTGTATTTAGACATAGTAGTTTTTAGACTACAAGAGAAAAGTTTGCATAATATTCACCTAAAAATCGAGTATTGGGCAGTCGATGAACGGTTAAAGGTTCCTGTAACAGTTTATAAATCCAGATTAGAAGGAACTTTACAAAGCAGTAATTAGAGTTTAAACTTTAAAATATTCCAATCTGTTCACCGATGCAACAGAAAAAAAACTCGAACAGAAAAGAGATGAAAACCTCAAACGGTCAAATATCACACGCATAATTCTTCTCTCGAATGTTAGAAGCCATCTTTCGTACTCATTCGTCAAGGTCCAACTCTCACATCAATACATGAAAATGGGTCTAATAAACACTACAATTCCAGCTTATCCGTATTTGCCAGATATTTTGATTTCAGAAGTGGACGTAGAGAATATAAAGCTCGATTACCAGTGGCAACCTCGAAACTTGTAATCTTCTCCCACACTATTATCGTGAGTAATGAGAGATCTAAGATACTTGAATTTAATTACTCCTTAAAACGTGTGGTTACCACGACTGAAATTATTTGCGTCTTGATCTCTAAAACTAGAGATCAGATATTTTGGTTTGGACTCGTTATTGAGACCAACGGAAGCTGAAAACTATTTCAGTGAATCAAACTATTATCGGGGACCGCGCATCTCCTTGTCGAACACCAAATAAGTAATTGCAAAAGTTCATGATAGCCTGTTCTCAACTTTAACACAGCATTGTGACTGCCTTACTGTCATTATACACAGATATATTTATTTATTTTTCAAACCTAAATACTTAAGCTCATACCATAGCCCCTCTCGATTGACCGAGTCATAGGCTTGCTTTAAATATAAGAATACCTGGTGTACATCGCAAAATGTTTCGTAGTATTTGGAAAGAATCATCCGTAACGAAAAAATTTGATCAGTGACTGACCGATTTGGACGGCATCGTCCTTGGTAGTCACCGATTGAATAACAATACTTTTATCAATTTGTGATCTCCAACAGAGATATAAAAATAACTTCATACCACTTATTACTGAATCTTGCACTACACACTTTTGAACAAAAACTTAACAAACACTAACTTGCTATTTCTAAATTTCTATAAAGACTGATCTTTTGTCTAGAATTCAAATTGTACACTTTAACTCAATTGCATTGATTAGTTCAATTGTGCTTAGAACCAATCAATTAATTTTGGTGTTTTACAGTGCTGTCACCAAATATTGAATTACTATACAGAAAAATCTTAATTTATTTTCAGTTTCTGCAAAAACATGCCCTCCTCGTGGAAACCAATTTATTGAAGCAATGGCCATCACCATTTTCATTACCGTTTCCGGAAATGTTTTACATCCAAGCCAAGGTGGATAATTTCAAGGTAAACTGAAATCATTTCATGCACATTTATACATCAGAACTAATGTTTAAAAACAACTTCCACAGCTCACAATGCTCAACACAACACTTCAGGATGGTAAACGTCTCTTTACCTCGTATCATACGAAACAAAAACGGACCGAAATAAAACGCGAACAATTTAAAAAAATGTATAAAAAACTCAAGATCAAAAAGGTTGTGACGAAAACGGTCAAAATCAATAGTAACACGAATAGGAAATCGCCCAATCAACATCATCATAGACGCAACAATAACAATATAAATAACAATAATATCAATAATAATAATATAGTGAACATGAATAATAACAACTATAATCAACCAATTAGTGACGATGGCGCAAACAGTGCTAATAACATAGATAAATCCAACAAACAACAAAATACCAACAGTAGTGCGAATAGTAATAGTGAGACTAATTGTATATTTCTGGAACCACCCGAAATTCCCATCTCGATACTATCGAATGTATCGACAGTCGCCTACACCAACGAGATTGAATACTATGGTTGTGAAAAAACAACATCAAGCTGTGTGGGCAAAATAATTAACGCGAAACCGTTTTATTTTTATTTAAACAAAAACACCCCGCCATGCTGTTTAGATAAATTACAACAAGTGTTCCATCACGTAATAAACGAATTGGAAATGGTTGGGATACGATATTGGTTGGATAATTTAGCCCTACAAAATGCAATCGATTTGAATACGATCGGACTTGATGCGTACGAAATCGATATAAGTTTTAATATCGACGATTTGAAACGATCGAGTTCATTGAAAAAATCACAAACTCGTCCATATATAGACGAATCGGGATACTATTGGCATCGAGCAACCGATGGTAATTATTTTAAAATATTCTATTCGAAAATAAATCAAATCGGTATCAATCTATTGCCATTCGAATTGGTTGGCGATAAGGTGAAACCGAATGGGTTCTATGGATGGAAAGCAAAAGAATTCTCTGTTGAATTTCTACATCCGATGTCGACAGTTTACTTCTTGGGGAAGAATATCATGTGCCCAAATAATGTTAGAGAATTTCTAGATATTAAAATTCATTAAAATATTTGCCAATTGGTTTTTACACCATATGTTCACGCTTCTCAATTAACACATTCCACTATTCTATTACCGCATTTTAATGTGTACATAAATATTTGTCTTCCCATTTGCACAACCATCGATCGAAGTTAAAATCCCATCGTTCACCATTTTACTGTGAATTGTTATATGCTGATACTTATATTAGACACAGGTCGGTTTCAATTTATCCACAACAAAACTATAAATGCACACAAAACACTGATCAAAATGTACAATACAAACAGGAATTTAATAATTATAATTTATTTATTTATGTTAATTATAAATGATAGTTAAAAAACAACTTTATTTAACGTTAATTTAAAAAATAAAATAAAACCAAAAATTACAAAAACTCTGTTTTAATCCTCGAAATATCGCAACGTTGAGAATACTATAGACAGCAGGTGGAAATAATCCCCTTCCACCAATTTCACATACGACTGTTCTGAATATTTTGGATCTTCGGGCTCTTCATAATAATCGATCACATCAATATCGTACCGATCGTTAATGTCGTGGCTCGTCTTTTGTTTGGGAACTTGGCTTCGCAACATATCATCCTCGAAAATAACTCGCTTCGCAGAACTTTGTGGCGATGAAGTCGGTGTTGACGAGATCAAATTTTGTGATTTTAAAAAGCTTGTCCGCGACGTGCTGCTCGTTTGATGCTGTAGATGTTGTCGTCGCAGTAATGTTTTACGCATTGAAGTGTCAGATAGAGGTTTTAATTTATTATTCGATGATACGGACTTACTCGACCCATCACTAACTTCCATATCATCCGCATCATTCTCATCCTCGTAATCGTGTAATTTCATTAATTCGATTCCAAATTTTTTCCGTATCAAAATATTATCGATTCGCGTTTCGATCACCTTTTTACGAACAAAATCGTGATAATTTGATAATTCGGTGGATATTTCGCGTCGTATAAGCTGTTTCTCACGAATCGAGAGATTAACATCTTTTAGGGCAAGTAAACTTTGGGACGCAAGCAGTGTCATTAGATATTCAAGCGCTAGACAACATTTATCGCAATCTAAATTTTTTAGCACTTCATTCGACGGAATCAAAGTCGACGCGGATGATACCGATACCGATTTCGAATATGGTGGTCGTGGACTCAACGTTTTCGAAAGCAACGAATTTGATCTAGAACCCGATCCGGATTGTATTGAATCGTTTCCATCAATGGATCGGCCACTCATAGTGGTTTCATCTGCGGTCTCTCGATTATTCTCCGATGGCAGATAATTTAACGGCTTTTTATTAGAAGCATACTGTAAATTGAGTGACTTTACAAATAGTACAATAGCTTTAAGAAGCGTTTGTAAAGTGAGTGGTGGAAATTCTTCGACATCTAATTTAGGTGGCCCAACCTGAATTTCAATCAGTGGAAACCACTGCGATGGCACAAATTCGGGTTCAGCAAGCAAATCGAGTAGTTTTGGACTAAATACCATCAAACTTTTTGTCGAGAGTATGATGAACTCCAATAATCTAAATAAAAAAATATTTTATAACATCCATCGACAAAAATATATTTACTTACTCGTTCATAACTTCGGTTACACCATCCCGCGATGCCTTCGACTCGTCCAACATTTGCTTCAGTATATTGGGCCGATAAAGCAGCGATACAGATTGTTCGATAATCAGCTGTACACATCGCATCAAATTGAACATACTTTGTGCGTGTTCTGATCGCCACAATTTTTCATATGGCACAACTTCCGATATCAACTCGATTATTTTCTTAACCAAATCGATAACATTTTCGTTCAACTCGTGTTTTATCAACAGTAACGAGTCGATTAGATATTCCTCGTGGATTCCTATAAACACCAGCACATCCTTTATAAACAGAAATTTATTATTTTTGAGCAGGACTATCAAAAGCTCAATCGTTTTAGAGTATATATTGTACCACTCCTTCGCTTTCCATAGCGCTTTGCCATTTGGAACTATTTCGTTTTGTGGTATCGTGAGCAATTCTTTCGGCGGCAAAAGCTTAAGCCACAAATACTCGCCAATATTGAGATGCACAACATCGTTGTTCTCCATATTATAGTTTAGTGTAATTAAAAGATTTAACAACTCGATCGTAATCGGATGATATTCACATTTGTTCGTAATGATCGATAGGGATGACAAAATTTTTATAAAAATTTTATTTTTTAAGAATATCGCGGCCAATTCATTTGATATAGCGTGGCCAAATTTTAGAAGAATCTTTTTGAACAATGATATCTCCAGCATAATCGAATTTATATGCGGTTTTGCAAGACTCTCGTGCTTATTCAAATTAATTTCGTTCAACTCGTACAGTAGCACATCAACAACGGATTTTATTATATCGATTATCGATTCGGAATTAGCGGCCGATTGATCTAAAAGGAAGAATATCTTTATAGCAATAGCTAGAATAGAATTGCGAGATCGTATATGAACTTCCTCGTACGACACCGATAGGAATCGGATCAAGTACTGAATTTGCCCCAAATATTGTGACGTAATTTTAATCTGACTTGACGTGTCGCTCAACAGAATCGATAACAATTCCGAAATTATAATAAACTGCCGAAAATCGCTCTCCTTACGCACAATATCGACCAGTGTATTCAGACATTTCTCGAATAACAGATTATAACTGGCATCTGGTATTTTGACGGCGATATTCTTCTTCCGAATTATTATAACGATTAAATCTTTGAACGATTGCAGCCGCTGTAGTGAAAGTGGTATCTCGTCGATTACATTCTGATGCGGCTCAACTTCGGCAAATATTATTTCAATCCATTTCTCGAATACCGAGGTTTCGAAAAAGTTGGCGAATATCGTTTTTAGCTCGGCATTAATTTCTGAACCATCGTTCACTTTGAACAACTCAATACCGAGTATGTTGAATAGCTGAGCATAAATCTTTATATTAGGATTGATTTTGGCACAAAACAATGGTTTACACAACGATGACCAGAAATTTGACTTCTCGATCAAGCTCTCGATCAGGATCGTTAAATTTTTCTTCCACAGTGCATGGAACAGTGACATGATGTGGCTCAAAATAGGCGATTCGATATTTTTAGGCTCACTCGAAATCACATTCAAATACTTGCTCATATAAATCAGAATACTATCGGAAATATTTTTTAATTTTTTGTTTGTCGCCTTTTCCAGGATATTATTCGCTTCTTTATTCAACAGCAGTAACTGGGATTTCGTCAATTTTATATCGAAAAACGATTCTGTTATGCCATACTGTTTCTCAATGCACGATTCAACAAATTCCAATACCGCGATTTTTAGGTCATCATTTTCGAAATCATCACTCAATCGTTGTAAAAATGTTAATCGCACCTGGTCCGGTTCCATATCGAGACACGCCAACAACGAAATCTGATTGAATTCGATAGCAAAGCGACGAAGTAGCCGGCAACTTAGTACCGGTAGACATCGATTGAAAATATTATTCATGTATGATGTAATATTCGGGATAAGGTGTAACGCGTCCGTATACTTCGATTGCATATAAATTATCGATTCCAATGGATACTGGGCAACGGGCTCTTTCAAATTATTTTTAAATTTTAGAATAAACATTAAAATTTTCATCGACAACTGAATGATTAAGTTCAGTCCACTGTTCGATATCGTAATCCAATTTACATCATTCTCGGTTACGGCTGTTAGATACGAGTTTCCAATCCCAATGAAACGAAGTAGAATCAATCCATTCTCTAGATTCAACAGACTATAGATGCATGTATTCGATATTAAATCATTTTTAACGTTTTCGAGAATGTTCAGAAAGTATTTCATAGTTTTGATGTAAATCAATTCACGATCCTTTTCATTAATAAAACGCCACTGGTGAAGGCTTGGAAACACTTCACGTAGCAAGAATATTAATCCAGATAATTTAATTTTGTATAGAGTCTTGTTCTCGTCCAATGCATTAAGGGATTGCAGAAAATCAAAATATGAAAGTAAAAATTTATATTTTCCATAATTCCTTTCATAATTAATCAGGTGATTCCCCACAAGTCCCGAATCAAAACTGAGCCCCATCGAACATTTTTTATAATCCAGGCTATCGTTATTTATGATCGGGATTAAATTAAGCGTTAAAATTCGGGTCACAATCTCTGACTCATACAAAATGACCAAACTTCCGCAAATACTCATACAGTGTGATAATAGTTCGACTGTTTTCCCGATATTTTCTTTCTGCCAGTTGTTATTCTTGTTAAATTTTATAAATATGTCGAAAATTCGCTCGATTGGTAGACACATTTCTGATGTAATCTCCTCCTGAGATACAATCCCTTTAAGAACATTTTTGATACATCTCAAACCGATTTCGACCCGAGCAATACAATCGGCGGTTATATCCCCGGCAAGTAGTTCCAATATCTCATTGTACAGACCATTAAAAAAATTAAATTTAGTTTCGAAATGGATCAAAGTTGGATGGTTCTTGATGTCGACTATATATGATTCCGTCCCTTTAGGTATTACAAATTCGGGCAGCTTATTAAAAGGCCGATAGTCATGCATTAAATAGAACTTATCTTGATTACTGCTATGTCGCTTAATCTCGTACTGATTCATATTATACGGTTCGGTGTACATTGGAAGGTTCTCAATTTGATTTTTGATAAAATTCCTAACTTCCAAGTTTGTTGAAGATGATAACGAATCGGTGATCAACGATAATGGTACAAATTGCACGGGGAAATCTTGTAGCGCAAGGTTATATAAAACGGCCCACACATCACTTTCCTCGTTCGCAATGAATTCAAGACTTATTTCAGGTGTTTTTAACAACTCGCTGAACAGCTCATATATATCGTTATTACTACAACCGTAGAATGCGTCAATATCTTGAATTCCGCACATATAATCCAAGTGGCGGTATATAGATCGACGCAAAATCGAAGCTGTTCTATTTTTTAAATCCCCAAACATGTTATGCCTCAACATCTTGTCCAAAAAGGAAAAGACATTAAGTTGGACCGACTTTTTATGTATCTGGCTGTACTTTCGTGTTCCCTCGTCATCCAACTCTTGTTCTTGGAAATTATAAAGCATCCAGGTGAGTAATATTGGACCGTGCTCCTCATTTTGATAAATTGTCAAAATTATTTTATCGAGTTTATCCACAATCATTTTATCTAGTTGTATTCGTCCACAGTTCATTGTAGTTACAAACACGGCGATTTGGTTATAACACAAACGATTTTTTAACTCGATGTGTGTTTCATTCGAGTATGAAAGAAATTTTATCTGACGTCCGAATGAATTTATTTTAAAAAGTTCCAGCAATCTAATCAACTCGTTTGGCAGTAAACCATCATCGTTGATTATTAGGATCAAAATTTGAAGAATTTCGTTTATCTCGCGACATCGCCGTTCTGCCCATGAAACTCGCTTATTCTCGTGATTCCCATACTCGCTAATTGTGATTTTAGTTGGTGGATTTTCTTGGATCAGATCCTCAAGCTGATCGATTAAAGATTTGCGAATTTTCGCGATCCCAATTTTTTCTAGTATCGATTTGTACTCTGCATGATATGGGTGCTTTGGTTGCGCATGCAAATCTATAATATTTTTGATTAATTTCAGCATGATCATCCTCTCCAACGAGTAGTACCTCCAAATATCGTCCAGCAATTTGATCATATTCGATTCGGTCGATATATAACTGGCAAGTGAACTACTCGATCCTTTATATTCATTTACTAGGTAGTAGGTTAGTATATCCCAAGCCTGGAGAGCATCAATGTCGAGATACTGCGTTAGATGCGTTGTGATCAGTATCAGCTTATTTTGATTGCTCTCCTTAAGTAACTTTTCTAGTTCATCACTGGATTTTTGTGTATTTTTCTTATATTGTTTTAGACCATCGGTCAACTCTTTTGTAACCTCCAACAGTTTTTGTTTTACAATGACATTTGGTGTGGCATAATATATCCCTGAGGTAAGTTGCCACAATCGCTTCCATTGACTACGGCACACAAAATAAATTTGAGGTTATGTCATTTTATTTATCTACATAAACAATTGTGTATATACTTACACTACACTTTCATTATTTGCCTCCGACATTATCTAAGATATTCTGGAGCACTTATTAAAGTTAAAATATATAATTAATACTTATTTTTATTTTTACTTTGCAAAATTAGAAAAATATTTACTAACCTAAGCGCGGTTAGAATTTTGTTGACATAAATTTGACAATTCCGAAATGCAATGAATACAAAAATTCAGTACTAGATTTTTTGACAGTTGTGGTTCCGAAATTTTAAATATTTTAAAATTGAGAAAGTTTGTGAATAGAATATCAATTTCGTAATTATTTATAATTTTAATTATTAATAAATGAATTTAGATCTTAAGATCGTTTCTCCGCAAATATTTCAAAAATAACCAAACTCCGAAATTATGCTCTAGTACATATTTTTCCATTATAATCACGTGAAAATGACAGATGATAGATAATAGTTTCACATAAATAAAACGACTATACAAGATAGATAAACGTCAAAAAGTTTTCAGCGAAAATGGATTAAATAGTGCTTCGTTTCCTTTATCACAAACTTAAAATAATAAATAATTTGAATGTTTTCATTCAATAGTAAGTTGTTTTGTTAATAAACAATGTTTCGTGTAATTTGTGATATTTGTATAATTTTTAGTGGCAACCCATATAAATGATGATCTACTGGTAGAGTTCGTCCACAACTGCCCCATAGTTTGGGATCTCAGGCAGTTAAACTACCGTAAAATATCCAAGGATGACGCATGGAATGAAATCGGGAAACGACTAAATTGTACAGGTATAATGAGAAATGGTTATCTAACAATAAGAGATTATAAATTAATTTTATGATAACGTACGTTGTTTGCCCAGGGAACGAGGCACGAATTCGATTTTCAACATTGAGAGAAAAATTTCGTAAAGAAAAATTAATTTACGACCAGTGTGCCATAAACGGGGAGGAATACAAAAGCGTTTGGCCACTATATAATCGTATGACATTTTTGGAACAAGTCATTAAACCTCGTCGAAAACGTACCCACCAAACGAGTGGCAGCTTGGAATACAATGACTATTCGTTTCGAGAAGATGGTTTTAACTATGGAGATTTACCATCACCATCGATAATTCCGTCACCAGCTAACCTCCTACAACCTCAGTCTGATGAAATCGCATCATCGTCGACAGCTTCGCCATACAATAATACAAATCATATCACGAAAAATACATTAAATCCAAAAATTGAAATCGAAGAACCCGATCCATCATCACCACAATCCGAGGAATACAATAATTCGCACGACGAAATAATGAATTCGCACCATCATCATATGCGGCAACAATCGACAAATGCCTCCGAATTAGCACGACAATTTTTGCACGAACTAACAGCCGCCCGGGCAACAGTACAAAACAAAACTCACCTTCAAACAAATCAATTCAAATCATTTGGCCAATTTATAGGTGATCATCTAACATCTCTACCTCAGGACGATGCTGACCACCTTATGAAATCGATTATGCGTGAGATTATAAATTTTAAGCCAGCATCGTCTCAATTTACAAAGTCTGCCGACAGTAATATATCAGCAGCACAAGAACAACAATAAACAAAAACCAAAATTTTTAATTATTTTGTATTTATTTTTTATTTTTATTCATTTTTAATTTATTTTTAAAATAAAAAAATAAAATTTAATTATTTGTATAATAATTATATATTTTAATAATTAAAGCTAAGGAGTTACAAATTTTGATTATTCTCGTTTTTATTCAATTTTTTTTTCATTAAATATAAATGTTTATCCTAGAATTTTATAGTAGAGAATACTTTGGTACTCATAATAAAAGAGAACTTCAGATCCAAGTCGGTTGTCGAATTGAAGTTCGGTTTCATTCGAATATTTAACGAGTGAAATGCGGGCTAAATATTTGTATTGTAATCCTGTCGGTTGAAGTTCACAGAACGTCATGATACCAGCACTTGCATTGGAGCATCATAAATACCGCGAGCAACCCCGAAACTCTGAATTTCAGCCACTTGAATTATCGGACAACAGTTAAAACCACAACATCGATTAATCATGAGACCGTACTGGCCAGCAATAATCCAGATCACTTTAAATTTATAACATTGAGGAATGATGATGTGCGAAGTGAAAAAATGGAGATGAAAAACTGTGGGAATTACTGCGATGGCGCTTGGTAGATTACGATTACTAGTTCATCACACTACAATTCAGTAGTTGGGAAGTATGAAACAGTTAAGCCGATTAGAGGTTTTAGATTCATCTAATTGGGTTGACTAAACACATTAATGATAATTTGACAGATTTTTCTCTTTAATTTAGAATGATGATATTCACAGAACGACGATTAACAGTATAATGATTTACTTAGAGATACATACTCGAATTTCAGTTATATATCAGATTAATGCTTGTTTGTTTTTATCTTTCTTATCTGTTTTGGGGGTTCAAGGCACTCCAAACTCTTTCGCGGTTGGCCTATGAGTTCTGCACTCCAACAGAGGGGTCATAGATGTGCTCATTCACACCACCGATCGTTATCGAAGGTGAAAAATCCCCTTTACATCCCGCTCCTATCGGGGTTCGAACCCGGTACATCCCGCTCCAACTGCCTCAGCTTTAACCACTGCGTCATTTGGTCGGTAATCAGATAATGTTGGCAAGATTTTATTCAAACAGTTGACAGGACAAATGGTGAGATCGTATTTTGTTTCGAGGAGTTCGATGCCATTCTATCAAAGTAATTTTGAGCTTATTTATATACTGATCTGTGCAGTTAACAGATTCAATCGAACATTCACAGAAGTTCCGAACAAGATATTTAGCTCGCAATTCACACGTTAAAACCTTTCAAAACTGAATCGGATTTTCAGGATATATAAAAACGAAATTCGATTCAGCCTCAAAATACAATAACTAAATTAGTTAATAAATTTCATCTAACTTACACATATTAATAGTTCTGATCGTCTTAACACGTTAAAAGTATTTCTTAAGTACATTGTACGCAAATATTATATAGTTTAAATATAGAAGCGCGACTATATCACATTGTTGTTTCTGAATCTGGTGGCGTGTGATAATTTAGATTATATGCCGGTGGTCCACTATTTATAAATGCTAGCGAACGTTCACTACTATCGATGCGATTCGTTCGTAAATTTGGTGGTGGCTGTTCATTTGGATTGGGCGGTGGAGGATTCATTGCTCGTCGACTTGGAACTTGTGGTATTGCTTGACTACTGCTACTACTAGTGCCAGCAATATTATTATGATTATGATTATTATTGTGATTACTATTACTATTGTTCTGGCCTAGCTGCTGCAGCTGTACGAATACATTTTCCGTAGGTGTTGTTATGTTGTGCGAACTAAGAGGCCGAGCACCATGGAAATTTGAATACGATGAACGGACGGATGGTGGACGATGATATGGTTCGTCTGGTGGTTCAGGGCTGTGACTTAAATTTGGCGTCGAATGTTGATACGATGGATTTATATGGCCACCGATGTGATTGAGATGCGAATTTAATACACCACTCGTGTTGCCATTACTTGCGTTCCACGACTGTTGCATTAGTGGCGAACTCGCATTCATATTGTAGTAGATTGGATCCGGTTGCATATTTGCTCCATGGTATGCAGGAATATTTGTTAATTTTGTTTGAACATAATCGTTGTTGAGTGATTTTAAATTCGACACGGTCAATGTTGAGTGTTGTTCCATTGCTGTTTGTATACCGCCTGGAATATATCCACCAACCGCTCCAATACCACCGCCACCGATCGCACCGCCCGAACCATAAAGCTTCGAATTTTGTTGTTCAATTATTTTCGTTACCGGATTCTGATGATGTACTTTTCGTCGTGAATTTCGAACACTGTTACGATTGCTTGTGCCACCCGATCGGCGACTTGTCGTACTCTGTCGATTATTTGTACCCCGGGTCATCACACTACGCCGTTTTACTCGGCGCGGTGTCATTGGCTTTGGACTTAATTCTACAATACCACGCAATTCGTTTTGCTGATGATACGTTAGCAAATCATTATCGTGGCCGCGTATCGTATCAATTTGCGGACTAAATTCGATCGAGTATAGTGATTGGCGATATTTTTTACTTTTTTTACTAGTACTACCGCCCCTGCTGGCTGTAAAAATAACAAAATATTTTCGATTTAAAATTTAACAAAATTATTTTTACGATAACTAATATTCTAATCTAAAAAATGTGTCAACTACTTTTGTATAAAATATATAAATAATTAAAAGAAAAGCAAAAAATACTATTTAAATTAACACACTGGCTGTCGGGTGTTCTTCTCATACATCAGTATTGGAAACGGCCAACACGGGTCACATATATTCTTAATTTAATTGTTTACTGATGTACGAGAAGAGACAGGTAATAATTTATATTTTGTGACCCATTTATTAACGCGCCAATCACTGACAGCCAATATGTTAAATTTAGTTGTGTGTAAGAAAATAACCAAAATTAAATTAATTAACCACCAACCAAATTTTTTTTTTGTGTTATTTATAGAAAGTCCAAGACCAATAACATTAGCTCCGAAATAAAACGTGCGCCTCTAAGTCTAAAATCACACCCATATCTCGATCACACTAAAAAGCGTGCGATCCTTTCACAAAATACAAAAGTCAAAATACAAAATTTTTCTATAAATTTTTTGTTTATTTATTTAAAAAATAATTATAAATAAATATGTATTAATGTCTAGTAATTATAATATTTATTTATTTCTAATTTATAACAAATCATGTTTTATATAAATTGGCAGTATATTTTGGCAATAACATAATTGGGCAAGATTTTATATGCTCGAGTTGATAAGGGTAACTGGAACAGAGGTTCCTGTTCCATATTTATTTCGCACACCTTACATTCATAAAATTTAGAATTTAGATAACAAATGACACACTTAATTAAAAAAAAAAGCTTCGAGCATCGTAAACATTAATCATCACTCCACAAAACTTATCTGTTCCTTGTTGTGTGGTTGATAACACTGCATGTCAATATACAAAATTGCCAATCAAGTTATTTATACAAGTTTTACTCACCATGTAATTGTATACAATTATATTACTTATTTTTTTATTTATTAAATTTATTAAATTCCAAATTATATATTTATTTTTATGTTTGCAAACAAATAAGCAAAAATATTATAACAAAATAAAATGCGAGCGATTATATCGAATCGATATGGTTTTGATGTTGTCTATCAAATTGATGGGTGGATGAAATCAAAAATTCGTGGTTTTAAAAACTAAAATTATAATTAATAATTAATTAATAATTTGTTTTTTACACAAATTTTTTATACACAAATTTTTAAGTGGAACAATATTTATAAATCGTGTCGATGCTATTAAATTAGCATATCACATAGGTGGATGAATAGAAGGTAGGTAGATTCAAAGTATGTGTGCTTATATATAAAAATAGTGTTTGGAGTGCTGTTAATGTCTTCATTCGGTCGTGTATTTAGAAAGGTAAATGATGTGGTCAAGTCATGCATAAACAAATATTAAATATATTGGGTAAATTGACTGAACTTACAGGTTTGGATACGTTGCGGGAATTAAACCACAAATTTCTCAATCTCCAGTTAATGATCTCGAGTATTATGAACATTTATCATAATACTCGAGATCATGGGCTTTCAATATCCACAGTGATTATCCAGTCACAATGTTCTAGATAACCACATCAGACATGAAACGTAGAAGGCATTTTAGTCAACCAGCCAAGGCGTATTGTATAGGAAATAGTGGTTTATTGTACCAGGCACCAGTAGGAAGAAATAATCTGATGCCCAAATCATGTAGTTAAAATAAAAAAGTTGGCGTAGACGTGATGCTTTGTTGAAGCGAAATTCAAACATCCAAGCAAGATATCCAGAATCAACTAGCCTAACCGAGCTATGTTATTAAACAAGTCGAAAGTAGAAGATTTTTTCAAAAAATTAACTTTATTAATGAAACCTAAAATCTAGTTTTCGCCCATCCTGCATTTGTAACGGCGCCGGGTGTTACCACAGTACAAAAACCAAGTTAAATCTTAAATCTTAGCTAAAAAGGTCCAAACAAGTGGGATCTATGACATATGCGGAAAGGAGTACTCTTGTTACTATCTGTACGACAGTGAACGGTTCTGGAAACCTTTGTGATGGACCTACAGTATCTTTCAGGGAATCGCATCAGGAAATGCTTTCGGGTTCATGAAACACGTATAGCCATCCAGTTCTGGTCCAGTGCTGTTCTTTCTCGACAACCGTCGAGAAATAAAAGCACTGGGCAAGGACTGAGTGGATATACATAAATTTATAAAGCAAACCACAATGGGATGGTAATGTTCATTTCTACCGTATGACACACATACGAGTACACTGGTAGCCCTTAGATTTGAAAGTGTATGACGTACTGTGTTAATCAACAAGATGACTGGCTACAAAATAATCCTGGAAAAACTAAGACAAAATTGCTCTTTCTATGGCACTGAACCCAGTAGATGTTATTAACGGGTTCTAAATAAACTGATATTGTTCTATTCTAAAGAGAAGTGTTCCAAGATTGCAATTTTCTCTCTTCAGTCATAAGTCTGAATATAAGCAGCATGACTGAATGGAAATGAGTCCATAATTTGGAAAAACGTACAGCCTGAGATTTTATTCGTCACCGATTCATTACGCTAGCTGTAATTGAAGAGGTTGTTGATTACCAAAATGTAGAGTATTAGACATTAAAGGATTGTCTTCCAATGTGTATTACGGAGGAGGATAAAAATCCGGCATGCTGTTGGGATTAAGTACAAATCCACTGTTTTCAACACCAGAACTATGCCATATCCTGACACAAAAAACTTCAAAAAAATTTTTGAATTATGTTTGAATTTATTTGACCGTAAGACGGGTTTGAAGAGCTCTAATTGCAAAATTAGTGATAGGGTTCTGAATTTTAAAATACATGTATTTCAAAAATTCGGGGCTGTAGATTCGAGAACCGAAAACCCAGCCACTGGAGGTTATAATTATAGTTTAAGCTCTAAGAAATCGAATGAGTTCAGAACCAATTTCTTTGACATTTTATATCCAATTTTCGATATCTAATGAACTTGACGCAGCTATCAATCGAGGCGAAAATGAACAAACGCTGGCTTTGAAATTTTTTAAGCAATCAGAATGAATTTTGTTTGTGACTAGCGCACTCAGGATGGCAGAAATAAAAATTTAATCACGATTGGGAATTGAAAGTAGGCGGTACTATTCAGAGGTATCCAGACATAGGTTGCGATCGCGTTTTTTAGAGGCCAATTTTTTAAATTAAACAAAGGTTGATTCCGCAAGGCCATTACACAATATTAAGGGACTAGCTATAATCAAATATTGAAAACAAGGTTGGAAAAATTTGTATTTTACCAATCAAAAGAAGTGTTTACAACATTAACTCTCTTGAAAACACCCATAAGCCTAGATCTATACAGCATGAAGTGGTATTTGTGACCGATGGACTACTGATTGGGAATGAGACAGTTCTCTATTAAGAAATGATGCAGAGGTTGTTAATTAGAAAAATGTAGAACATTAGACGACACAGAATTCACATGAATTGTCTTCATTTCAAGAGATTACTTGAAAGTTAATGATGTGGTAAATGATGCCGTTATTAAGCGTATTAATAAATCGTAATTATCTTCCAATCCGGATCGATTATATGAATGATTGGAAAAAGTATTTACTATAAGATGATCATTTGAAAAGTCAACATCAGTTAATTGAAACGACTCATAAGAGTCGTAATGGTATCATGGGCTATTAATAACCACTAGATTCACAGGGATTATCTAGGCATAATGTTCGAGATAACCACCTCCGAAAAGCAACGTAAGAAGCATTTTAAAAACGGAATATAATCTGAATATGAATAAATACCGTTTTAAAGGTTACAATCAAGCAATAATTTATATAATAAGGAATTGTCCTTAACTAATAAATGAGTGGTTGGCCTGCTAACAACCCATCTATATATACTACCCTTCTGTATGTATATAAGACAATGATAGGAAAATACTAGCACAAGTAGTTTTTATTTTTTTTTATATTTTGTTCTATGCTACCTTTTTTGGGGCTCAAAGCTCTCCCAGCTCTTTCGCGGTTTGCTTAGTTACGTCCTACTTTACGCCTTAACGGCCAAATCGAGGACGTACGGCTATAGGTCCGATTTTCGTAGAACCATCTGCGCATTGCATAGCTCCATGCCAGCCTATAGTACTGACATGGAAGATGGGTCGGCCCATGAGTTCTGCACTCCAACAGGGAGGCTCATTTTTAAAATAATGGGGCTGTAGATTCGGGAACCGAAAACGCTGCCACTGGAGATTATAATTAGTTTTATATTTTTAAATGAACTGACGCTCTAAGAAATCGAGCGAGTTCAGGCCCGATTGCTTTGCCATTTTATTTCATTTTTTCGATATCTAATGAATAATTTAATTGCCACAGCTGTCAATCAAGAGTAATATGGACAAGATTCTGGCCTTGAACCATCTGCGCATTGCATAGCTCCATGCCAGCCTATAGTACTGACATGGAAGATGGGTCGGCCCATGAGTTCTGCACTCAGGGGGTCATATTGTGTGCGTTAACACCACCGATCGTAATCAGATGGTGAAAAATTCCTTTTGCATCCTGCCCCTATCGGGATTCGAACCCGGTACCTCCCGCTCCAACTGCCACAGCTTTAACCACTGAGCCACCTGGGCGGTTAGTACAAGTAATTTGCAACCTGCAATTAGCAGCAAAGGTAGACTTAACACTGATGAAATTGATTTTACAAGAAAAATGGAATATGGAGTTATAATAGAATTGCATCGGCTGGGAAGACATAGAAACCTAAAGTGAAATAAAGCTTATAAAGTAACACTAAGTGGGAGTCAGTGTGTATTACGGAGAATGATAAAAATCCGGGATGCTGTTGGGATCTACTAAAAATCGATTGTGTTTTACAGCCATATTCTGAAAATGAATGTAGCTGATATTAATGCCATTTTTACTGGACTACAAAAAACTCCAAAAATGTTTTTTGAAAAGGACAATTATGGTTGAATAAATTATTTGATCGTAAGACTGGTTTTATTGATGTTCAACCAATTTCCGGACAGTAAAATTCTAACCTCTGGAAAACTGAGGGACATCTCCTCATGCTCATTTTTAAAATAATGGGGCTGTAGCTTCGGGAACCGAAAACACTGCCATTGGAGATTATAATTAGTTTTATATTTTCAAATGATCTAAAGCTCTAAGAAATCGAGCGAGTCCAGTCCCGATTGCTTTGCCATTTTATTTCCTTTTTTCGATATCTAATGAATAATCTAATTGCCACAGCTGTCAATCAAGAGTAATATGGACAAGATTCTGGCCTTGAAATTTTTTGAGGCAATCATGAAAAATTTGAAAACAGTTTTTCTTTGTAACTCAGATTGGCAGGAATAAAAATGTATTCACGATTGAAAATTGAAAATTTAAATTAGGGATTTTAATCGAAATGTATTGCTGTACTAAAGGGACGCGTTGAGCGTCATTTCCCTACACTAGAGAATTATAAAATCGGACTAAAAATTATACAGCGTACGTGAAATAATATTTTTGTTTCTTATAAGCTAATACTTTAAATTAAACAAAAGAAGGTAGATTCCAAGTGTCTTACAATATTCTTAAAATATTAAGGGACTAGCTACAACCTATAGGATGTTGTTTTCCACGAGTTGCAGTTGGACCGTATTTGGAATGCCTGTAAATCAGCTCACCAAAAGAATCACTTTTGATGTAATCCGGAGCATGTTGGTTTCTGAATGGAACTCAGTACCGTTGCGTGATGAAAAATACTGGTTTTGATCTGGGTGATAAAAATAAAAGCCTATAGGGTGTAAATTCGAGGAAAAGGTAGCATTTTGCGAGAGAAAAGTTGTCCCGAAAATGTACGTAGACAAGGAATTTAACATATACGTGTAACACTCATGTGGAAGTACGTCAAGTGACCCCCAGGAAACATTAAATGAAATAGACAAGACAGATATCACCACTCCAAACATTCTATACCATCACAAAAGAATCAAATTCAACATCAAACCAAATTCGAATAAATCAACTGCCACAACCCAAAAATTTCAGTTAAGACTGTTAAGCACAGTCAATTTGTGTTTACATATCTCGTACATGCTATTAAATTGATATTGTTACACACACATTATTTTTTTTTTAATTACATAAATGAAATCTTAATTAATTGCACAAAACATTGAAAAATTATGATGAAAAATAATTTTTTTACTTTTTATTTTCTTCCAAAAATAAAAATAAAAATTTCAAATCGCTACGTTCGTACTCGCACATACATATGATATTACACTTATGAACTACTCGGCTAAATTCTTCTGTTTAATTTTTTTGCACAGTAGAAATAGAACTTATTATCATCTTGTCGCATATTTTTACTATATTTTATTTTTATTTTTATCAAAAGGCTTCTTAAACATTTTTTATTATTTGTATGTACGTCTCTGTTAAGACTCTTAAATTTTGATTTCAATTCTAGTATCACAATGATTTTATTAAATTTTTTAAGGCTTTTTTTTTGTTTTTCTCTAAAACATCTTAAATTTAAGTTTCTTTAAGGAACTAGTATACATATAAAACTATTATTATGGGAATGCAAATACATATAATTTACACCAGCACACACAAATCGCGATCGCACCGCTAATTATTGTCGTTGCTACAAAATGATCGTGGTCGCGAATTATTATGTCTACTTTTCCTATAACTCAAACGATCCTGCGACTTGGCCCGCTGTATATTATTCTGATCTACATATCCGGGTGGGGCATCACGAATTTTATCATAAAAATTAACAATTGGTGGTCGTTCGGTACGTCGCCGCGATGCAACCCGATTCAAATTTGGCGATCGTGTTATATAGTATAGTGGCATTTTGTAATTTTCGGCCACCAATTCACCACTCCCGTCGTTTGTTAAATTTTTCACAATTAAACTATTACCCTCGTAGCTTTCGTTTAAACTATGATCATGATTTGGATAACGATTTGGATGCGGATGCGGTACATAACCATCGTTACTGTGTGCTAGTGACATTTTCGATTTGACTTTAAATCGATTAAGTGAACAATTTTCGTTCGATTCAAATTCATCGAATAGATACTCATCGTTGGCGGTGACTAATTTTTCGGTCGATACAACCGTGTATCGTATATCATTGGAACCCGACGACGAACGGCGTCGATTGCCGGCGACATACGTAGCCGTCGACGATATTATAGAATTACGATTGGAATTTTTTAAATTTTGATTCGACGATGATATTGTATTAGTGTTTGATGATTGATGATGATTTGTGATAAATTTATTATTATTAGAACTATTACTAGTGTTATTGTTTATATTAGATATAATAATATTATTTTTTATTGTTGACATTGTTCCACTAGCAGATGTTGGTATACTAGTATAGCTCACATACATTGGATGTACCGATGTGTGTTGTGGACTTTTGGCATCGCCACCCATGAAGTCGACTGGAAATTTTATTTTATAAATTTTTTTGTTGTACTTATAATTATAAAATATCTAAATTAATTTATTAATAATAAACAAATTGGTACAGTAAATTTATATATTAATGTAATTGAAGGCATATAAATAATAATTAAAAATGATTGCGATATGATATTGTGAAAATGTTAAACATTTACATTAATTTAATACCCAGAAGAAAGAGTGCTGATAATGATGATTATGATAAATGAGATTATTTATGAAAATGAGATAGCTCTTTGTATTTAAATCAGCGATCCTCCAAAATGAGTCGGATCTCACTATAATAACATACTTTAGCTTGATCAATCATCACTATTATATTCAAACCGTTTGAGTATCGCTGATTTAAACATAAGTTCAAGTACTTTTTCCATATATATTTTTCCAATTGAGTGAATTTGGAAACTGATTCAGAGTGCAAACGAAATTGGGTTATATTAAAAGTCTCCGCGGTTTTAGCCACTAGATGGTGTTGATGAATACATGTGCCGATGTTAAAACGTGAAGTGTACAGTGAGAATGCAGTGAGTGAACGAAGAACCTAAGAGTTGTTTGCTCGATTCCGTTCCGGAAATTTGGAAGGCGCTCCGGTCGCCCAGTCATTGAAAAATTGGAATCATTTGAAAAGAGCAGGCTACAAAAATTAGCTCGATATTTGGGTACCACATGGATTAACATAAAGAAATTTGATGAATCAAATTGGCATCGGTGAAAGCTGCTGAAACGCATCGAAATCGTACCAGTTTTAAAGCGAATCATTACAGGTGATGGATAAATGGGTGAAATACGAGAATATCAAACGAAGGCGCTCATGGCAAAACGTTGGTAACCTTCACAAACGGAATTGTCTTCATTGGAAGGGAATTTTCCATTATAAGCTCCTGCAAACGTGGTGAAACCATTAATTCGACCCTGCACTGAGCGCAACTCGATCGTTTGAACCAAGCAATCCAAAACGAGCTTCCAGAAATATCACTTAGGCCAACAGAAAGGTAGTTGTGTTCCATGCGCGGCCACACAGATCATTGATTACTCGGAACGAATTGACGGTACTTGGTTGGGAAGTTTTGATGCAACGATCGTATTTATTCTGGACCTGGCACCTGATGGAAAAAATTAGTAGACTGAAGCACTAGTGAAAACCACTGGGCTAAATTTTTCGACGATAAACAACAGAAGTTCTACACCGATGCAGTCAAGAAGCGACCTGAAAAATGGCGAGTGGTCATAAATATTTTACAGGCCTGTACCGTTTCAACAATCTGACTTCATCGGTTTCGATCACAAGTCAGCTCTTTATAAAGTTGCAAACAATTAGAAGATGACAGATAGTTCTCTACGCCGTGGACCCATCGACAGCGACCTCTTCGCCTATCGAAAAGTAGGCCTTGGCTCTCTCTTCAAAGATCGATGTATCATTCGATTCGGATCAGCACACAGAACGGTCTGATCAACACTCTGTTCAATTTCAGCTCATCTGTATAATATATTAATACCTGGTGTACATCGCGAGATGTTTCGTAGTACTTGGAAAGAATCATCCGTAGCAAATAAGTTGATCAGGGTCTGACCGATTTGGGTGGTCAATGTTCAATATATACTTGATTAAAATTTACCAAAACCCGCGGAAACCTTTTATATGACCTATTGTTTCACTTTAGTTCGATGCATGATGTTTTTTTGGATATCAACATACATATGTTTATAAAATTCTCAAATTCTCAAGAAAAGCATGGATGGTAACATGAATATTCATTTTTCATAAACAAAACGAAAGCAAAAGCAAATATCAAGCTACGTACGAATTAATAATTATTGTTATTGTATTAACAACAGATGACCGCATAACCTAAAACTGTGTACTGTGTGTTTATGTGCTTAGCCTATCAATTTCATAAATGCTTATTGTATAATGTATAAAACGATAACTATAATGTTTATAATTGATAAACACTGTATACGATTGTGATACGATATTGTTGTTTATGCAAAAAAAATGGTCAACGATCTAAACAACACTCTCCTATTTCAATATTCTAAATAAAATCCGATCTCGAACATGCCACCATGCAATAATTTATCCTATCGGATCGCTATCAAAATTGTTTTCGCATAAATATCTAATTTTTGAAAAGATTTGATAATCTAAATCGTTTATTACGACACATGAGTCATTCACTAGAGTTTGACGAGAGCATTTCAGTTAGCAGAAACAATTTTGCCATGTTTAACATCGTTTTGCAGCATTCATGACACTTTCAATGGTATGGTATTTTTACTCGATGCCATGAACACTGTTTTCTTACTGGAACCATTGGCAACATAATAATATGATATCCACAATACATCTCTCTTGGTTAGGAGAACACGAGTCCTGTTAAATTATCACTATAGGTGATAATTTAACAGTAATATCATTCAGTAATATCATTCTGACTTTTTATAACTGCCGGCTATTTGTTATCCTGCGTTTAGCTTAATCAGCAGCAAATGTGTATGCGTATTCTAGGTATGACGACAAGAGCCATGGTGGATCGTTCTGCAAAAATTTATTTTGGCATATAAATAAGCCTCCGCCATTCGACGAAAGATGGTGTATCCAGTAAGTTAAGGTTAAAACTGTAACCCTGCAGTTTAGGCGTTCAGACAGACGCAAGGGGCACTTAAATTAGGAGTAGTTCAACAATCAATTTCACATTGTTTAAAATCTTTGAAAATGGTTCAAAAGCAAGGAAAATGGCTTCCATATGAACTTAAACTGACGGATGCTGAAGGCCGTTTTTTTTATATTGGTTATCAGGTAGATGCATTACGTTATATACCAATCACGAAATCTTGGGGACAACTCAATCCAAAAGAATTCATTACCTTGGCTATCTACCGAGCACAATTGATGATATTGCATCGATAAAAACTGCACCCACTACTTCTCCAGATATACGACAAAACTATTCTCTTGGATATAAAGTCCTTTCAAATGCGATACCGGTGAAAACCTACTTTAAAACACTAAATCGGGTTACTATACTTGTACCGTTGTACCTTCCTTGTACGTAATCCACTACAAAGGAAAGTTTAATTGCCGAAAACTCAATGTCATAATGGCCCATAGCATGAGCCAACAAAATGAACTATGCAATTGAAGCCCTACAAAATAAGAAAAAACCAAGATTTAACACTTGCACAAAAGCCACCTCGCCTAGCAAGATTAAAGGTGTTAAAGCACTTGCACGTAGATGGGCAGCTTGATAATTTGGAATTTTCTGATGAAAAAATGTTTACGATTCAGTAATATGTAAACAAAGAAATGAACAAATGTGCAAATAAAAAGACAACTGAAACCAGTAAATTGCTATATGAAAGCAAACACTTGAATCAGAGATTTGGACCTCAGTAACTGCCGCACACGCTATCATTTTCATTGAAGAGGTAGAGGTAAAACAATATATCTATCGTGAAAAGATTCCAAACGATACTTTATTACTACCTTGGGCAGGTAAACAATTCGATAAAAATCATTGGTCGTTTCAGCAAGACTCTACATTATTCCATAAAGCGCATGAAACCCAACGTTCTTTGCAAGAAAACATTCCCATATTCCCATGGATTTTCCATGTGATCCATTCTACAGGCCAAAGTATTAGCTAAAAAATATGAGACGGTCAACTATATATTTATATAGATTCATTGGCATTGCTTGCATTCGGTTCGGTTCAACACGCAGAAAGTGACCGAGTCACAGTATTCGCTGCCCTATAATTTCATGCACGATATCAGGAATTCGCACTATGAGCGTAATCTCGTGATTAAAAAGAACTCGGTAAAAACGTCTCGTTTCGGACCATATATATCACAGGCATAATTCTTCTCTCGAATGTAAGAAGTCCAATTTAGTAATCATCCGTCAACGTCCAACTCTCACATCAGTTTCAGCTTATCTGCATTTGCAAGATATTTTGATTTCAGCAGTGGACGTAGAGCCAGCGGCAAGGCCAACCTTGATATCTTCTCCCATACTATTATCGTGAGTAATGAGAGATCCAAGATACTAAAATCTTATCACTCCTTCAAATGTGTGGTTACCACTACTGAACTCAATTGCGTCTGTGTTTTGAAAACCAGAGATCAGATATTTGGTTTTGGACTCGTTGACTTTGAGACTGAACACTGTAAAAAAGCTGAACACTGTTCTAGTGGATCAAGTATCTCTTTCACTCCATTTAATCCAATCACACAGATATCATCTGCATATGCAAAACGTTGATTGGGTTGTCGGATATTGTCTTGAGTTGTTTCACTTTTACGAACGATGTATTCCAACATGAGATTAAAAAGTATCGGGAGGACACATCTCCTTGTCGAACACCAAAATTAATTGCAAAAGTTCTCGTGAGCCTGTTCTCAACTTTGACATAGCTTTGTGACTGCATTACTGTCATTCTACACAGATAGTGCATTAATTTGGTATTCCTTAATATTCAAGCGCATGATTCTTTCGATTAATCAAGTCATAAGCTTGCTTGAAATCTAGGAATAACTGATGTACATCGCGAGATGTTTCGTAGTACTTGGAAATAATCATCCATAGCGAAACTTGATCAGTGACTGACCGATTTGGACGGAACTCTCCTAAGAGCCACCGATAATTTCCACCCCAGGGGAGAAAAATCTCGCCTCTAATTTTTATATTTGCGAAATTTTCGGGTCAAGTTTCTCAAACGCTGTAGAAAATTATAAAATAGGGTAACTAACTCACTCGTATTTTTGAGCGTCTGCCAAATTTTTCACCTATCCCAATATTAATGATATAATATTAATATTAAGAAGCAGCTGTCGAACGTTTCTAATTTTAGTAAATGTGCCATTGACCATTAAAAAAAAACAACAAAGAGTTGTTATAATTATTTCACCATTTGTGTATACATAAAACATAACATCCTTATCCAAAACCGATCAACCATTAAATTAAAAAATAATAACATTTATCCTTGGACTAACTACAATCGTTACATCAAAACTAAAAAATTAGTTCCACTTTGATAGAATGTTTTTATTAAGAATTCGGTGAATCGATGATTGATAAATATTTATTCCAATATTTCGACAACCTATCGCAGCTCGCTCCATACAATAAAATCATTTTCGATAACAAAACACACAACGCCAAGTTCAGCCCCGCACCATTAAAAATGTCTGTGTTTTTTCTTTATGGAAAACATCTGGATCCACTTAAAACGTTTAAACAAACACTAATAGATTGTTGTGAAAAATATGAAAATCCTCTTTTTGTGCGATTTTGGAAAATTTATATTTTCTTCAGAATCGATCTTAAATTATTTTTATTATAATTTATGATTTAAATTATAGTTATGTGTGTGTGTGTGTATATAGTAGCCGAACCATAATATTTACATACAATTTCCGACGAGTTGCTGCTCGAGTCATATATTATATACATATATGTACATCAAATCACAATATTTTGGCTTGGAAAAAGTACTTTAATGTTTTATGTCCAAAAAGCTAAAGTGTCTAATAAATTATACTACTAATGTGTTTATATGTCTAGTTATGTACGTTACACCAACTACAGTTTTAGCCGACAAAATGATATGAATTTGTAGCAAAATGATTAAGCATGCATATACATATGGGATGCTAAATTACGTCCTGAAGAACAAAACTTTCACTTTAATTTAATCAAACATCTACAGGTCGTATTTTAACATTACCATAACACTAATTAAAATATTTTATTTAATTATAATCACACGACATTCGACAACTATATATAAGATACTTACATTGGTCGTCATCTTCGTCTATGAATATACGTCCAATACAAATGGCACCGAGTAAACCAAACAACTAAATATACAAAAAGGAATACATTAATATATTGTTGTTATTGAAAATAAAAATAAAATAAATTAATTAAATTAACAAATTTATGTGAAAATTAGATAAATAAAATTACACAACAAACCATACATATACGAGTATACTTACAGCAAAAATACACTGTACACTTGAATGAATGACTTCTACTATTGGATATTCTAAGAAACAATTTTCTACACGTTCGGGACGTGCTGGACGGAATTCATCTGCCGATGTTATGTTGGTTGGAAATGTTGGCTTGCAGCCATATCCGTTTATTTCAAACCATGACACGCTGCCGGTTCCTATATTTAATATATCACTATTCTGTAAGAAGAAGAAATATAAAGTAAATTATTGTAAGTCTCTAATATTAGATGGTGTTAAAAATGTTTAAAATATATAAAATAATATCAACAAAGAGCTAGTTCGCTGAGTTTAACCATCCAAAAGCGTAGCAGTTAAAGTATGACGTCATCATTAGATCGAAACCGGCTTAGTGGATTACAAGATACAAGCAAACAACTCGGATCACAACACATTCAAATTTACATAAAACTACAACCTTCATTGGTGACCCCATTGGCCCTGTTTAGAGCATTATACGTCTAGATCTTCTGGCAAAAAAATCACACCAGCTAATTTCATCCTACTTCCTGCCTAACCTTACACGGCAAATTGTTAACTTACCACTATTGAATTTCTGCCTTCTCTTTCAATACGTGGTAGTTCGTTTCGCGTTCAAGGCATAGATATTTCCAGGAAGTTCGTTTCATACTGCAACAAAACCAAATTCAATAAGGTGGGGGAATGTGGGCACCCACAAATACAGCATGCAGTCAGGTTCGATTCATGTCGCAACATTTACTAAGCTAGCCAGTTCAGGCACCCCAACGCATTACGGCATATATATTCATAATTCACTTTCGGGGAAGTTTATGGTTAAAAATAAATAATTGGAGTGAGGTTAGTCTTCGAATGTTCTAGAAAGAGGTTACTCTCCGATCTATCTCCGATTTAGAAGCATAGGGCGTCAGCTTAATTAGACCATCTAACTCTATTTGGGGCTATTACATTTAGTTCCCCTCGTTATTTTCCAGATCATTGTTGGCCTTTCGACTTTCCTCTTCCCTTGCGGATTCCACTCCAATGACATTCTTGTTATGCCACTGAGTCTTTCCATTAGTGTATGTCCTATCCATCTCCATTTTCATTTACCAATAACGCGTTCTATCTCTATTTGTCTCGCCTTCCGTTGAAAGTCGCTTCTTTTGTGATGGTGTTCGGGCAAAAGCATTTGATTAGAAATCTGAGGCATTTATTCACAAGTCCCTGAAGTCTTCTGATTATCTTCTGCGTGTATTTTCATGTTTCATAGCAATACAGCAGTACAGATTTTACATTGGCATTGAACATTCTTATCGGTGTATTCCAGATCTTATGAAACATAGTGTATGTATTTCTTGCTTTGTTGGTGCGTTGGTTGATGTCCCCTTCGGTTCCACCGGTTTTTGCTACAGTACAATCCAAGGTATACGAACCTATCAACATCCTCGATGGTTACTTGGTTGATGGTAATTATGGTGTTAATTAATGTTGAAGCCTCAGTTTGTGTTCAGCCTCAAATCTGTTAACTTCTGGGCTTTTTGCTAAATTTCTGAGTAGTTACGCGCTAAGATACATAATATCGTCCACGTAATCTAGGTCGTTGAGTTGGTTATATTATATTCCACTGAATGTCATTTGGGGACATCACATTATCCAGCACTATAAAGAACAATTGGACACATCCTTATCTAGCTCCTTTTGTGTTGTGGCATTTGTGTTGTGGCATGGGTGTTGATTGTTTCATTTTAGTTACCACCAGGGAGGTCTTCATTTTCTTAGCTATCTGTACTGTTGCACTCGAAGAACTCTTTTCATATATGTATTTAGTTGTTGTCCTTCTGTGGTTAGGACTTGACTAGAAGAATCCTTTATTAGTGGTAAGGTGGTTAATTTTCCGGTGACCCGTTTTACACTTTGATGTAGTGTGCGTATATACTTCTATTTGCTGCTGCTGTTTCCGCAGTATCAAGAATGCTTACATTGATAGTAGGAACAAAAAAGTTACTTGTTATGTCAAAAAGAAAATCACCTAGGTGTTTTGAAACCATTAAAGCTTTACCTGTCGAATATAACATAACATATATGACGTCTAAAATTTTCGAACGCTATTTACAGACATGGGACGCCGAGTTGTTTCAATAGAAAAATAGAAAAATACGATTTTATTACTAGTCGACAATTGTCCTTCACACCCTCACATTAACAATTTTAAAGTTACCACATTTGCCGGTTTACATCCAATGGATCAAGATGTTATAAAACAACTTAAAGGTAACTAACTATACAGACGTATTAAAATTGGTCAGAAACTTAGATAGCGGTCACAATACAGTCACCACATTGATATAGATGAGATTTAAAAGGCCGCTACACTATTGCATCGGGTTAGTAGGCAAACAATAGCCAACTGCATTAGATATGCCGGATTATGTTTAGAGAGTGATCATGACGCAGAGCCTGATCCTAAATCCAATTGTGTTCTTTAATAATAGTATATGTCCTATATAGATAAAAAAACTAGAGTGATTTTGTGACCGTTGATAATTTAATATTACCGATAAGAAGAAGATATTGTAGACGAGGTGATTGGAGGCTCCATCAATAACACAGAAAAGAGAAATAATGATGAAGCTGATGATATTACAGAATTTCTATATAAGTGAGTTGGGAGCAAATGTTGTTCACATTTGAATTAGAATTATTTGATACTTATTTCAATTTGTGAATAATAATACCCATCGTTGCCGCTTAAAGATCAGTGAATAAGAAGTTATCTCTAGCCGGATAGCATCAATAGTGATGATGCGAATAAAAGCATTGTTGAGCTGACGCACTAATAAGTGCACATTATTGGTACTCAATAGAACTTGCAAATAATTTGTTAGCAAACAGCCAAATTTAGATATCTTCCAAAAAGCTACATATAGAGCCTGCAATAAAATATAGCGTGTTAATTAAGGTATGTACGTACAACCTCGGTCTTGCTTGGATAAGAACACTAACCGTGTGTGAAATGATGCCAAAAGGAAAGTGGTTCAATATAGAAGCAAACTGCTCATTCGGGCTTTCAGTAAGGTCGCTGATAGCATCTGCCGAATTGTTGGTTTTTTAATAGCTTTCTGTGTTACTTCAGTGACACAGAAAGCTATTGAAAAACTAGTGAAGGCCTTGTGAGCATGGCTACGAAATTCTATTATCGAAGAACCATACTTCGAAAACTTCAAATTCAACCCTCTCGGTTAGTAAAATAAGCACTACAACCGGTGTTATGGACGGTAAAGCAACAGCCTTTCGCAAAATACAGCGTGTTTCAAAAAATTCAAAAACTCCTCCGTTAAATGAAGCAAACATGAACCAGTGTCTTTACTTAGCAAAGCAACATGGGATAGAGATTGGCAAAAAGTTGACTTTTCCGATGAAAAAACATTTAATTTGGACGGGCCAATGTTGGATTTTCTAACAGAGCACCGCCCCTATTCATACTGCCACGACAATCAGGATCATGTGTGGATTCAGAAGCAAAATGTAGTACTGTTTTCTTGGCTGCCTTATTCACCTGATATAAACATAATGGAAAACATTTGGGGACTGCTAACACGCAAAGTCCACGAAAGAAGGAGGCAGTTCGAGAATAAGAACGAATTGGTTGTGGTCATAAAATCAGCCTGGTCCGAAAATTTCCTGATCTACTTTTATTCATCGTTTTCCGGTTGATGTATTCGCTAAGCAGATGAAAATCAATACACGCCAACGAGACTAAGCATTCGAACTACGTACCGGACGACTGTTTATCGGTAATGAGGCTCTGCTATTTTTCACTGATGGCTCCAACATAGATGACAGTAAACGAGAATTTATATTGTTTTCTCGCTGACTAGTTCAGCGTCTACAACGCTGAGAAGAAAGCGATAGTTCTGTAAACAATTATGTTGTACTGTTGGAATCAGCTTCAGGATAGCTAATAAACTAATAATTTTGGGTATCTTTGGAAAAACTATGTAGCTAGGCATAGGTACCTGAAAAAAACGAGTGTGGGATACTCAACCTTTCTATTCGGAATGAGGTAGAAGACTTAACTAGCAAAATATTGATAAACACCTGCGTATCTCATATCGCATGAGGTTTGGTCGAAACTAGGCCTGACGCACCAATATACGCATAAAACTTCTGTTCTTTGCGAATATATGTATAGGGAACTGTAATCTTAAGAAACATTAGTTAGGTCTAAAATCTTATGTCTTTAGTAGAAACTGGGAGGAGGCCAATACCGCTACAAGTAATCCATTTGGTCAGTGCGAGTATTTTCACGATATCAGTAATTTATATGTAGAGAGTTTATAAACCTTAACTCTATATAATTATTCTGGCTGTTAACCCCATCATTTATATAAATAAATTTATTAAATCGCATGTATACACATATTTTGTTGAACGAACGAAATTTTTTTATTCATCCATGTTCTTAAATATATAAAATAGTTTTCTTTTCAAAGTTTATAAGTATATCAACTACTTATACGAACAAGTCAAGGTTTTTAAACATTTAATTGATGTGAATTCCATTCTCTATAATTGTTTGTATACAGATTGTATATAATCCATATTTGCCAATTGTTAGTCGCTTCTCGATCATCACATGCCCATACACATAACACACTTACCAAAATTGGTTAATTGAATTTTTCCTAAATCTAACAATTGCGTGAATGACAACAATCGTCACATGTACTCTTATATTTTGTTTACAATTTTGAATGGACGGCAATCATTAAAGTAAACACTAAACTGTTAATCATTTAACCAATCAAATATAATAAATAATTTGTCAAAAATATTAAACGTTTTATTTACTTCTTTAAGATCAATAAATTAGACGTAACGAGTATATATATATATATATATATATATATATATATATATAAAACGACGACATCGCAAAGAAATTAAAATATGTAAGTCAATGTCAAATGTTATAAAAATATAAATTAATTTGTGCGAGATGAAATAAATAAATAAGAAACGATACGAAGATGATATTTTATTGTTACTACTCGTACAATACCACTAAAGATCAGGCCGATTATTCTCTTTTAAGAGTTAGTATGAGTAAATGGTTAGAAAACAACAAAATTTGTACAATTCGTTCGTAAACTGTCGATTTCTCGTAATTTTGGGACTTTGCTTTGTTATATCTTACAATACAGGCCTTAACATCAATTTTTGTATATGAGGCATCTAAATATGATTATTTATCAGGACTGTCGTAAAATAATTTTCCCATTTATTGATACATACTCAAAGTTTTCATTCATAAGAAATTTTCCTGATTTTTGTTTGTATTATCGGCTAATATTTAAGTTCGATAATATTTCGTTTATCGAATATGATCACATGATCAAAATGGTTCAATGTGATTCGAGAAAATGTATAAACAGTGATTATATAACGTAACTCCTCTTTTGCATTTGAATTTTGTATAGGAAAAACACTCTTGCACACAAAGAATACACAAAGTCACAAAAATTATTTTTTTTGTTTTGTTTACGTTGATTTTTTTGTTTCTTTTTGTTTTTCATGGTACATTGTCTGTTACTGTTTTTGTATTGTATTGAATGTTTACTTGTCAGTATGAAAAATATTGACCTAAAATATATTTAATTTTTGGCAAATTTAAAATATATTTGCGAAAATATAAATTTTAATAAACATATAAATATAAATAAATTTGATATTATTCAATTCTTAATTTTATTGACTATGTCGGTTGACAAAATTTGTGTAATTGTTAATTCGTTAATTCTATTTCGAAAAATTAAACGAAACAACAATTTAATTATTTTTGGAAATAATAAAATTAACGTTTTGTTTAATTTATTTCCTAGTTAAAATTCAAATAGACATCAAAATCCAAATAAAATTGATAAATATCTAAAAACCTAAAAAAAAAATTCCTAACAGATAAAATTTTATGTATATTGAAAATAAATTACGAAAACATAAAATTTATCATAAAACAAATACATCCTCCCGTCGCAACTGCTCGTAGCAAACTAAAACAAACTAACAAAGCAAGAAAATCAAAAATAAATTAAAAACGAAACGAATGCACTAAAAGACAACAAAGCACACAAACGTAATTGACCAAAATATCAATTTTATAATTTTTATAAAGAATGAAAGTAATTTAAGTCATACAATTCAAACTGTTTTAATAATCCTAAATAAAAATTCTGTAAGCCTAAAAAAAAATAAAACGCATAAAATGTTATGTGATCTAAAAATATTACGTAAAAACAAAATCATACTGACAACGAACACGCGCTTTCGCCTCAAATGCTCGTAGCAAACTAAAACAAAGAAACAAAATCAAAAATAAAATAAAAATGAAGCGAAATGCACTAAAAGACAACGAAGAACAAAACTGTTTGCATTATTTCTAAAAAAACATTGAAACGAAGGAAAATGAAAAAAAACGAGCGGGATGTAAAATAAAATCATATTAGCACTTGTAAACGGGAAACAGAGCACCTGCACAATCTAATATCTAAACCCGATATTACAAATTCAATTCGTTTTATTTTGTTATTCACGATCGAAAATATAAAAATCTAGATTCTTAAATCTTCAAAATCATGAATTAAAATATTGGTTTAAATGAAAATTATTAATCCAGGATTGTTGATAAATAATCATTTTCCAAACTCTGGATAGTGAGTATTTGGTTATCGGGCGTGCCTACCAAGTTATAGGAAGTTAAAAGTCAAAAATTTCGAAAAAATCAGCTTTTTCATACGATTGTTTATGTATTTACCACTTTCTAACCCATTACACATACATAGGATCGGCCATGTTTTTCGATGGGAAACGGCCGTATACATATACGCATTGACTCGTATCTTAAAGAACTACATAAATGTTTAAAAGAACAAATATAAATGTATGCGTGCGATCTTTAACCCTAAAGGCACGTGGGAAACGAGAACAATTACTAATATGGAAATATTTTGAACGTCTTAATGGGTTAGCCGCATAACATATACAACCTCTAGCAATATTAACCGTTTACGAGGTTTTCTTAAATATATTTATTTACTATTTACAAAACTTAGAAATCATTAGAATGAAATTTTGAAATCATTAATTTAATATTGTTATGCGATTCGTTTTCGATTTAGAATTTTATTAGATTTATGAATAAGATTTGTACAGACCCAGGTATTGTTTATTGATGCTTACAAATATAAATGATTCGTAATCGATTGCGTTTATATAAAATTTTTAACGGTTTGATTTTAAGTAATTCGGCTGGGTTAGTTAAATGTATAGACAGTTTTCGAAGCAGTTATAGACTATCATGGGAAGGTGAGTATTATTCATGTTAGTTTATTCAACTTGTACAGGTTGTTTTGACGGTTCATTGAGTAAAAGTGCAATAAACTTCCAATATTGTCGTTTGACACCATCTTCTACAGAAGCAAAAAGCATTTTTTACCTGTATCTTCAATTATCTTGAACGGGTGGGAGCGGTTAATCCCCTCTTATGATTTACCAAGGGTAAATCATTATAATTTTCAGGTAACCTTTTTCTATTCCATGTCATCTCTGGTCTTCCTACTCGTCTTTTTCTTTGCGAGTTCTAATCTAATGACATCCTCGTTGTATCACTTGGTGTTTTCCTCAACGTACATGACCAAGCCATCTCCCCTTTCATCTCCATATATAATAGTTGACCAGTATATCATTCCTTATAGATCGTATGTTTGCAATTATGCCGATAATTTTCTTTAAGCACTGGTGTAGTTCTCTTATATTCTGGATAACTGCTGTCTGTTCAGCAATATTGAGAATCTGAATATTTCCTTCGATCAATCCATGCCATCTTTTTTACTTGACATACGGTTTCTTCGTATCGGCGTTTCACCTCTGATTAGTACATTTTAGCTTAAGTTGACTTCAATCTTTTGCAATGCATCATCTAAGGTTTCCTGCAGGCAGTATTTAAGTAAGGTATTCTTGGTAGAATACCTCCGAGTACTTTCGTAGTAGTCAGTTTGGTTTCCTGTTTGGTTCTATATTGATAGCTTCATTTCTATGGAAACGTTCCAAGTTTCATCGCAGATGTTTCTTGTTTCCGTACCTTTCAATTAGTTTGTGTTAAATGTCCCTCTAATTGTCTTTCGAGTGTTTCACAGGTTCTGGCTTGATACGCTATTTTGGTATTACGAGTTGGTGTTCACTATGAACATATGCTCCTCTCATTGAAATAGAAATTTCTTGTTGGCTCGTAATGGTCTAACTATATAATGCACAACTGATTTGTGATGCATTTCTTATGAATAACTGATTTGTGGCTACTTCTCTATTGTTGATTCGCACAGAATCTACCGAATTTTTACCCATTACAGTTGTCAGATCGTTGTTGTCTGTTTCAATTTTAGCGTTGAAATTTTCGTGTATATGATTTTCACGTCGTTGATTACTGATTGGTGTCCGTCTACGATAGCCAATAATTTCTAAGGCATAATTTGTAAGGCTAGCCGAATTGGAGGAAGAAAGTTTAGTTGCACTCAGCAACAGTGGTTATTGTCTTAACTATCTCTTCAATTCAACCCCCAAAAAAGTATTGTTAATCATTAATTATTTTACTACAGCGTACCGACAAAAGACTTGTATTGTAATTTTCTTCAGATTGTATTAAAAATTGCACCGAACGTTTATGAATCTGGTTATCTTTATATTAAACGAAAGTCTACGTAAAAATATATTTCCGAAACCCTAAAATGAATGGGACACAAGTAGCGACATCTGAATATAATTACCGAGGAATATTCATTTTTTTCTGTTATTCCAAAACATTTGAATCTGTGGTTCATAAAGTGTTTAGTTTTCATATAAACCTAATTATCTTAGGTTTTTATCCCGGCAGGTGTAGTGCCAATTCATTCGCATTGAGTGCTTAAAGTCGTATCTTTATAACCCCGACAGTTAGCACAACTTCCGGCGTACCGTAGAGTAGTCAACAAGACCCTTTGGTATATTTTAATTACTATCGCATTTAATTATTATAATTCCGCAGATTACATGAAAATCTTCACTCGTGTTAACATTGAAGCCGACTGTATGAAACATTGAATTAACATTGAAGCCGACTGTATGAAACTGCAGCATGATTTTGATAAACTTTGTCAGTGGCTAAGTGGTTAACCGGCAGACTACTTCTTAATGTAAGTAAATGTAAAAATCTTGCATTTTGACCGCGATTCCTTATATCAATATAGTTTATACAATGAGGTTATGGAATAATATTTTTAGCAAAAAATATTATTTGTCAACGTAGTCGCAGTTTAGCTCGATACACTTAGTCCAACGTTTTTCCAATTTATCGATCCCTTCCAAATAATACGATTTCTCTAACCCTTTAAAGTAGGCGTTTGTTGCATCAATAATCTCCTCATTAGAGCAGAATCACTTCTAGCGGAATCTACCGATTACTTCATGTTCGCAAACAGGAACTAGTTGCATGGAGCCTAGTTTGGAGAATATAGCGGATGTGGAAAATTCGTAGCGTAATTCAAGGATTTTGACCATGACAACTACACACGTTGTCTTGATGGAAGATAACTTTTTTCTTCACCAAATGCGGTCGTTTTTATGAAGTTCATAGGTTGCAATAATATTTGCCGTTGTCTGTTCTTCTTTTTTGAAGATAATAGATGTAGATTATGCCACGTGTATCTCAAAAAACTGTGGCCATGAACTTGTTGGCTGATAAAACCGCTTAAGCCTTCTGGTTAGACTGCTTTTTGGACTCCAGTGTATAGTGATGAATGTACGCAAAAAACCCTTTATATTTCACTTGAACATCGCTAAATCTGTCTCTGAAGTTATCAGACGTGTGCGTTTTTGGTCGATTGTAAGCAAACTCGACACCCTACGCGCTTATAGCTTTTCATATTCGTGTAATATATTGCGCACATGGTTATCTGAGATGCCTACTATTACAGCTATCTCCTTTCATTCTGCAGTCTTAAAATACCATATCATATGGATTTTGTCAATTATTTTTGGTGTGGTGACTTCATCTACGCGTTCTGAACGTTCGGCATCAGTTGTGCTTGTACGATCACAATGAAAATTAGTAAGTCACTTGTTTGCTTGTTTTTTCTGTTGCAATTTTACCAGACTTCTCATCCCATCCTCGTATGTAAGGTATTTCAATATGTATCATCTAGTCATACAACCAAATTTATGCTTCCATCTTATCAGGATCGATGTTCTTTACTCAAAATACAACGCCTGGACTATCGACGGAAAGTCCTACCTTCCGTCTTAGTTAGGGATATTAATCACTCGTATTGATTACACAGAATTTCAACGATTACATTTTTGTAATCTTAAATATCAAATTCACCAACATAGTAGACCATATACTATATATAATCCAAGTATTAACGGACTACCGTTTTTCGGAACCTATTTCCAACTTATTTGATTTTAATATGATAATTTGCTTTTTACATATTGGTATTCCAATACTATACAGAGGTGATACGCGATCTCAAACGAGCACTTCTAACCACATTTTCCTAACCATGGTTAATACAGGAATACAGCTGATTATATACGTTAACTGTTTTCCAATCATAACTTTGCTATCAAGAAATGGCTTACATTACAACATTAGAAGTGTCATTATTATTAGAAACTCTCACATTGGTGAGAATTAGATTTTAGCTCTCGAAGTGTCAAGATCAAGAAGACCAAGAAGCAAACTTCGTTTGCTCTGTTCTAGTCCGGCTAAAACAGGCAGCAGTTTCTGGGAACACACTTAAATATTAGATCATATCGATGTTCATATATATATATATATATATATATATATATATATATATATATATATATATATATATATATATATATATATATATATATCGTTTCTTTTCTATATATACAAGTATGTACATAAAATTGCTCATTGGCATTTAAATGTTTATCTCCGAAGAAGATGAAGAAGTATTTGACAATTTTAAAAATTAGAACAAAATAATCTTATTAAATTATAAACATAAAAAATATGGTTTTCTAATTTAATGTATAAATGCTATTGAAAACATAAACTCGTTTATCATCTCGTATATGTCAACGACGCTGCGATCAACTATTTTATAATGATGCCGATGAACAGCTGCTACAGCGCAAAGGCCGTCATTAATGTTTAATTTTTAAATTTAACGAGATTTTTATCTCGCACAGCAGTTTAAATTCTAAATCTGAATAATTAGTATTTTGTGACACACTTACCCTATTTAAAATTCCAACGTTCAAATAGAAACATATTAGAAATATGTTCCACCCAATCCACAATACATTCCATACAGAATACTGCAATTAGAAAAAAAAACGAAAAAAATGTTAGTTTAATGATTATGTCTGATAAAAGATTAAAAAAATCAATAATTTATTTATATAAGAATATTTGCGAAATGTAGTTCCCGCGTACGATCGATATATAGTTTTGTATGTTTAGCTTATGCTCAAGATAAGAATCGCCCGTTTCATGTAATGTGTTTAATTTAATAAACTTTGTTTGGTATTTATTTAATTTTACACTAAATCATAAGTACATACGAGTAGTTTGCAATGACAGGCGTGTGCTTCGTAAGTCAAGGTATTAAGGGTAACGTTATCTGTTTGTGCCTGCAAAGCACACCTAGACTAATTCCTTCTATTTGCTAATGCCGGATATGAACAAATAAATCGCATCTCTCATCTCCTTCTAGCACGTTCTTCCAAAATTGAGTACCACGTGATCGTTCTCAAAGAACGTCTATGTAAAGTTAAAATTATCGTATTCGAGCCTAATAAGTATATAGTTTGAACTAGCCTCGTCTCACTATACTGCACGTGGCGGCGTTAATCCATCTTTCATTTGCCCAGGTATCAGCCCTTTTTCTAATGGCTAATCTTAGCGCTGCATAATTATCCTCTCTACATCTGTCATTTCCAGTGCCAGTGTTAGACAAAACAATCCTGGCTAGCTCGTCTACCCAATAGTTTCTCAAAACATCCGATTCACCAGGAACCCAGATAATATAATGTATAACTCTACCATACTGAACGAAAAAAAAACGATTTAGTGACTTGATTGTTGCTTAGTTATCAACATAGATAGCGATATCTACTGTGAATACTACTGATATAGCCTGTTCAAGGTTTATTTAATCGCTCTCACCTCAGCTTGATATACACTGCAGTTATCAGGAAGACGAATAGACGAATCTTACCTCATACTTGTTACAGAAGAATGCAACTCCCACTCTTCCCTCTACCTTAGAACCGTTCGTTTCCGGAGCAGCCTACCAGAAGTCTCTAGAGGAATACATGATCTGAAAATTCATATCGAAGCATAAAACCGTGGTAATGTAATCAAGATATTCTATTACTCAATTACCCCTATGACGTTATGACTCAATTATTTTTGAGTGTCTCGTCTAAAAGACTTACTCTGATTTACTGCCGAAAGCCTAGCCGCCGTATTGGCCTTTTTTGTCCTGTTTGCGAAAAAATTGATGGAACTTTATATTTCTTAGTGGCTAGAACCAGTTCTGTATTTGACAGGTTTACTCCCAATACGCACCTGCTTTGTGACAAGGGATAATTTATAATTCACTTGAATAAGGGTTTCTATTAACATTTTAAACGTATTGGTAGCCATGTCAGTTCCTTCCCGCCTTCCAAACGGCGATCACATCGACCTCCCTCCATTTCATAGGAATGATTTAGACATCCTATAAAGATAAACACCGACCAGGTGATAATGATCTACTGTTTCACCGTTCGCTGATATAATTCGGTCAGGGTTCGCTGATTATAAGGCTTGAAGAATCCACTTACTGTTTACTGTGTCCTCCATAAACAAGAAGCGGCGAAATTTATAGGTTTTGAATCCATTTTCAACTCTAAGCTTCTCAGTAAGTGATTTTTGATGAGAAGTTTTAGAAATCCCCTGTAAGTCAAGGCATTACAAAGCATCAATCTAATATTAATTCATTCACATATATGAATCGAAAGATACAACATTTAGGTTATGAAAATGATAAGAAGTGTCTTTCGAAATGAATATAAGGTTAAAACATGATTAAAAACCTATTTACTACATTAGTGTGTAAGACATTAACTCTAGACCATGATGGCATTGATCGACAGCTGTGTCAATGAATGTGACATTGACTTTTATGTCACATAGACGTAAAAACGTAATTGTTTTTTGATAAGTGAGTCCAAAACGTTTAACTGTAATCCAGTTACGGTAATATCAAATACGAAGGAAGTTGGCCCTTTATTGAAGTACGTACTACAATAAGGAGCGGAATATTGAATGAGATTCGTATTTTGAAGGCAGTTACGTCATAAGCTCGAAAATTTAGCTTCTTATCACGAATGAATTTGCTATGGTTAGTAAATATAACAAGAAAGTAAGTCGACTGATTGAATTATCTTTCCAAATTATCTATACTGTGGTTTGTTTGTGAATCGCCGCGATATCGTTGTAAGCGAAATGCTCATGCATGTCTCATTGGTCAGACAGTGTCATATTGCAAGGTACGGTGTTAGACGGGAGAGGTGCTATTCTTGGTACTGATAATTTGCGAGGTTGTGTCATAAGTAATTGACGTGTTATGTTCTAAACAGGACAGTCAAGATCACCACTTTAACGCATGTATTTGTGATAAAGGACGGATTCGCATTTGGACGTGACAGCCACAAAACCGGCACGGTCCGAAAGCTTTCCATGTGCTTGAAAATTTTCACCCTTATGGTGCGTACACGTACGCGATCAAAAAATGAATCGCGAATCAAACCAATCAAATCATTGGAATCATACACAAATTTCTCCGCAGGTGATGAATTTATTTTAACTTTGAGCAAATTTTGATCGCAAACATCCAACATAATGAAAAAAAAATATTATGAGCAATAATTACGCTCATTATATAAAATTTTGCTATTTTCTGACATTTGTCATTCTGTTATCCAAGTCGCGCGATAAAATATTTATAGAGTTTTGTCTTGACAAAGACAGTTTAGTTACTACTTTTGGATATAACAAAAAAAAGAATCGAAAGTCATTTAAATTATCCACCACAGCCAAACTCAACACACAAATTTAAATGGTTGAAAATGACATTTGAAACTTCACGTAAAATAGCTTAATATTTAGAGCAATATCTTTTTGTTACTAACTTCATATTGTGATCAATAATTTTTGATCGCATACGTGAACCCGCCATTAAGCGCAAATGAATTTTGCATCATTCTATTACTACGAGCATAATCTGTAAACCTTCCATTTCTCCATGGGATCTCATCTTTCAAGTCAGTAGTTTAGTCTAGCATGGTATTTTAGATATGTAATTCAGTTCCGAAGATATACCATATGGACCTTTTTGATATGCATATTATTCGTTCTTTAGAGAGGCTTACATTCTTCTATCTTACAATGCTTCCTACATCTTAAAATGTTCGCAACTTGTAGATATCACTGCTTTATAACATGCAACATTAACTATTATATTGAATCGAGACGTTCATTATACAACAAACCGTTTCTTGGAATTAATACTTAAGTGCTAATGCACAATAATTTCAATTAGTCTTAATAAAATTCAAAAACTAATATAAATTTGCTTAATTATTTCGACCTAAAATTATATGGCATCATACAAGATATCATGTTTAAAATAAAACCAAAGAGCTAAAATAATGTGTATGCATACAAATAATTAGTCTTAGATGCAAACAATTATCTTACACTTTCTTTAATACACTTCTTATTGATTTCTTACTTTGTGTAATGTTACGCACATATAACGACACGAAATTTAAAACCACAGAAATGTTTTGTTATACGTATACACTATACGAGTACACTTCTTGCGTCATCCACGAATTTAAGTATTTCTCACAAATAATTGTGACTAATAGACGATTTGAACTGCTTGAACGTACCGCTACTTACAACGAATTAGTCTTGCGCTCAAAATACATGCATATGTATTGTATTTTCAATTTGATTTCTATTATCAGTAATTTGGTTTTTATCTTATCAAATTTTTTTTATTACTTAAATAAACTTTTGTTTGGATGACACTTTGTTGGGTGCCTGTTAGTTGCTGCGCTTTGTTTACTTAGGTGATAAAAATGTTTAGGGACAAGGGGATAGTAATAATGATAGCCTATTGTTCTTTTTCATTTTTTATATAAAATTTATATTCGTACAATTTATTAAAATTGTTGTTAGACTTTTATAAGATTCATAAATTTGATTGCGATTGGTTCTTAAGTTTAACGCTACAAATGCATTATATCTATCATAATTTTTGGTTTACCCAGACTGAAAATACAAATTTTTGTTAGTATACGTATAATCCAAAATGTGTATAATACTTTTCGACTATCCAGTGGCCAGAGATCCCAAAATGCGTATCAAGCTAAATGTCAGAAGTTTAGCGAGACACCGGGCAAATAATGACAGTGTGGAAAAACACTACAAAAGATAGGTTCGAGTAGGGTATGATCGGTTTATTTCGAAAAAATGGTCCAAGTCAATGATTAACGTTACATTTGTAGTTTTATTGACGAGCTAAATACCGAAAATATATATCTGCATAACATACGCCTTATTTGTATCCAGATGAAAATATATAGTACACCAAAAGGACGCGATACCAAAAAGAAACGGAGGACAGATACCTTAATGCAATTCGAATTTATCGTTTTCATGATCACTTTGAACTAACCATGTTATACAGAAACGTCTTCGAAAAAGTGTTTGTTTCACCTGAGTGAATTCACGGTCTCACCCGCTGTGTGGCAAGTAGCACCGTCTTGAAACCCAAACCGTTGTTTTGTCTAGAATTAATAGTACCTCTTGAACCTCTTCGGGTTGGTCTTTAGCTCAAATACGCAATTATTCTTATTAATGAGCCGTATCGCTGAGCCAAATGTTAGTTGAAAAGAGTGGATCTTCTTCATGTTTTTGAATACCCCAAAGACTGAAGCGGCGACGATGCGGAAGGTCGGCCGGCTTCAATGCTCGCACGAATTGAATTTTGTGTGCTTTTAAACTAGAACCTTACGAAAAATATACCAAGTTGTTCCATACGAAAAGTCAAGCTATTGAGTACGGCGCCGAATCAATTCAAGACGGTCATCGCGTATTTTTTCAGCTACACCGCTGCTACATTTTCTTCAGAAAATTGGGTTTCCGATGGTAAAGCGAAATGTTCGTTCGGTAGGACAATTATGTGGACCATAAGATGCTCTAAGCACAAGAAACAGATTCTTCGAAGAACGCAGATTTTCATTTCATATTTGACATATACGTGTTTTTTCATATAGAAACCCTGTGTTGTCAAAACTATCTCTAAATGCAAAAAGGGAATAAGGACTTACTGAGCTACTGTAATACATATTTCCCTTTGACGCTAGTAAAAAAGGAAAATTAACTTGTCACCAAGTGAGGAACAAAATATTCTAAAGATTTTGGTAATAAATCTTGTCTGGCCAAACTTAATTTTATACTTCTACTTAACTTTATACCCTAAAGTTAATTCTCAACTAACTACTGCTCCAAATAAGGAACAAATGCAAACCAAATGAAAAAAAATATTCATCTGATCCCTCTAATTGGAGTTTTTAAACATGTCGAAGGGCCAGCATCTGTTTTCCAGAAGCAGCTGTGTTATATGTCCGCTAGTAGTGTGCTATATGTCCGCTAGTACCACAAATACTGTTGCCCTCTATAGTAAATTAAAATATGCATGAGACAATTTTTAAAGTACAAGAAGTGGTGACACGCAATTGCAATGTTCATATAATGGATAGTTTGAGTGATGATTGAAATCAATTTAAACTATTTGTCTAAGTATATCCATATTTTTCCCCTTTATTTCCAATTTAGGCGCATAGGACGTCCGCTACTAGGACGGAACGTAGGAGGGCTACTGTTTTCTTTTGCTTCAGATAGCACATTTTTCTCTCACGTTTTATTGATGGCCTTCCAAATTTCTTCTTTCCTTACGGATTCTATTCCAATGATAATCATGTTTTGAGTCTTTCTTAGTGGACGACCAATCCATCTCCACTTGTCCTTTCTGATTCTGGTTTCAATGTCTGTTTGGTTAGTTTGCTACAGAAGTTGTTCATTTTTGATCTTATATCTGGTCAAAAGCATTTTATTATTATTCTCAGTCATTTGTTATTATTATTATCAAACCTGTATTGTGAAGTTCTGTGTGTTTACATGTTTCACACTCATACAGCAGAACTGATTTCAAAAATGTGTGCCGTTCTGAGCAGCTCCAACAAATACTACTAAATTATCTCACGCCACAATTAATTAATAAAAATAATATTTCGAGTTAAGTTCTTGTAATTCACTAGAACTGTCGCGTTACGACTTAAAGTATATTATATACAAATCGTAAGTCCGGTAGCATATGCCTGATGAAATGGATTTGATCTTTTCGATCACACGGTCATTCAATGACGTCATCATCATCATATCGCAACCGGCCTAGTGGATTATACAAAAGATACAAGCAGCAACTCGGATTTAAGCAATACGCTTTTTTCAAATATCGTTCATTCAAATATCGATCGTACAATCGTTTTTTTGACAGAACTGAGCATTCCACGCCTCGTGAAGTATGTTCAATACACTCGCGGACAAAATTAACGCATATTTTTTTTTTGTAATAAAAAAAATCCCGCTGGTCAATTTTAATACTACTAGTGTCAAATGATAGCACATTTATATTTTTATCAGAAACCACCTTGAATAAAGTTTACTGCAAGCCAATCAATTAAATTTTTCAAAAATGCTTAATCAAAAGTGCATCGTTTTTGAAATCCAAAGCAACGATCGGCTTTTCTTCCATTGCATATCAATTATTTTTAAATGCAGTCCCACTAGTTCTTGTAAATGTGTTCTAAAGCAAACACCTAATATAAAATCCATTGTAATATGGCACCCGTTCAAGAGCTGGAGGCGGTTAAAGTGGTCACATTGTATCAGGAAGATTATACACAAGTACAAATCGCACGAAAATTAGGAATTAATCAGTCTTCGATTTCACGAATACTTAAGCGGTATCGTGAGACCTTAGAGTATAAAAGAAAGCCCGGACCAGGACGTAAAAGGTGCACAACCGAGCATTACGATCGATTTTTAAAAATGAATTCGTTACGAGATCGGAAGCGAACTTCTACTCAACTCAAAAATGAATTACTTAGTGCGCGTCAAGTGAATATTAGTGTCAGAACAGTTAGACGAAGATTAAAAGAAGTGAACCTAACTCCAAAACGATCATTAAAATTTCCACGGCTTCTTCCCCGCCACAAGTTCAGCCGTTTAGAACTTGCTAATGCTCATGCAAATTGGGGAACTGATCAATGGGCCACTGTTTTCTTTTCAGATGAAACCAGAATCCAATTATGGAAACCCGATTGACGTAATATTGTATACAGAAGAGTTGGAGAACACTACGCACCGTGTAACATGGTACAAACTGTAAGCTTTGGTGGAGGTTCAATAATGTTTTGGGGTGGAATCAGTTGGGAGAGCCATACGGAGCTGGTGGAGATTGGTTTGAGGATGAATGCAGACTGGTATGCTCGGAACATTCTTGGCGATCACGTTTTGCCATATGTGGGCTTCAAAGGTTATGACAGTTTTGTGTTAATGCATGATAACGCTCCAGTCCACGTTGCTGCAATGGTACGACAATATCTCTAATATATTGGCATTCGTGCACCTAAGTGGCCACCAATGAGTCCTGATCTTAATCCAATTGAACACGTGTGGGACATTCTAAAACGCCGTATTAGAGCTAGAAATCCTGCACCAGATTCGACAGCAGAGCTGAGAGTTGCAGCGCAAGAAGAGTGGAATCTCATTCCGCAAGAAATGGTACAAAGCATTCTACTTAGTATGCCCACAAGGATGAAGCTGTAATAAGGGCATGGGGGGGGGGTAATACTCATTATTAAATTAATCAAATTAAATTGTAATAAGGCTAGTTTTAATGTTTATAAACCGCTTTTAAAAATTAAAAAAAAATAGTTCGACACATTTTAACATTTTGCAATGAAAAATAGCCGCTATAATTCCATAACGCCACATTTCTGCCTCTTTTCAGTTCCACTGAAATTGTCCAGCGGGATTTTTTTTTATTACAAAAAGAAATATGCGTTATTGATTTATTATTGATGATTCGTGCTTAGTTTCATGATTTTGATTTTACTGATGTTAATTTTGAAACCAAATGCATCACTGAGTAGCATTAGTAGTCCTTATTGAACACTATTTGGGGATATGTGGTGTTGATTTGACCTCGCAATTTTTCACTTTCTTGAACTTCTTATATCCAACTCTAGGCAGTCTTAGTTGTTATTAAAATATATGTATGTGTTATGATAGTAAAGAGAAACCTTAGATTATAGACGAGTTGCTTACTTAAAGTATATATACAAAATAAATATCCACGAAAGTTAAAATTGTATTTTACACAATCCGCGAATAAAATAAGAAAACACACATACTAATTATTTTATGTAACTGCTTTAAAAATATTTGGCTCGATAGTCAAATTCTTAAGTTTGTCATCTCAAAGGAATTTAACAAACTTTTCATAAAAAAAATTAAAATTTTTTAATAGCTTCTCACAGACATAAATTTTATTAAACGAATTTTTCGGGTTTTTCATTGTTCTTCGCGAAATCAATATTTTTATCATTTTCTTGTTTACACTACACACTAACAGTATAAGACTTGTTCGATGTTAACAAATTTTGGCAATTATTTCTTAATCTGACTCAGCAAAACTAAGTAGAACAAATAAACGAAAATGGCTAATCAATATTTTAAAATATTTAACAATTTAGGATTTATCAACAACACAACACTTAAATCCTACATATATACACAAATTTGTATTTGTACATTGATTATACACAAAAATTATGTTAAATGTTATTACTTACTGTAGATATGTATACAAACTTATCGACATGAGTATTTATAAACACCGAGAGTTTGATAAAAATATATCCAGTAAATTAATGGAAATTGGATTAATATTATTTGCAATCTGTTGGCACGACTGTACTATACTACAGACTATAGTATACTTTATAATATAGATAGTGTAGCACGATTACCGACTATCTGTCAAGATTGGAACCATCTCGCTTTTGTCCAAACTTAGAGATGAGTTGGCACAAATAACACTTCTCGCATATTCAATGACTCGTTGACACAGTACAGCAACAATAATAGAAAACTGATTGCGAAATTTATCAATTAAACATTTACGATATTTCGTTAAAGGCCCTCACTACACCATTCATCAACTAATTGCAAACCTTTTCAAGAGCAGATCATTCAAAATTTGTTCATAATACAAACAAGATACGCACAAAAAGATAAAATTGGTCACTGCTACGCTATTTCGCATATTAAATCGCCTTTAAAACTCAAACCCCAGAACCTTATATAACTTCAGAATATACCATATTCTCTTGTTTTGGAACATCATCCTACTTCCAAAGTGAAAATAGATATTTATGACTTTATGACGTACTTTCAATTTCAATAAGTATATACAATCGCCCTTATATCATTGAAGCACTACAACGAAACACATTCGAGTCTTTGCATAACATATCACACCTATGTAGTTGTGTAACGCGTTAGCTATTTAGCTATAGTTATCGTTAAATGACAACTTCCATAAGATAGACTACGTTTTATCCCAACCCAATTCGGTTTAGTTTTCATCTTTGAAATCTATTTTAGGGCTCAAAGGTACCGCTAACTGGATCGGTGTTCACTTAGTTGTGTCCTACATTATACGTCCTTACAGCAAATCAAGGACGTTCGGGTGCCAGTTGCATAGCTCTATGTCAGCCTATAATAAAGATATTGAAGCTGAGTCAGGCCATGAATTTTGCACATAAACAGAGAACCATACATTTGTTCATTCATACCATCGATCGTAATTCACCGATCTATCGGGTGTAAAAGTTAAAAAAAGAAGTTATATTAGATAAACACATGACTAAAAAGATGAAGCAATTCGAGACAAAACATTCAGAAAAGTTATATTTTCCAATGAAAAACTGTTCGCAATCGAGCAATAATATTATCGTCATCTCGGCTAACTATTGCGTGTATACATTAAAACCCGTAATTTGATACTAGATGTCATTACTTGTTTATGCGTTATAGTACATCTTGGGCATATATGTCTTTTGAAAGCCCTATCCAATACCTGTTAAAACCCCAGGTGGTGCAGTGGTTATTGCTGCGGCAGTTGGAGCGGGAGGTACCGGGTTCGAATCCGATTCGGGGCAAGGTGCAAAATGGGTTTTTCACCTTCGATCGTTTGGGCGGTTCAATCGGTGGTGTAAAATAAACATATCTGAAACTCCTGTCGTGTTAAGAATCCATAGGCCGACCCATCTTCCATGTCAGTACTATAGGCTGACATGAAGCTATATGCAATGCGCAGATGGTTCTACGAAAACTCGGACCTATAGCCGTACATATGAGTGGTATCACAACGGACCAATCGCAGGTCTAAGTGTGCGATAGCAGCCACAACAACCTAACCTAACATACCTGTTAAAATCAGCTAAAAGTTTTTGTTTTGATTCCGATTTCAACGATGGAAATTTTATCAAACTTGCGAAAAAAAACAGCATTTGCGGAAAGTTTTGTTAAATCACTTTTTCCCAAACAAAACTGCAGCTGAAAGTCATCGTTTCCTCGTGGATTTGTATGGTGAGCATGCTATTGTAAAAACACTTTGGGTGGTTTAGTCGCTTCAAAAGTGGTGATTTTGACATCAAGGACAAAGAGGGTCCTGGTCAGAAAAAAATGTTTGAGGATACAGAATTGGAGGCATTACTTGATCAAGATACATGTCAAACGCAAGAAGAACTTGCAAAATCATTGGGAGTTGATCAAGCAACAATCCAGACGTTTGTAAGCATTGGGATTAATCCAAACGATGGGAAATTGGGTACCATACAAGTTGAAACCAAGAAACGTGGAAAAACGATTGCTGATCGAAATGCTCCGAAATGCTGATCGAGCGCCGCAAAATGAAGTAGTTTTTGCATCGTATTGTCAATGGCGATGAAAAATGGATCCATTACGATAAACCCAAGCGCAAAAATTGTATGTCAAGAAAGGCGAGGCCGGCCCATCAATACCAAAACCGAATCACGGTGTGACCAGCTAGGTGTAAGATGCTTTTGCAAAGTGGTCAAATCATCAATGTCCAACTCTATCGTCAGCAATTGATCCGGTTGAAACAGAAAATCCAGGCAGAGCGGCCAACGTATGCGACCAGGCACAATTCAATTATTTTTTACCACGATAAAGCTCGGCCACATATTGCGGCGCCTGTCAAAAATAAAATGGAGAATAACGGATGGAGCCCAGACCTTCCTCCTTCCGACTACTACCTACTTCGATCCATATAGTATTTCCATTCAGGAATACGCTTCACTTCAGTTCAAGGAAGGTATCGAAAATTGGCTCCATTCGTTTTTGGCCACCAAGCCGGCGCTGTATTTCTGGGATGGAATCTATAAATTGCTAGAAAGATGAGAAAAAGTACATATTCTGGAACATATTCTGGAGATTATATTTTGTCATCATTACTATCTGTCGAATGAAGTACATTCAAATGATTATGTAGTATATTGATAGTGTAGCACTAATGGTTTGTAAGATGATTTTCTCAAAACTGTTGAATTTGCGACAAAGTTAATCCAAGTGCAACAGAATTAAGTACACCCATAAAACTGTTTAATAAGTAATTCAGTCAGCAGGTTTGATGTGATTGTGCCATTTCTTCTTCGTAAATGACAAAGACAACATCGCTACACGGCAAATAGCCAGACGTCATGCGTTTAAATAATACCGATACTTTGTTGGCGTACTAAATGGCATCGGCAACTTGTAAGGAAAGAAACAATCAAAGAGACTCAATTTATATTTTGAATGAGGATACTATACTCAAAATTGTTAAGAGTGGAACCGAGAAGTTTTGTTTTAATTACTGTGCTGTCGGAATTAGCTGTCAACATAGTGTTTTAACACTATAACATTTTTGCGTAAGAAGGGTTTTTCGTCTATCACGATTAAGGTATTTAATATATTTCACGATTCTCTTAAAATGACCATGATTTCGGTAAGACTACGAATTTTGGTGTACTTTAAAGTTATTTATAGATTAGACTGGGGGTAAACTTATATATGCCGTTGATGATTAGCGTCTGGAATTGTCCCTGTCTCACGAAACGACTTAAGCTCTCATTGATTGTTTACCATTTAGTTCTTGGCAGACGAAATGATTACCCAACTGAGAGGCCGACTTCAGACTTCCTTTTCGTACAGCGATAGACCATTGAATTCATCACAATTCATTTCATTTGGCAATGTAATGAAGTTGAAAAGTTGTAGAAATAAATAGATAGAACAGGATCATTCAGTTCAACACACACCGGGTAAATAGTTTTTCAGCAGGTTTTCAGAGTTCTTCGTTTCAATTCAGCTTCCGTTTTATCGGTGGTAGAAAAAAATTGAACATTTGCATAACTCTAAGTTCGCACAAAACGAAGTTGAAGTGTACTAATACAAACTCTAGTTACAGCTGCACTGGTATACGATACTAAACCAATATTAAACTTATTTTCGTCTTGAAGAAAGAAAACTAAAAGGTACTATAAGAGCAAACATACTGTTGTTGTAATCGATTTTACACTATGTTTTATTCTCTGTTTCGAAGATAAGAAAATGTATGTCTTGGAAATAAGGGGATTTTATGCTGTAATATAATTCGCTAGACCAAACAAACATTGTATAGTGTATAGTTTAAAATTTTTCAGATTTAATTACTCTGGTTTCTCTTCAATTGTCGAATAAATCTTTCGCCTTTTACTAAAGATTTCCGTGGAGAGGAGCATTCAAATGAGTCTAAATTTGAATTTTTGTCAATACCCGACGCAAGTTGGGTAATAATTTAAGTAAAGGTTATTGCAGACATTACATAATACATTGCCAGGTGAGAGTGAGACTCCATTGAAGCGCTGCATAGTTGCCCAACTGTTTTACATAAAGCTAGTGCAAACTTGATTCCTCCAGACAACTTCACAATGACACCCTCATTATATGTACTTAAAAGTAGTCACAATTAGGGGGTTAAATAATCATTTATAGTGAACTCAAATCCAATCGAGACATACTGACAACCAAGACACACTGATCACCAAATATGTTTTTATCTTTACAATATGTTTTGGGGCATAACTCCAGCCTATATAGTACTACCATGAAAGATGGGTTAGCCCATTGATTCTGTACTCCAAAGTTATAGCTTATAGATGTATTTACACACCACCGACTGTAACTTCTATCGGGATTGAAACCCGGAGCCTTCCCGTTTCTCTCTCAGCTTAGAAAACTGCGCCATTTGATCGCTCACTAACAATGTTTGGGATACCCTTATTTATAAACGAATTTTATTAAATTCGAATATTTGAAATGATATAAGTACAAACTGGGAAGCCGACTCTATCACAACATAAAAATATACAGGGTGTCCGCCGGAAAAATTATAAACAAACAAAGTAGTATACGGAAGGTATACTACTTTGTTTGTTTATAATTTTTGATTAAATGAAAGAGAATGGATCTTATATTGATAAATGTTTTATTTAATTTCGGCGATTATGTATGGAATACCATATCAGATAAATCGCCTTTGTTAGCCTCACAAATGCGAGCCCTTTCGAGCACATTTTGCATTGCATTCTTACACATTTTACGCGGTATTTCATTAATTTTATCACGAACATTTTGTTTGAGTTGCTCAAGCGTTTCTGGTTTGTTTGCATAAGCCTTGCTCTTCAGATATTACCACAAAAAGAAGTCCGGAGCAGTCAAATCAGGCGACCGTGGAGGCCAATCAACATCACCATTTTTGAAATAACTTGTTGTGGAAAGAGGTCTCGCAGTTATTCCATTGTAATCCTGGCTATATGCGATGTGGCACCGTCTTGTTGATTGCACATGTTACTCAAGCCCAAAGCATCCAGTTGGGGCGTTAAAAAGTTTTCAGTCATATCACAATATCGCTCCCTATTCACAGTTACCGTTACGCCGTTTTCATTTTCAAAGAAGTAAGGTCCAATGATTTCTCCTGACAAAATTGCACTCCAGACTGTCACTTTTAATGGATGTAAAGGTGACTGATGAATAATTTGAGGGTTTTCCATCGCCCAGAACCGACTATTCTGTTTATTAACATATCCATTCAAATGAAAATTTGCCTCGTCACTCATTATGATTTTTTCATGAAAATCGGGGTTGTCATGGGCGAGCTGTAACATCCTATTACCATATGTACAGCGGCGTAAATGGTCTTGTGGAAGAAGCTCTTGTGTCAACTGAATCTTAAATGGAAACAAATGCAAATCCTTGTGCAAAATTGTGGCCAAACTTGTTATTTGAAGACCAAGCTCCTGAGCACGGCATCGAATTGAGATTGATGGATTATTTGAACACTTTATTGAGCAGCAGTAATGTTTTCAGCCGATCATGCATAACGTTGTGACCCATGCTTGGGCCTATCACTTACAAACCCTCTTTCTACGAAATCATTCACTACACGATAAATAATGCGTTTTGTTGGCACACTGTTACTCCCAAAAATTTCACGTAACTTTCTCATCGTCACAGTAATCGCTGATTGATTTTGATAAAATGTTTTAACGATTAAAATACGTTGGCTTATCGCACGTTGAATATTTTTCCATAATAAATTTGCCACGTGTCTACTTCACGACTGCCAATTATAAACTGTCAAGACTAACGTTTACCAAAATGGCGTCTACACGACCGATCGTAACCTCAATCTTTGAAATGGTATAAGTACAAACTGGGAAACCGACTCTGTCACAACATAAAAATATACTAATGATGTTAAATGCGATATTAATGCAACTGGAATTACTAACATAAAAATTTATGATTTCTAACATAAAAATTCATTAATTACAGAAAATACAAAAATTAGACGAGGTATAATTTCATGTTGTTGGAGGAGCTCATCTATCTAATTTTTTGATTACACCATGCAAATCGTCTCCCGAAGCACATCTACAGCTGGATTTCCACAGTCAACCAAACTACCTGCCTTCAGTTGTTCTTGTTGATGTTGCCTTACCAAAAATGTGAACTAGATGTTGTCCATACTGTTTCCCTCTAGCTGCGTTGCTTGGCCAATATCAATTAACTATTACATACTTATCAATGCTGAGCAAGCAACCTCGGCAACATAGTGGCTATCCTTATCGCCTTCACGGTTTCTATCAAACAAACATTTAAATGCAAAACTACACATCGATTTAAGATATAACTTCAAGACTGTCGACCATCAGGTGTATTGAATTACGTGTTTCACATAATATTTATAATAACACACAAAATATGCATAGATTTCACTGTAGCGATAAATATTTCGTCTTCCGTCTCTTTTGAACCGAACTAAATCGTTACCAATCAAATTATATACATTTCGTATATAGTTAAGATGATTGAAAGTAATGTGATATTTATCATCGGTTGACTGAGGATACAATTCATTGAACTGAATCGAGATTTTCCTAAATAAGAAACTATGATTGTATTTCGATAATAAGAAATCGTTGACAATGATACAATGATTTTCGAAATGCTTAGCGGGATGTATACATACATGCATACATATATAACTTAACAATTTCTTCACACGATACTTCGTTTGCTTACTCGTTCGTATTGTGTTTTTATGTTATTTTATAAACTTAACATTTAACTTGGGTATAAAACTCCAGAAAGAAATAAAAAAAATATATTTATAATTGACATTGAACTTCTGTATAATTTTACGTTTGATTCTATGAATACGAATTAGCGTGGATAAGTGTTTTATATTAATTCGGTTTTGCTACGCTTTTGTAAATTTTTTAATTATGACACACAGATTTTGAAACTTAATTAAAGATTCGAATACTCGTATGTATACGAGTACATTACTGCAAATTGTTAAAAAAATAATTTAATAGCGTAACTGTTTTGTATATTCTTACAGTATATAATGTACACGTATGGCATGTAGTAATAAATTAAACTATAAATGAATTTAACAAGTTCACTAATTTATGGAGACATGCAGCTCATGCACACTGAATAAGAATATTGTTCTTTCGTGTCACTAACTGTGTCTTCTGTTATTTTGTAAATCGAATACTTGCCTTTAATATTTACCATGAACCAATAGAGGTGTTTAAATGTTTATGAAACAATTAGGTTGAGATCAGAACTAAAGGGTTTTCTAATAAGAAGTTTCCTTTTAAAGCTGACATCTTTTGACATTTGACAAGTAAAAACTTCACCAAAACTGGTTTACAAAAATGGTGGACATTTTGCAGCCACAGTTCGCATAACTAAAGCACTTTTTGTCCATCGTGAAGCATCTTGTCGGCCGACAATAGTAATTTGAGCTATTGGGACATGTAAGTGATGTGAAGAATCAAACCCGAACTGTTACTGTAGCCTGTAGTGTTGACGATAACCCAGGTTTGTCGAGTGCTCGTCGATCTTTGAACTAAGACATTCCATAAACGATATTACACCGTATGTTGCATAAAAAACTTAGATCTTAAGATTATTTAAGTTCAATTAACACAAGAACTCAAGCCGGTCTATCATCATAAACGTTGTATCTTCGCTGATTGGGTCCTTCAAATGCATCAAAATCTAAATGATCCGGATTTTCATCAAAATCTTCAAGACATTTTCACCCCGGAGGCTACGTTAATATAAGCAACATTATTACATTTGGGGCTCAGAAAAAAGAATGGTTCTTGAAAATTCTCAACGTGTCCCTGTTTAGTTCAATTTTTGGGCTGGCGGTTTGATTGGAGCTTACTGTTTTGAAAATGAGGCTGATGCAACTGTTACTTTTTATGGCTTTTTATGGCAAGATGGTGCTACGTGCCACACAAGCAACAAAACATCGCAATTTTGTAAGAAAAGTTTCCTGACCGTGTTATTTCTCGAGGAAGTGACCACAATTGGCCACGTAGATCTTGTCACGTGACAGATAAGGTCTTTGCCAATGCTTCACAATCGATTAAGACTTTAATGATGGAATCCATGAAGTTATCGGGGCCACAAATCTGCGACCACATATGGCGCTGCAACCATAACCGTGGCGATCATTTCGCTGATACCGTATTCAAATATAAATACTTGTCTCTTTACTGAACGCATTGATGCATTGATTTCCGATAAAAAACTACTCTCAAAATTAATCGAATTAATTATTTGCATATTTCTAAAATCTCAAAACGCCTACTTAAGTAGTTTAAACACTTAATAAAAGCACCAAACACTATTTGAAGAAGTCGCCTGTCGAAAATTGGCTGATACGTAATACCTACCATCTAACAACAACTTAACCCTTATACTTGTAATCATTCACGTTATACTTCAGATAACAACCCTTCTTTCTTACGGACCCATTGTAGAAACCGAAAATTTTATGATAATTCCCAAAGACATTGTGCCATTCGATAAACTGCAAGTGCAAACCAAAACAGAGAGACCAACTGACCTACTGTAAAGATCTATAGTTACAAAACTGAAAACGAAGGCGAACGTTTCAATCCCACAACGACTGAGTGCTATCATTCATTCCAACTATTAGATCATGTGTTGTGCAGTAGGTTCTAAATCCTAAACAGCATATATAATGATTGAAAACCGCCACTGAAAAAACCAATGACTTATTGTGACATTCACAAACAAACACGAACTCGTCACATACAGTAGAAAATTGTCACGTCACAATAGAAAATTAATAAATCTAAAAACATTTTCGAAGAAATTCGTTAGAACTGTTATAACACGACACACACAATATAAACGAATTGCACAGTACATATATCAAGTTCAGTCGTATGTATCTGATGAATTACTGAATGACGTTGGCAGATCAAAACTGGGACCTGGGCGATATAACGATACAGTTTGCAACACAAATGCCACACATAAACTATCTAATCAAAAGAATTCAACAGGTAGTTGATTCATCGCCTGAGGTTCACATAATAACTACAACGTTAACATTCATACACATGCATCACTCTCTTCAGTCTCTAATGTCTGCTTTATGAAACTTTGCGATATACAATGATCATGGTTTAACCAGAAGGGATATCGAAGTTATAAACTCTTGGAATAGTTTGGCATTAGCTCACTATCCATATTAACTTCTGGAATGTACCTCACTCGGAAGGCCTTGGAACGAGTTCTATATTGCTTAAGTTTAATAAGTAACTCACCAATAATCAAGAGCTACATGATATTTTTAACAATTTAACTGAATCATGGATCGAATATCACAATGGTTTGCTAAATGGCAAATTAAAAATGCGCCTCAAGATTGGTGGAAAACGAAGTACTGTCAAAAGCCTCCGCAATATCCAACACTTTATAAGTGATCTACAGTGAACACTTTATTAGTGATCTATAATTTATTATTTATGTCAATGAACTTATTCATGAAGAGCGCTTTCGCAGAATTTGCCAAATGTGTTAACATGTTGCATGTTACTAGGTTTTGACCAGGTATGTAACGACACTCAAAGGTTGCCGTTAAAGACAATAGTTAAGTTTTAGATGTATTAACCTTTTATAAATGTCTAAACCTTTTATAACCGTTTATGTGGTATAGACTCAATATGAGTATATTATTATAGTTTAGCTACTGATGCACTAAGAGTTTTTGACATTTTTGACACCAGTTATCTTTTATCGAAGTTGAGTGGCTTTATTTCTTTGTAAGGGTACGAATAATTTGCGAACGCGGAAATCAATAGATTGGTAAAGGGAATGTAGTGCCCCGTTGTTGGAATTCTTAGTGAATTGTTATTCGAAGTTGTGATGTAATGATGTTAATGTTGTTGTGTAATAAGCTAGGCCGCCAGGCCGGTTTCGATCTGATGATGACGTCATTGAATGACAGTGTGATCGAAAAGACAAATCCATCTCATCAGGCATATACTATATGCTATACCAGGCTTGATGTTCATACTGTGCGATTCGTATATGTACGTATTTATCGTGACTCAACAGTTCTAGCGAATTACAAGAACACAACTCGATATTGATTTTATTTGATTGTGGCGTTAATTGTACAAATTATTTATTTTTTGGTACTTATACTTAGAACGCCACATTACTTCCCCGCAAGTGAATTTCCCTCCGTTTTTGATTCATGTTTGTATGTGTAATTCTATATTTAATGCGAACTTGACTGGCTGCATGCTGTATTTGTGAGTGCCCGCATTCGCCCACCTAAGTGGTATTTGGCTGTGTTGCAGCATGTGACGAACTCCCTGGAAATATCTGTGCCTTGAGAAGACCGTTGAAGAAGGAAGACATTGAGAAGTTGCCAAGTTGTTATAGATTAGACAGGAGATCGTATGAAATAGTTTTTGGAAGGCTGTGTGTCAGAAGGTATTGACGTGTAGTGTTGTTCCCTAAACAGGGACGTAAGGGTCAGCAATGTAGCGCCGCGTTGTTGGAAGTCTTTGCCAATTGTTATTCGAAGTTGTGATGTATGATGTTAATGTTGTTGTAATTCGCTTAGTGACGCGACAGTTCTAGCGAATTACAAGAACACAACTCGAAATATTGATTTTATTTGATTGTGACGTTAATCTTACTTTGGTACTGTTTAATTTTACTTTGGTACACTGTTTTACTAAACATCGAACTGTGTAAACCATTACATTAGACATGTGCCAAATTGAACCTTCAGGAAGTACAAGTTTAAAACGAATCATGGGGTTCAACTGCTCTAAACTGAAGACATAATATTACACTATATCCAGAGTTATCAAATGAGATTTTTTACCATATGTCGACATTCACCTGTGAAAAGCATAAACATAAACAGGTATAAATATTTAGGCATCTTCGAATAGATCGTAGTGACGATAAATCATCGATGATATACGCTGTACGTGAAGCAAACCCTGATACGATAATATTTGACACCGTTCAGAGCGATAAGTTAAAACTTTTGCATTTATGATAGTGAAATTCTAATGGAATATTTCCACAAAACCTGACTGATTGTGGTGCTGAATTAAGTTTCAGCAGATTCAACCATCCACACACTATATATATCTTGGACGTGTGGGTTCATTTTAATATCACGATCTCGGGAGTTTTTTGAAAAGGAAATTGTTGGTAAAGATGATGTCAATAGTTAGGACCATTGACGAGTAGTATAACAATTTCATCCCAGTCCTATTCGAATTTGATCATTCAAGAGCACCAAACACATGTATATGTATATTGCAGATGCCATTTTGTATAGCATATATTCAGTAAAACATTCTATATACAAATTTTTTGTCCAACTATAGTGAAATTTGTCATACCATGTCATTTAAACACATAAATAAAACAACAAATTTCAAATTTTTTGGATAACATTCCGATTCCATCCACTTCCGCCGTCTAAAAAATATTTTATTAAAAAAAATTATGGTAAAAGTTGGTATTCATGCAGCAAAACGATATCGATAGCTTGCGGCACATCACAAATCGATCGTGATACAATACAAAAGATATATTCGTGCAAATAATATCAAATAATAAGAAAAATTTTATTAAATACTTACTGTTACTATGTATTTAGCTCTCAATTGATATGCACCAAATATTCCAAATATAACAAAAATTATATGGAAAAAATTTACAAGAATTGGTGCCCACATGTATCCCAGGAAATCAAACACCTGACGTTCAATAACTAAGAGCTGTAAAGAAATAAAATTAAAGATATAAAATTATTTATTTACTAAACAAAATTCTGTCTATTGTTAGCTTAAATTTTAAGAATAAATTTTCGTCATATACCTGTCACTTGGTATATACTAATAAAAACATGTGCATTACGATATATACAGGTAAGTCACAATATACCAAGTAAAAAATGGAGTAATATAATTCGAGTGACCTGTTAAAGCATACAAGTGGTTCGTGACTTATATTGTATAATAGGAGTATGAACAACAGTAGTATTGCATTTCTGTTATCACAAATTAATTTCCAAGAAATTAGTTGTCATTTCGATTACAGTGCAAAAAATTGGCATACTCAATATAAACAGTTCCTGTAATGAAATCGTAAACCAAAAGTCGATTATAAAAGTATTAAGTATATTATCATATGGGCGAACCCAGTCGTCACTGAATGGAAATAATCTATGGTTTATATCAGCCACATCTAAAATGAAACCTTACCAACCATTTTAACGATTGGTGCACATTGTATAGGTGGTCAGCCCAACGAATGTTTTTACACAAAATCGCTTTTTTATATCATCCGGGTGCATGTTAATTTTTGGTCAACGGTGAGAATCGAACTCGAATCGCGGCGCGATGAGAACCGGCGACTGGATGCAAATACATTTCAAAATATTTGTTCAGACGAAACCAATTTTTCAATGTCATTTCCACGAATTCAATATAAGCTGGTACCATATAAATCTGTGTGTGTGTTTACCCATTTTTTTGTGTATATACGAGTATGTGTACATATATGTATGTATTTTAATAGTATTTAATTCTCAAAGAACCTGATTGTAGCGGAAACTATGAATCCGTAGATTTATATATGCTTATAATACACTTAACATAACAAAAAACCCATAAGAATTAAATAAAATAAAAAATCCAAGCAAAACACTAGAGAAAAGAAAATATTCGTCGACATAATCATTTCTATATATTTTATAAGAATGTAGTTGATTGCTAAAGAGTCAGGTAGAAGAAACAATTTTTTTTTAAGAAAAATATAGGGACAACATTTTCATTCCAGAATACAAAAAACATATAATTCTTAAGATTTATTACAGCACAGCCAATTGAAATTAAATCACATAGTTATTTAACCATAATTTCTATAAAATGAGACGTGAGTACATATAGGATGAATCTAGCTAGCTTTACCTAGCTATTGTTGATTGGGCAACGAATCTCGTTTTACTTAAATAAAAAAAAAATAGGAAAAACATTATCAATATACCGTTTAAGATAATTATATTTTGTCTATATTTGGACGACAGATAAATATATTTAATGTCACAGAGGCAGCTTGCAATTTTATATTATTATATGAAACAAATTAATTCCTTATGTAATAAAACGTGATCTTGAACCAACCGAACCTTTTACGGTACTTTAAAAAGTTCATATGATTGAACGACTACAACATATTTATTTTAAGTTCGTAAGCAACTATAATTGGATCTTTTAAGAATTAAGGAAACGCCTAATTACACCATATATTAGAGTCTCATCAGTTGATCAAAATCAGCGAATCCAAACCCAAATATCTGATCTCTAGTTTTATAGACCAAGACGAGATCGATATCGGTAGTGCTAACCACAAGTATCCTATACCTTTCGGTATAATAGTATTGTAACATCACATCAGTTCTCATTTATGTTAATTAGAAGAATTAGACATGATGTATGAGTTTCAGAGATAGCTTTCTTAAATCACCCAAAACACTAACGATATTCGGATTTTTTTTTATATTTTATTACTATGCAATCTGTTTTGGAGCTCAAGGCACTCCAAACTCTTTCGCGGTTCGCTTATTTACGTTCTTACCTTATGCTGTGCAGCGAAATCGAAGACGTACGGCTATAGGTTCGATTTACCTAACCATCTGCACATTGCAGAGCTCCATGCAAGCTAATAGTACTATGACATGGAAGATGGTTCGGCCCATGGATTCTGCACTCCAACAAGGGATCAAAGTTATGTTCATTCAAACCACCGATCGTAATCAAGTGGTGAAAATCCCTTATGCATTCTGCCTCTATCGGGATTCGAACCCGGTACCTCCCGGGCTAAAACCACTGCAGCTAAAACCACTGCGCCACCTGGGCGGTGAGATTAGGAATTTAATATTTATTCCTGAAATCGTACATGAAATCAAAGGACAAAAAGAACTCTCTCTCACAGCAAGTTTTTAAATAATAACTATCTTATAGCAGGCGCAGAGGTTGCTGTTAGCAACGATTTCCCGCAGGTATCGAAGAAAACAATCTGACCTCTTTTCATTGTTTATAACAGTTTGATCTGAATCGATTACTTCAGATTAGGATAGATCAAAAAAATTTAACACAATTTTAAAAACTCGTATATAAAAACTTGCTTAAACAGAAAGTGGCACCATATGTATCTTTGCCGCGATACAACTCGAAAAAATATCATACCAATTAATATACTGGTTTCTGAAACAATTAATCTAAGAATATTTATTTTTTGGGCATTTGAAACAAAATAGGTGGTAATGAGATCTAGTTCACGTTTGGAAGAATATACTTTTCCATGCAGTTTCATAAATTCAAGAACCAATCCATAGTAGTGTAATTCTTAAACTTATAATAAATTATTTGGAAAGGTTACACACTCTATATATGGATAATTATTATTACACCGCCAAATTAGCCATCAACTCATATCAACAATAACGCAAATAAACGCTCACATAAAACAAAAGTGGAATCACCAGTTTGTAGTTAGAAATAAACTTAAAGTAAGTCAAACCACTCTGACACGAAAAACACATTAAGGCTTTAAAATGTTAAGACAGACGGAAAATCCTAATCATTTTTACGAACCATAAAGGAGAAATGATTCAATTATACGAGTATATAAAACAGGTAAAGAGATAACCCCAGCCAGATCCGTAAAACATCTTTCACGAGATCTAGTATAACATAACAGTTGTTAATTATACCATACACCGCGCATTTTCTAACTATGAGTCGAAAAAAAAGGCCATACAACAAACACATGCATATGTAAAAGAACTGCAACAAAATATTTGTATATAAATGGACTTTAGAGGGAAATGATAAGATTATAAGATAATGCCGATATCATTGTTTTAAAATCGACTCATGACACATATGTATAACTATATGGATATTTCAATTTTCAACATGGAATTGGGTACTTCCCAACATGTCAAAAAATTAGATGAATACATTTATGACCGCCTGGTTGGGATTCAAAACGTGTAGGTCGACCTGTGTTTCATTCTCCTTCCATTAAAATGTACAGCACAACTATACGTAAATTGAACCTATCTGTCAGCACTTCATTCGGCTAGTAATGATATTAATTTCGTGATAAGGGTTGATAACACTCCAAAAGTCAGGAATACTTAACCTTCTAAAAACTATTGGAGTACGCTTTACTCATCGGCTTCAATATCCCGAATTTCGTGAATACATAGAGGACCACCAATAAGTACTGGTTCTCTTGTTTTGATCGAATATATGGGCTCATGTTATCAACTGCGATCATTTCCCACGGTTTCGTCGGCGTCCGTTGCCTTCTTATAGGTACGCTAGTCGTGTTGTTGCTGTGCTTATTTATTTAACAGCCATTACAAGCCTTTACATACGTACGAAAATCTCCGCTAATCTGTAGCCAAAAATGTACTAGCCTGAATGCGCTTGAGTGTCTTAAAAAACCCCATGTATGCTGCCAAAAAACTATCCTTATTTTCCGTTAGTTCTTCTTGTCTCAATGCGTGGGGCACGTACAATTTACATCTCATTTCATTAGTATCATCTCCAGATTGGAGGGGATAATACCTATACACCTTGTTTCCATCAAGCTTATAGTCGAGATACCCTTCCGCATTGTGCTTAATTCATTTCAAATTCTTTAACCATATCAAAAAAGCACAATCACTGATCACCCTAAATTTCACGCCATCGATGTATGGCCTAAACTTTTCGATGGCGAACACCAACGCCAGCCAATGTCTTTCCGTTGTCGGATATTTTCGTTGTGGTTCAGTCAGCTCCTGGCTCATGAACGCAATCACTTTTCCTCCATTGTTGTCTTCCTGCGTCAGGACAGCTTCGATACCGGTGTTAAAAGCATCCGTCTGTATAGTTAACTCTTTGTTGAAATCAGGATTCACTAGTATCGGTACGAACACCAGGGAAGACTTCAATTTTCAAAAAGCGGTCTGTACATCTTCGGACCAACAAAATGGTTTGCCAGTCTTCTTCAGGATGTTAGTATTCGGTTCTGTTATCTGAGAAAAATACGAAACCAACCTGCCAATTCAATCAATCTTCTAAGATTTTTAATAAGATTTTTAATGTACTTCGGTGTTGCAAAGTTTAGGATTCCGGTAATTTTGTCAGGATCGACCGTTCATTTTACACATATCCAAGATATTTGATTTCCCTTAGACAAAACCATGACTTCTCCAAACTTATCGTGAGATTACCCTGGTGCGGATGCTTAGCTACCTCTTTCAGTAGTGCCATGTACTCTTAAAACATCTGCCACATCACGATAATGTCGTCCAGATAAACAAACACCCAGGGTTCCACCTCGAGTACTTCCAGCAGAGAGTTTGACTGGCATTACACAACCCAAAAAGCATTCTCCGGGACTGGAATAATTCTTTCCAAGGTACAATGAAAGCTGTTTTGAGTCGTGCATCAAGGTTAGATTTAGGGTTTGCTTCGGTTCTTAAAAAGTAATTTCCAATTTCTATTATCAATATCTATCTTGTATGGATCAAATTACGGTATATAAATCCGGGCAATGATTATAACTAGAAAATTTTTTTCGTGCATCGATTTGGACGAAAATACCACGGTTTGAATGAAATGATTTAACTAACACAACCATTTAAATTTTAAAGGTGACTTTCTCTAAACTAAACTAAAATAGTTTATCTGTCAATTAACAACATTGAGAATACCTCATATGTTCCACAGGGTAGCCATATTGGTACTCTACTATTTTTTTTCTTTTTTTTAACGATCTTATTTAGTGCTTTAGATACGCACATTGCTTACGACATGGAAATTGTTGCACTGATTGCACATCTGCATATTTCAAAAATCTGGAATGATTTTGGAACGAATCTGGAATGAGTATCTTATATATTTTCGAAGCTACTCGCCAATGTTTCATGACTATATAAATTCGATTTAACGATTTCAAGGATAGAGTATATATATATATATCCTTTTCCTGTGTCTTTTCCATCTAATCTAACCTTTAGATTTAGCAAAGATGTCCGCTGAATCAATTCGAGGTTTGCTTATTATCAACTATCCGTACTAACATCGATAGAAGGTTCAATTTACGTAGAATCATCTGCACATTGCACAGCTCCATGCTAGCTTATAGTACCGACATTAAACATAACCCATAAATTCTGCACTCAAACAAGGGTTCATTCACACCACCGATCGTCATCACATGTTGCACACATCCTCTTTCGCATTCGAGCCGGGTACCACCCGCTCCAACTACCACAGCTTTAACCACAACGCTATTTGTTCGGTTATTGGTATCTATTGCTACAGCAAAATGTTGTCCCAATTAAAACGTAAACGCATGACTAATGAATGCTACACTTCAAAATAAATCGAAGTATAAATCATTAAAATTTTGGCTGCATTAAGCTCTTACACAAACTTATATCATTTAGCAAACATTTAAATACAACAAAATTATATTCGTAACATTTTTACCTGAAATTAATCTTTGGTCTTGCAAAAATGTAGTGAGTCACAATTCTTAAGAAACATGCAGAAAATTATTCATAAAAATTATATGAGTTTTCGGTATAGTTGAAATTATTCACGTCTTTGAAATTTTTGTAGGAATTAATCAGCGTATAAAACTTGTCTAGTTAAATGGACGACATTATATATTTCATATTAAACCAAACATATTTTATTATGTATTGCAAGGAAGGGGTGGTTTTAAATACAAATCGATACGAGTTTGTTTCAAAATCGAGTGCATTTATGAATAATTTCCAACCCCAATAGTTTACGTATAAAATCAATTTGTTGTTATATACGCGGTCTCAGTCAATTCGATGACACACCTGCTGCCGCTTACTACATATATAGTGTATATAGATCAAATTAACCTCACGTGATAGTCATACAAGGTATACAACATATATAGAAAAAGAATGTATGTACAATTAACAGCTTTGCACGCATCATAGACATTCGTTGAATATATAAGAAACTCTCAAATCTGGATAAATCATCTTCGTCTAAGACTAAGACAATACACAACGTATACAGTCAGTCGAGAAAAATTATAACAAAATAAAATTTAAATTAGTAGGCATTTTTGTTGTATTCCCACGTTCATCGTCACGGACGCTAATCGCAACTCGGGTTAACAAAAAATAAAAAATGAAAGCACCAACAATAAAAGAAAACAAAAAAGTCACAAGTATGTGTCTATTTATCTTTGGTTTATATAAGACGATATTTATGAAGAAAGGAAACTTAATTTTTTGTTTGTCTTCAATCGAAATTCATGGAATGGTCTGTACATGTGTGTATAAGTACTTATGTATCACCGCTCCAAATTAAGAGACTCGTTCGTTCGGGTGTATAGTTTTATGAAATTAGATTAGATTATATACACTGGATATTTTAGTCATTTCTTAGTTTAATTAGATATTTTGGATATATAGTCTCGAGGTGTCAAAACGATTTAAATATATGTATATATCATTATCTTGTGATTAGTGACACTTTTTCTTATCAATTTGCTCAACAAAAGAATTTTTTTAATAAACTATTTACAACATCAAGTGGTTTTTGTTGTCATGTCATAATCGAATATGTATATCCGCACTTTCACAGGTTGCCATACTTCATGTTCTCGCATAGACATACAAGGCTAGTTTTGTGTCTAACCGCATTGCGTGAAACATTTCTACTTTTGATATAATTTTGATTGAATTGTATTATGATTTACACTTGTCTGTGATAAGACGATGATTCATTGGAGTTTATAAAATGTTAATTTATGTAGCAATAACATAATTTCCAATTCAGGACGCAAATCTTAATTTAGGAATTAATTTGAGTATTATTTGTTATGATTTGCAGTTAACCAAGATGTGTTATTGTATAGTACAATCTGGTAATTCCTTTAAAGAAAGTACGGGCTTTTAGCTGACCTTAGCCTTCCACAATTCACGAGTTTTCTGTACAAAATTGTTAGCTCTTCACATATATCCGAAAAACAGTTCACTTCAAAAGAATTAATTGGGATTAGCTTTTAATACCAAATGAGAAACTCAACTTCAAGATTTTCGAGGTTATGGGCACTTTGTATCAATGTATAGACCATGTACACATGGTCTCCACTTTTAGGCCATCGAGATTCTTGAAGAGCAACGAGTTCTGTTGGTTGTATCCAAGATTTTGCTGAAATTTTTAGCAGTTTAGCTTTTTTACAATCGTCAGCCCAAGAATCCAACCAGATTTACACACCTACGACGACATGTTGTGGTCATCGACGGGGCATTACATAGTATAAATACTTTAGCTAAAAATGTATTTAATCGAAATTCAGATGACCGATTTAATGACATTTTAATGAATTATAGCACATTTGTCAGGTCTGGAAGAACTTGTGTAACTTATTTGACAATGTTGATATGAAACGATTGCCGAGGTATAATTGGAAAGCATGATTTATCAACAATTTTACATGATAATGTATGAATATCCAATTTTTACTTATCATAAGAAAATTAGGATGTACCAAAACCCACTACAGATGATCGGATTGATTCAATTTAAGATTTTCTTGTATGGTGTAAATTATACATCTAATAAATTCATCAAGCGTGATCACTAAAAATAGGTTTTCGACTTCTAAGAAATACAAATACCATTTTTCAACCACAAGCCTTAAGAATTTTAAAGCGAATTATATCAGGTTATCTAAATTTCGATCCAGGGATAGATTATTTAACAATCTGAATCGAATTTGAAGAACAATTTGGAAGAACATTTTCATTATTTTTCCAATAATTCTACATAGGTTTTGCTATAATTTTCTAAATCAAATAAAATAAAGGACGATGTACGGAACACACACTAACGTTCCTCTGAGATACTGTGTATACGAGGGTAGTCACAAAAGTTTGATTTCTTGAATGAAGTCCAAAATAACTCAAACAGTTCTGATTTATTGATCAAAAGAAAATTATGGATAGCCGAAAAGAGATGAGGCTATTCCATCGCTTTTGGTGCAGATCACCAAAGTGACAGCCTATCTCTTGTTTAAGAAATAATGACGTCACTCCTAAAGCAGGCTTAGATCCAACAAAAGTGAAAGCCACACCCAAACAAGGCAATTTATCAGCCAATATATTACCTATGATACCCATGTGACTGGGTATGCAGACTACCTAGTCGAATTAAGGCAATTATCGTCTCCAAAATAAGTTTTGATGGAACAGTATTGGAACCAATCGGCTTTAGATCAGCCTGGGTATCAGAAAGAATGCAAATATGACGATATCTGCATTTCATCTCCTTTGCAATGAGTGCTGTACACCTACCAAGAGGGATAGATAATTCGAGCTCAGGATTTTATATGTAACCTGGCACCAGCTAGATAACAGCATACTGATCCGTCAATTAAGATCATTATATCGTCACGGAATATGGAATATTATATAGTGATTTCCGGTAATAGTTACCCAAAATAATTTCCCGAAGAGTTCACCATAGTGTCCAAGGGTCTGTGGGCAGTTGTGTGAGGTGGGTACCTCCTTCCATATTTAAAAGTGCCTAGAAAGGCAAGGAAGATTGTCTTTGCCTTGAAGGTGAGCGGCCGTTTGCGTTACACAAAGTTCGCTTAGTTATTTGCTTACATAACTTCGTCTTTTTTATCTTATCTACATAATCGCCATTGATTTCAATGCAATTCTTAAGTCTATATATAGATCCACTTCCAAAACAATCTTCAAATTCTTGCTTTTCAAGTTCAGCATTAACCACATCAATTATATCTCCGCGTTACTGTTAAAGACCTTCTCTAAATTTATTTGTTATTATTTGTTTTAATTTTTGAAAATAACCAGAAATCACAAGGTGCTAGATCCTGGGAATATAGTACTGGTCGTATTTCTTCGATGCCAGAGATCGCAATAAAGTAACTGGTTATTTCAGCAGTGTGAGCTGGTGCGTCCCACAAATCCTCTTACTTCCGGTTTTCCAACATATTTTTAAAAACATTTGGTAAGCGGTCTTTGGTATTTTGCACTCTGACCTTTTTACGACCGTTCTGAATTTTTAAAAGAAGTCACATTAAATAAGCAAAGAATTTTGTAATTTTTTTAAATAATATTTAATAAGTGAGTCCGCTTACTAAGTGAACTTCTGTAACTCCCCTCGTATTCAGTTGGAATAAGCACAGTGGACTCAGAGTACACCACCTAATAAAAAAATGATATTTATAATATCGTCAACAATTTAGCTATGTGCCTGGCTTAGCCGTTTATTTGAAGGACTAATAATATTTAGCCCCTGTTTTGTGTTTTTAAACAAGGATTTTTTTTAAGTTTTGAACTAACATGAGTCTGAATTAATTAATACCCATTTGAAATCATTTTTTAAGTGGTCATTATTTATATATCAGATAAATGGTATTATTTGATAACTACATATAAGCTTAAAATATATCATTACATCACCAACACTGGGCGCAATTTTTTATATTAAGTACAACCCAATTGCAAAATTGGACATATTTCTAAAAATACAAATTATCGATCCGAAATCGTGTTTAAATATTCAGCTTATATGTAATATCCACCACTGAATTAATTTTGGCCCATAGCAGGTGAAAACCAAATCGCGTCTGGAATATTTTGAACCAAGCAAACGGAATATATAACATAAAATATGTCATAAAACATTGCACATTCAATTTAATTATACAAAAACACGTCTACGATATGGACAACTTTGAATATAATCAGTTTGCTTATCTACTTAAAGTAAACCGTGATAACATATAATTTTATAGCACTGCATTTTTTTTAAGCTATCATCAAACACCAGATTGTAAGTGCGCGATTTAACTGTTCATAGTAATTTGGCCAGTAATTTACACAAAATTTTTGAAACAACACGTAGTTTACTTCGTCAATATACATATACTCATTTCATATTGAAAGGATGTCGTCCTTAAATCAACCAGAAAACGTATATGTATAATGGCTAAACTCGATTCGGAAGTTTGATTCATTAAATAATTTTAAAGTCTTTATGTCGAGTATTACATTATGTCCATATACCTATATACGAGAATATATAAAGAAAATGACTTGAATATTCTTGAGAAATGTACAAAAAAAGAATTATCATTTTCGTTCTTTCCTATAACCAAACCAAACGAACAACAGGTGGTTAAAGATGGGATATAGTTAAATCGTTTGAATATTAAGAACATCCTCACATACTTATACACAAGAGTTTGTTGTACAAAACAAGTAATAATGCTCGATAATGACGCATACCAATTAGAAAATAGTTCTTATGTTCTTATAAAATCTTGTAACAGTAGATGCTGCAGGAATAATTACGTTTATGAAAATTACATTTTACTTATTTTAATTATTATCAGAAGAATTTGTTATTTAACGTCTTATAGGTACTTATTACTTTCTGTAGAAGAATTCACATGAAATAATTATTAAATCTGTTATTACTTGTTTGCTTGATAGGTTTTAGACAGAGAACACTTTTATTTATTATAATACAGGAAAGATAAAATCATCAAATTTCAAAGAAAAAATTGTTTTGTTAACTCAATAAGACTAGATGATTTGAAATGAGGACGGAAATGCATGTGTGGAATATAAAATATGTATAAATTGGAAATTGCTATGGAAGCTATTGGTAATTGTGTAGTATGTAGCGCCAATTTGATGTAACCAATCGTTCAAGGTCAAGTTATAGCTAAGAAACCTAAATATATGTTCATGTTTGAAGAAAAATGGATCAAAAAATATTTTAGTTTAGCCTCAAATAATACAGTTTAAATTGCTTATATAATCGCCGAGATCTACATGCACAGCATCAATATATAATATGTAATTCAGTATAACTGTACTGACCTCTTTTATACAATCATATAAGTATATACTAAGAATTGATTAATAAAAAGCTTATTCAAATATTCGTAGTACCGGCTAACAACTTACTTCTATAATTGTGCTAGTCATTCAGAACAACAGTGTAGTAAAAATAACTTGTAAAAGATGGTGCTTTCATTCAAGTAAATTTGATCAGGTACAAACCGATATTGGCTTAGTTCGTAACTGGCTACCATTTCTTAACTGACCATCTTACACTACATACTTGTTATGTCACAAACAATGAGCTTTCCATTCACATTATTGTCTAATTTTAGTCCTTAAAAAATGATACTGGAAAAAAGATTTTAGTAAAGTAGTGGAGATATTCAACTTCCCGCCAAAGTACACCATAACAAGAAAGCCAAGTACTGATCTAGACCAAATAGAGCAGAAATTAAATCTAACTTTGAGATACTTTGAGATAATACTAAAGGTTTCTTGGAAACTTTCATAATTTTATCATAGGGTTTAGATATCCTTGTAGTGGTCGATGTATATAGTGGCATCCAATTTCATATTAAACTTAGACGCATCGAATTTTGAGGTGATACTAAATAGTTTTATGGATAATCGACTTAATTAAGCAACATAATCTCCTTCAAGACTGATACAGTGCTTTGAACGCTTGTGTAACATTACGTCACGTTTATAATAGCATGATTTATTTGGCCAATAAATAATAGTTTATTTTAACTATCATTAGACACTTAATTCAGTCATATGGAATTTTTTTTAAGATCTGGGTGACGACTACCTGTTCAATTTCTTCCTTGAACTGTACCAATCATGTAATCTTTACTCGTGGTGGTCTTTTTTTCTAAAATTCTAAAGGGTTTGTTTTAAACTGATATTCATTTGAAAGATGAAAACATATCATGTCAAAATTTGAATATGATTTCGAATGTGACACTTGATCAATGTTACGGTTCTAGAGGCCAATTGTTGGTAGAACGACGCATATGATAGTTTCGCAGAATTTCAAATTCCTGTACTAACTGGATCTTATATGGGCATAGGTCACGCTAAACACTGACGTTTCGAATGGTGGTGATAAACTAATGAAGAAATCCGGACTGCTAATTGAATAACATCAATTTGCTCTAGAATAACTTCTTTGAATTTGGAACCATGTTAAAATTTTATATCTAGTAGTAAATAGGGTCTCTATAAACAGATTCAAGATTACTACAGTCAGTTCGGTCACTATATCGTAAAACATTCTTACATTTGATAGATGATAATCGAATACAGTAGTACTATAGCATGAATGCGATCAAGACATTAAGTTTCTGCACGTTGGGAGGAAAGTGTGAGCAAAGAGACATGGGCACTCATTACATGTACTTTGTTATATGTAATGGCATAACAGCTATCCTGTGTGGTATTGTTAGTATATCTCTATAAAGATATCTTCATTTGTACGTTATGATCATGAAATGCGATTTTTTTTAATGATATCATCTAGGTTTACCTTAACAATCAATATAAGTAATCATAATAGTGATTTCATTTATTGTGATATTATTTATTCTAATTATTATTAGTTATCACTATTACTTAACAATAGTCTTAACTTGTAAATACCTTAAACATGATGTATTCGGTATATCATTATATTCAAAATAAAGTTCGTAGCGTTTTTTCGAATAGATAACTTTCGAGTCCCACGACTTTGGTAATACTTATATTCCTATCATACTATACTAGAAATTTAAAGGTGACAGTAAAGTGAAATAATACGCGTGACATTTATGAAGCCAAAATTAAGCCAAAAATTTTAAAAAAATTCGTAACATTTTACAAGATCACAGTTATTGATCACAATCAGGACCACGCAAATGGATTGAGCTCGTTATAGCTCAGGAAATATCGATATTAAAGGCCCATCGTATTTTTAGTTTTAGGTGTCGATAGTGATCATCAATTATGGTAGACATGTAATGGAGGATTTACGGGTTTGAGTTAGTTAAGCTGGCTATTTTTACAAAGTTTAATTGATTTTGGCCTGTGGGTCTTTCAGTGTATGTTTGTTATGAATGGATTTCGTTGCTTCTGAACTTGGAACTAGAAGTTGCTATTTCCACTACCACTCAGATGTTTATTTTGTTTAATGAGCCTAATAGTTAATGTACTATATTCATCTTACTTATGTGAAATGCATGTGTCCAGCTTAATGTGTTCTGCATAGATGTGTTACGCATGGCTTTGGTGGTTTGCATGCGAAGTTCAGATCCCTCTAGAATGGAGTTTCCAGTTTAGTAATGTGTTGTCTTGGATTATAAATAGTAGTCTAACTTTAATTTTATTTGGCACTAATGAAAAATAATTTAATTGAAAATAAATTAATTTTGTTTTGATACCTGAGCCATAAACTAATAAATTTAATTAACAATTTGGGATTAATGTTTTAATTTTAATGTCCAGATTGGCGATTAAAGAATAGTAGATTAAAAGTGTGATTGTCTTGTGTTAGCAGTAGTTTAGTAACGGTGCCTTTAACCGGGTCATTCTTTCCTAAATAACATACCTTCATATCCTTACCTATTGTTCTATGTAAATGGCGGTAGAAATAGTCCCGGGGTTATTCGGAAATCATGCAAAGCGCATGGTTTTATAACGATCAATGAATCAATAATTTGCATAACGTTCAATATATAGGTAAATTTCTCGCATTAAAAAAAATCAAAATCAAACAAAATCAAACAAAAAAAAATTTTTTTTTTGTCTGAAATTGGTAAAAACGTGGCGAAACAGAGGTTGGGCTTAGTTAGTACTTAGATGGGTGACCGCTTGGGAACACTAAGTGTTGTTGTTAATGTTTTTTAACTCGCATGTTAAACTTAAAATGGACAATTTCACCCAAAAAAATGTTTGTTATTTGGTGACCACAGAAAATATCATGTTCCAAGATGGATGAAGCACCACAAATGACGGTAAAACCCGGATTAACACCACATAAGGTAATGCTTTGTGTTTCGTGGGATTTGTAAATTATGAGCTGCTCCAATTTGATAAGGCAATTGATTTCTCGCTCCCAATAACAAATAAGGTGATTGCTGGGGCGTTTTGACGAATTTTCCATATAGCTATCTACAAATCTCTCTGGATAGTGTAAAGCTGATTACAAAGAAGAAATTTTAAATCATTTGGTTAAGTTTTTTGCTCAGAAATTCCAAATAGATGTGGTACGTATATATACAGTAGACGTATACAGACATATACAGTTCAATCACGATTACTGTTGTGTATTTTAGTGTAAGAATCAACTGTTGGTAATTTGAACATCAGAACCAACTAAAGGGTGGTTTTTTAGGAGGTTTGTTTTTCCGATAGATGTCGTTTTATTTTATGACAGTTGTTTTGACAGCTCAAAGTGGCATTTCTACTCAGTATTGTTTGGCAAATCATTATGAATAGGTTAACTCCAGAACAACGTTTTCAAATCGTGGAAATTTATTTTCAAAATCAGTGTTCAATTAAAAATGTTTATAGAGCACTTCGTGAATTTTATGGTGCACATAATCGTCCGTCAGAGACCACCATAAAGAACGTAATTACCAAATTTCGGTCTATATTCACTCTTTTGGATGCCAAGCCACCGACAAGAATGAGAAGAGTTCGTACAGAAGAAAATATTGCTGTTGTTGAGGCCAGTGTCGAAGAAAATGACAATTTATCGATTCGTCGTCGTGCTCAGCAAATTGGACTTTGTCCATCGACTTTATGGAAAAGTTTACGTAAAGATTTGGGTTTGGTGCCATACAAAATTCAATTGGTGCAAGAATTAAAGCCACACGACCATCGTTTGCGCCGTGAATTCAGTGATTGGTCGTTAAATCAATTGAACGAAGATCCATTTTTTTACCATAAAATTCTCTTCAGTGATGAGGCGCATTTTTGGTTAAATGGATACGTCAACAAACAAAATTGTCGCATTTGGAGCAAAGATAATCCACACGCCGTTCAAGAATTACCAATGCATCCTGATAAATGTACTGTTTGGTGCGGTCTATGGGCTGGTGGGATCATCGGTCCATATTTCTTTAAAAATGAGGAAGGACGACGCGTTACCGTGAATGGAAATCGATACAGAACCATGTTAAATGAGTTTTTGTTGTCAAATCTTGAAGATATGGATATGGATGAAATGTGGTTTCAACAAGATGGTGCCACTTGCCATACAGCACGTGAAACAATCGACTTATTGAAAGAAACTTTCAACGACAACATTATTTCGAGAAATGGTCCGGTGAATTGGCCTCCGCGTTCGTGCGATTTGACGCCACTCGATTACTTTTTGTGGGGATACGTGAAGTCATTGGTTTATGTGGATAAACCTCAATCGATTGACGCTTTGGAAACCAATATTCAACGTGTCATTGCTGACATACGCCCTCAAATGCTTGAAAAAGTGCTGGAAAATTGGACCTCCAGAATGACATTTGTGAAAAATAGTCGTGGTAGCCATATGCCAGAAATTGTGTTTAAATGTTAAATGCCAAAAAATTATCTACCAAATAAAAAAAAATTTTGGTCATTTCATAATTTTATATGTGTTTTATTCAAAAAAAAAATCGGCAACCTCTTAATAAAACACCCTTTATTAGTGATTACTTATAGTGGTTTTATTCTTTATATAACCAAATATTTATTGCATCATATAGAGTTAGATGAGGGATAAAGTTATATATGAAAAATTAATTTTAGATTGAAATAAGACGAGGTTTACATTGAAATTATAAAAATATTTAATTGAACCAATAAAACTATAAAGAATTTTTGTCAAATTATTCTTAAATTTTTTAATAGCCCACATACAATACCAACACACAAAATCTTTCTAAGAAAATAGATCTTTTTACTTATGAAATCTGTGTATAATAAAGTTTATACATTTGAATTGAATGAAGTAAGTCTGTACACAAACATAAACCATGAGTAATAAATTAATCTATACTAATAAAAATGAAGTAAATTTTAAATTATATAATTACCAATAAAATAATTAAATGACTCGCGGTTAATTTTAAACAATTTAAATATTAAATTAAATTGATCTCGCTATATATATCGTTCATCAACTACTTATGTCATTGACTACGCGAATGAGATGTTAACAAAACTATTTTAGTCTAAGATTTCGTAATACATTTATATAATTGACCATGTTCAAGGTTTTTAGTTGTATAGTTACCCAAAGTAGTTTTATGGTTGCCAAATTACCATAATTTCAGGTTTAGCTCAGACAATATACTTCATAAATAACACACAATAGTATGAGATCGTTCACCTGTGTGTTGTGCAAGCTTAGACCAAAAAATATGGTTGACATATACTTATATTTATTTATGCTTATAAGAATGTTTTGCTTTAGCATTCAGAAAGGTAAAAAAATATATAAAACAAAACCTTCTTCGAATTAACATAATAACCTTGCATATATATGTATGTACATATAGCTTGTCATCACATACATAACAATCATTCATCAAATTATTTGGTCAATAGTTATTAAAATTCTGCTCTCCATATACGAATCGATGTATGATACATACAAAATACCACAGCCGCAACGAATGAATTGTGTAAATTGACTGCAACATATTTTATCCAATGTCTTAAGCCATGAATCACCTTTTTTCATCTTACCGTTTTGTTTTCAGTCATTCTTATAAGTTCAGTTTTACTTGTTTTGTTTGTTTGTTATACAACAGAACGGATTAATGTTCTTAAAAAAAATAATAATAATAAACAAAAATGAAGTAATGTACAAAAACAATAAATAAGAAATCGCGCACTAACGAAACAGAAAACTTGAAACATATATTTACGACTATATGTCGTCATCAAAGTGTTGTGCGGTTTAATGTACGAAACGTGAACCTTTTTTAACGCTTCATAAAGGTTTGTTGAGTGAAGCATAAAAATGATTTGTATCTGTAATGATGTTGAGGGTCCTGCAAATTTGTTGGTATCGAAGTTTATGTGTGGAATGTTGATAATTAATTTTTTAAACACTATTGCCTCAAACTAAATTTCAAAGAAGCTCTGAAATCATGAGGATAAGATAAGTTCGACTTTGTGATTATACATACTCCGGCTTTCTTTCCTTCTATTCCTGATATTTAAGTGTTGACTTGTCTCGCCTTGAGAAGATTTGCTGCATTTGTGCAAATAAATGATGTTTGAGAGCCTCGCACAATTAATGCATCTGAAGAGAATTGTGAAGAGCTTTTCTCCTCGCTTGTTGTTAACGCTATATTAGAGCTGTGGGTATTATTATAGGACCGTATTGCATTGTTAAATAATTTGTAGATACCTGCCGTTTGTCTGTTATGTTTTGTTTATCTGTTTGAATATGTAACAGGTGATTCAATAAGTCCGAAGGATAAGTAAGAAAAGAACAAAATTTAGACAAAACTCGATTTTATTAGTCAACATAGTTGCCTTCGAGGGATTTTCCATTTTTTCGATACCACTTTTATAGTGCGATTTATTTTTCTCGCCAAAATAGGCGTCAGTTTCAGCAATTACTTCATGATTAGACATACATTTCTTTCCAGCAAGCATTCTCTTTTTTTTTTTTTTTTTTTTTTTATTTTTTTTATTTCTATGCCATCTATTTTTGAGGCTCAAGGCACTCCCAACTCTTTCGCGGTTCGCTTATTTACGTCCTTACCTTACGCTTTGCAGCCAAATCGAGGACGTACGGCTATAGGTCCGATTTTCCTAACCATCTGCACATTGCATAGCTCCATGCCAGCCTATAGTACTGACATGGAAGATGGGTCGGCCCATGGATTCTGCACTCCAACAGGGGGTCATAGTTGTGTTCATTCACACCACCGATCGTAATCAAGTGGTGAAAAATCCCTTTTGCAACCTGCCCCTATCGGGATTCGAACCCGGTACCTCCCGCTCCAACTGCCACAGCTTTAACCACTGCGCCACTTGGGCGGTTCAAGCATTCTCTTGAAACCAGAAAAGAGAAAAAAGTCGCTGGGGGCTCCCATCTGATATCTTTACAATTTCAACTAGCTCATGCATCTTCAATTTGCGATCGTTCTTAACCAATTTGTGGATTTGTGCTGGCACGACTACAGTTAAAGTAGTTTCTCTACCATTTGTTTCGATGGAGCAGATGTTTGACCTTTATTATTCCATGTCGAATTTTTTGCTGTCATTATTTACTTTTGTGTACCATTGACCTCTAATGATTTGAATCTTCCTTCCAAGAATTCTCTTAGAAGATCTCATAGGGTCGTCTTGACTCGTTGTCTAGTTTTTTAGCCAAGTTTAAGATTATTATAGAATTTGACCAATCAATATGAAACATGCCATTGTTGTATTGTAAAGTTTTCTTAGTGCTTCTGCAGATTTTATGTTTATATTTGTTTGACTGAGCGACGTATTTAAATATGTTGAAATTAGCAGTCATCTGTTATTTTATCTACTGTTTCAAAAATTCCAAATGGCGTCGTAACTTTCAACTGTAGGTTGGAGGTGGTTAATAAATTTTGCCGCATCATCCTCCAACTTTAGAAAATTAATTTTATGGGTACTACTAATCTGTGTTTTTTATGGATGAGCTTGCTGTAGGTGTCTCAGAATCCAATACACTTCTGGTATTCATTAATGATGTTGGAATTTGAATTCGTGGTAGCCGAATGTCCACTTGTTTGATTTATTGGGTTTACATGTTCCGGTTTCTTCTATGTCTACTGTTAAGTGAAGGATGATGTTTTGACACTCTCAAGAACAAGTACTTTATGCATTGTTAACTTAATCTTAGCCTAATTCTTAATATTTGTCAGCATAAAGCCTGTTCTTATGGAACACACATTTTCTGTTACTTCATTCTATATTATATATTATTTTAGCGGGTACGCGAATTGGTTCACATCACTGATTAAAATCACAGTTTTCGTTACTTATTATTATTATTTGTTTCCGCTTCTTGAAGAGTGGAAAGTAAAGTAAATTATATGAAAACAAATCACATTAGAAATTCAAAAGAAAAGCGAATTCCATTTACCGATTGATTGTATAAAGCGGGGGTAAATGATCTGAGATTTCACTGATACCATACAGTATTTTACGTTTTGTATTGACCCATGTATTCGTATGTACATATATAAGAAAGCAATGTTCTATTTCTTATAAATATACAATATTACATTTTTATAGCTTCTTTTATTGTATAAGTATGTATATAGTTTGTCGTCTTATTTGCTTCCTAAAATGAAATAAATGTGCCGTATGTATGTATGTATGTATATAGGTATTTCAAACATAGCTAAGTATGTATAGAGAACACATAGATTACAAAGTATAAGAACGAGAATATTTTCGCAAAAAAAATTATTTTTTGCGGTTTATAAGAAAATTAGTGTCAATATTTAGAAAGATATTTCCCTCGCCTCGGGCTTTTCTTCTTATTCTTCACCGCTTCTCTTCTTTGTGATATTGATGAGTAATACGAAATAAATTGTTTCTTTAGCACTCGCCCGATTTAATTGAATTTCGATATAATATTATGCAAATTAGTTAGAATGAGATGCATAGTTTGATTTGTATTGATAGTTTTTTGTATATAAATTATTTTTTATATACTCGTACTTCTAGTTACTCGTATCGAGTGATACTTAAAACCATTTTATAAATAATATCATTGATTTGTAATGAAATAAATTATTTACGGTGATGTCGATTTAGTGATTAGGTGCAATAATGAGTCATGTTTTTTATTTTTATATATGCAACGATTTGATTGTTGCATGTAAGTATAGTAACAAATTAAAATACAATAGAGCACAACTCACTGCTTAAAATTATTCCAACATGGAGTCTTGCACATCAGATGTAACTTGCAAAGTTTTCATTATCTTCTAATTGAATATATTTGATGCGATTACATTGGTATGGTTTACCAACCAAGCTATAAACTGGCTGAAAAACCAAAGCGATCTATCAATTTTAGAATAAAGCATAATAGCTGTAGTATGTAGCATGAATAGCATCATTTCTAATTTCCGTTTTTCAAATAGGTTTTACACTACTTTTTTCCAATTTGTCGAGAGAGAGTTATTCCCAAAACTCCAGTATTTTTCAAAACTGGGACCACATATATTTCCAAATTTCACAATTTTTCACCCCAAGCTATAGATTCATGTAAAGGGTGATTTTTTAGAGGTTCACAACTTTGAGTTGGCAACACTGCTTTATTTGACAACCCATTTAACAGCTGATAGTTGATCAAAATAATGGTTCTGTTCATCAGACTTATCGTGCATTTTGTCCATTTTATGACGTAAATATGTCCTTCAAAGCGACTAATTCAATAGATCGTTTTCGGCCCACGTTAACTCTTAATGATAATGTGCATCCCGTGTTCGCCGAACAGTGTGCACTGAAGAAGCTGTAGCCGCTGTACAGAAAAGCATTGAAAAAGGATTGTGTCCTTTCACTTTATGAAAGATTTTACAAAAGGATCTTGGGTTAAAAGCTTTCGTAAGCGCCGCCAATTCAAAATTTTGCTCTCCGATGAAGCCCAAAAATGAATGAGTACGTAACTAAGCAGAACTGTTGTATTTGGAGTGAGGATAATACACAGGCTTTTCTCAAAACACCATTACATTAAGAGAAAATTACTGTTTGGTGTGCTTTATGGGCTGACGGAGCCATTGATCTATATGTGTTCAAAAACGATGATGTCAGCATGTTACTGTCAATGGTGAGCGGTATAGAGACATGACTAGACATTTTTACGTACCTTGGTTAACTAGAATTAATCTTGATGACATGTGGTTCCAACAGGACCGAGTCACATGCTACATAGCACACGCTACAATTGATTTACTTAAAGAAACTTTTGATGAAAAAATAATTTCACGTAATGATCCTGTTAATTGGCCACCAAGTTGATTGGTATTCTAGATTGCGAATTGTACGCACAAGCAGTGGCGGCCCATGGCCGAAATCATATTTTTTCATTGATACTAAAAATGTATTTCTTTGTTTTAAAAAAGATTTGGCATCTCGATTTTGATTTCGATTCGAACTTATGGTAATGTCCTCTTAGCTAAAAACCGACCTGTCAAATATTAGTTTTATATTTCTATTGGACTAAATGAGTCGATCCTTTCTTGTTGCATTGAGTGAACCAATTATCGAATAGAAAAAGATGAGCATTTTTACCAAAACTTTATTTTCCAACAAAGCTCATTTTCACTTCGGCGTTTATGTGAACGAGCAACATTGTCATGTTTCGGACGTAGAAAAATCATACGTTACACATAAAAAAGCCAATACATCCAAAACAAGTAACTGTTAGGTATAGAATATGACCCAAAGGAATCAAACGGCTATGTTTCTTCGAAAATGAGCAAGCTGCAAACGATCACCTAGAAGCTGAAATTTGACTCTGTTTAACAATTATTTGCAAGAATCCGCCAATAACGATGTTATACTCATCATATATGGAGATGACTAAGACTTTGAAAGACACAATTAAAGTGACCTTTATTGAAATGAAGGCTCAAACGCTTGAAAGCGCATACTCATTTGGTAGATCAATGGGGAAGTGCAGATCCAGCAGAGACAGTAATTTCAAAGAAATATTATTATTAATCGGAGTAGTCTCAAAAATAAAGTACATATATACATTTTGTTAACATACTTAAATTTACCGAGTCCTTTTCTATATAATTTCTGGCTAGTCGACTTATTGGAAGGATTCTACAATCATGTTGGTTATTAATTGGCGGTTTATAATACTTTTGTTCTTTAAATTAAATCAAGGCTGCGAAATATAACATTCATGTTACGTTTTAAAAAAAGTCTTTAACAGTTTGGTATCTTGTTTGATTTAATTGTTACACACAGTGAAATTCTATTAAAAAATAATCTATGGCTTAGAGGCCGTAAACGGCCCTTACCGCGTCTCAACTGAGACCTTACGAACCAATTTTAACGATTGGTGTACATTGTAGGTGGTCAGCACAACGAATGTTTTACACACAAACGCGTTTTTATGTCATCCGGTTGCATGTTAATTTTTGGTCAACGGCGGGAATCGAACTCGAGACCGCGGCGTGATGAGAAACTCTCTTAACCATTAAGCTACAACCGGTGAAATTCTATTAACTGTTCTAAGAAACCCAAAACTTTCCTGTTCTGTTCTTAAAGCTTTCATAATTACGAAATCATAGAACGGAAAATAGTTGAGGTTTCTTACTATTTCTCAGTTTCTGTTTAGCGTTCTACCTTTGATTACCTCGAGCACTAACCACATTCGCGATAGTGTCAAAATAATTTTCGAACTCATTGTTTAAGTCCGATTCGACCACATCATAGTTTTTATATAACATTATAATGTGAAGGAAATCGGCTATGTGATAACTAGATGAGTTAAATTGGGTCCTCATCAAATTGGCTCTAACATAAGTAGGAACGTAAAAGAAGAATTGTGATTGATGTGAGCGCGTTTCTGTTCTAATCCTTGTTTTAGAGCGTGCTTTTGTCCCAATCCATATTTTAAAAAAGGTTTTATATAAGAACAGGAATCGGCACTGTCAATCTTACGAAAGCATATCGTTTAACATCGCAGTTAAAAAAGTTATTGAAATGGAGTTCAAAGACAAAACTGTTATCACTTTGTATCTGGTCGGAAAATCGCAATCAGCCATTGTTAATGAGCTACGATATTAACATGTGAAAAAAATGTTTGTGTATCGAACCATAATACATTACAATAAAACTGATGAACCATAATACATTGTAATGAAGCATGCTAACCTTACCTAACCTACGACAAAAAACCTTGCAAGAGCAAGGATGTTAAAAACTTGCACATTGGTGGCGAGCTTGGCAATTTGGTATTTTGTGATGAAAAAATACGGTTTAGAAATATGTAAGCAAACAATTGAGATGTGAAATGTTCAAAGTGGAAACCAGTGAAATGTTCAAAGCAAGCAAGTCCATGGATCAGTGATGGTTTAGACCACGGTAACTAACATAGGACGCTCATCACTCGTTTTCATTAAAAAAAAGGTGTAAATGTTATGGCGTTCAGAGCAACTGAAATAAATCGCAAATTAGCTCACGCCACAAGCAATTAAAAGTCGATATTTATAGTTAAGTTCTTGTAATTCACTAGTACGGTCGCGTAACGACTGAGAATCGCACAGTATGATCATCAAGTCCGGTAGCATATGCCTAATTAGATGAACTTGATCTTTTCGATCACCTAGTTATTCAATGACGTCATCATCAGATCGAAACCAGCCTAGTGAATTTACAGATACAAGCAGCAACTCCGGATTACAACTCTCAAATTCAAATACTATTCAAAATTACATAAAAGCGAGATCGCTTTCAATGTAAATCAAAAATCTAATGTGAAAAGAATTTAAACGATGCTTTTTGTTACCTTGGGCACGTAAACAATTCGGTAGAAATCATTGAGCGTTTCAACATGACTTCGACAACCATCTAATTAAATCCCGTTAAATCTAATTTTTTGTACAAGGAAAAGTTCCTAGCTTCGTTTCTTCGCAACAATGGCCACCATATTTTCCGGACTTAACCCCTATGGATTTTTGCAGGTCCATTCTGCTGGCCAAACACACTACATTCGTGCAGAGTGCGTTTTCGGACAGACTCGATGCTATTACTCGCGATAAAATTTGAAAGATTTTACAGCATTTTTAATTGGTAAAACTTGGAATGCCGACTCTAGTTGTTGTAAGTATAACTATATAGCTTTAATGAAACAGTATAACTTTTACCACAAAATTATTTGTAAATAAGATAAATTACTACACAGTGTATTTGTAATATTACTACTTCATACAGTTAAAAGCTTATTTTGCTTACATACTTAATACATGATAATTTGGTTTAAAGTATTGAATGTAATTTAGCCGAAAGCTAAACACCATAGAGTTATACGATTACAGAGCTATTTACACAGTTTGGGCGAAAGTCGTATCGAAAGGTAAACGAAGAGCACCAAAGAAAGTTCATTTATTGTTATACCTTCAAACTATCAAGCTTTCTCCAAAAATATAAAATTTTATTTGAAACCGTTATAAAACAGCTATTTCTTAAAAACTATATATAAGTAATAGGTATAGCAAGTTCCGAAATAAATCACCGGAAGAAAGATTTATACGTTTTCTTAGTTGAATATCGGTTAGCTGCGATAAGTTTGTTTGATGAGTGACCAGTTATAAGTACACTTATAACTCGCACACACACTCATATATAATTTATTATCAGAGCAATTAAAGCAATTAGCCAATATGTACTTTATGATGTCATATGTATAAATTGAACAGCCATTGATTGCGTAATAAGATTCGAATCTAGATAAACATTTGGTAATAATTACACTGATATTCAAATACATCGTTACTCAAGCATTTACTAGATTTACAAAGAAACACATCTCATTGCTTCACCACACGTTTGACCTTCATCTAGACTCTTATTACAATAAGTACATTTATAGTGTTGCTTATCACCGATAAGAGAATACAAAACTTAAAATACCATACGTACTTCGTAATTAATCTTGTCATTCACATATTGTTCTTATACTTATATACATATACTTACTTACATGTATGTTGGTTATTCAACTTTAATCAATAAGCAAACAACATTCAATAGACGTGGATGATGATAAAAACAAGTTTCTTACATATGCGAATTTATTTAAGAAAATGAATTTTTATAAAAATAACTTTACTTATATAAAACTATGAAACTAAAAAAAAATTAATAATTTATACAGAAACATCATCAAATTCAATATAAAAACACAGCTTTAATGCCTGTGTGACATCATTTAAGGGAATTATTTCAACTCAGAGTCGATTTATATCTCTGATTTCTTCTTCCAACTTAAGTATGTATAGAAGTATAATAATACATAAGACATGACAATTTAATTTATAATTCATGGATTTTCTAGAGATTTATTGAAAATTAGAAGTATTCATAGACTGTACGTACACAGAATGAGTTATGTTTACTAAGTAATGCAGCGATACGAATCCAAACTGGTTGCAATATTTCGCTATTACATATCACTCTATGTGTATGGTTGGTTATTAGAATAACGACTTGATGATTCAATATATACGAAATATGCGTAATATATTTTAATGAACAGCAGAAGTACTTAACGAATTGATTTTCCATTTAGCTATTCTTGAGATTTTATAAGACCTTACATAAAATAGTCTATACGCAATACAAAACAAATTTTTATTTACATATTCGTAAAGACATCTGCATAAATTCTTAAAAAATCCATAAAGACGTAATTGAGTGAAAAATGAAGACTGTGACTAGAATATTAGGTGCCTAGATAAGTATCATCATTCGCAGGCAGACATATTCGTCCTTGTATAACTAACTAAATTTATTTATATAACTTTTTTTGTTATCAACTGTCGACATACGCCTTTAGTATTCCATTTCGGCATAATAACAACGATTGTGAGACACTAAATTATTGGTAATATTTGAGTATAACAACAGCTCGATTTTATTTATTCTAGATAGATTGTAGTTTGAAATATTGAAATATGTCGAGTAGGATGGTCGTCGAACAAAAAATTGGTCTTTCACCAGATACCATTAAGTCAGTATGTAGATAAATAATTCATTATTTGCATGTTGTTAACGTTGTCCATCCCACTATCAAGTATAACTATTTATATAAAGCACCTTTGCGTATTAACCGCATGCAAAACCGGTAACATTTTGTAATAAATTAGTTTTAAACGTACTTAAGTAAATTTATTTTATTATTCACTTTCGTTTTGAAAATTTTCAATAAGATCAAATACTTCGAACATTCAACCTATTTAGAAGAAATTTTATTTAATAGACAACTAAAACCATCAAACTAGAATATGCCTCACATACATTCCATTGAGATATGTTCGGTTGTTCAGCAAAACCATTCATTTTGGTCTGGTTTGCGCTTGCCGGGAATTGATACAAAGCAAGTGGACTATAAGACTCCTAGTTTACACTCCTAAGTCTACAATGTTCTATTAAAACTCCCACAGCCGTATTGATGTGGTGCAATTATTTAAGTAATTGCAATTATACAGATCTAGACCTATCGAGCTTTGTAAAATGTATCTATTTATTATTAAGATCTTAAAGAATAATTTTGAAAGAAGCCTATAGTATTTTAGTAGTCATTCTACTGAGTACTTTTATATTCCCCGCTTCATTGACATCTCTTATCCCCATGCCAACATTTAGTTGAACTGATCTGCCATTCCTTTAATAGATGAAAAATAATTGTGGGTTACTGTCTTCGTAACGAATCTGAATTGCAGCCTGGTTGTACGTAATACGAATGTCCTGGGCAAATATATTACATTAAGTATACCTCAATCAGTATATGACTTTTATTATCGAGATAAATACAGCCTGAAGAATACTGCAGTAGTCAGGAATACAAGATTGCAAAAAGCATTCATGGTGAATAAAGCAGGCCATCAAATAGTAATCTCATATAATAATATGACTTTATACATATTTCACAAAAGATAGTGCAAAGTTATGTTTCTTCTATAATTGATCAAAAGTTAATGGAAGGATCTCTGTTGAGACACATTTAGTACCGGTCAGTTTTCGACGTTTAGTTAAATTAGCTTGTCTTATGACTTCGGCATAATATCAAACTTAACAACGAAATTTTGTACCGATTTCCGATTCGACCGATTTTCGATTTTTCATTGCATTCTAGAAACATAGACCTATAACTAGAACCTTACAGAGTGGTCTGAGTACCGAAGAAGAATTTAGAAACACTTATTATCATACTTGAAGTAGTTTTACATGTGTTTTGGTACATTGCTCATTCTTGTTTGAACGGTGTAGGCTTGCCTATAACACTGTTAATATTAATGATCCACTGGATATTCCAGATATCATCTATTTGTCACCTTTTTTTTAATAATTATTATACCACTTATTAATATTTTTAAAATTAAAAATGTCCGTATAAAGTCTTCTTTGAGTTTTTGAGCTGGTTAAGTTCTAGCATTCCTAAGCATACTGAACGTCTGAACGTATTTCTATTTTGGTTTTATTTAGCACCCACCAACCATTGAGCCACTTACAATATATTCTATTTCATACAACGTCACTCATTATTATCAGACTTATAATATCTTTTGTCTTAAATATTTGAAGTATGAGTTCGTCGTAGAGAAACTTTTGAACCACTTGTCAGTGATGAAAATTCTGCGTGAACTCAAAGGTGGTATTAATTGACAGCTAAGGCGCTGTTGAGTGTATGATATGTTTATTCTGTTGTGTTGTTTCGTATAGGCCAGTTTCGATCTGATGACGTGATCGAATAATTGACTGATCGATTCACTTCTTGGCCTGAGATACATCTATTTCGAGATACCGCTGACACTATTTCTATTTTTTTTGATGAGCAATACGTATCAAGGTTAGGAGTACTACTTTAGATTACAACCGATCAAGGCAGGCCATTAGAATGAAAGCTCTTCTCTGAGCTCTAAGCTCCTTTAGTAGCCACTTATAGAATTTGTACATCTGACTTCCATCCAAAAGCGAATGGTATGATCGAAAGATTTTATAGACAACTAAAAGCTTCGCTTTACGCTCTTGTGGAAATGTTATTAATTAAAGTTCTAAACTAACTCTCCTTTGTTGGGAATACGAGCAGACAATAGTGAACGGAAGAGATCTCCAGTCGAACTAGTATAAGATCTCAATCTTCCTAGAATTTTTTTTTTGTCAGGATTCGAATACCGATCCATCCAACTTTGTTAGCAAATTTTGAGCAAAATAGTTCCAGTTGACACGCAAGGCAACTTCCACACCAATTGTTGTCCTAAAATCATTAGAAAGTTGCAAGCATATTTATATTTGCGTCGATATGAGTTAAAACAGGCACAAAGGACCGCACAAAGGACAGTACTGAGTCATTGATCGTTACAGAATATACTTTACTATAGATTAAAATGGTCAAAATGTAATGGTTTCCATTGACAGGTTAAAGCCGGGATACGGTATACGGTATACTCAGCTAAGCAAATAAAACTAATCACTACTAAAAAAATAGTCCGTTACTAACAGAAATGTCTCCACCACATCAATTCATCGTCTCACACTTTAGTGGTTATCACGTCGAAAATTCACGAATTGTGGTTTAAACTACTTGGTCACTCTCCTAACTTACCAGATCTAGCCCTACGCGACTTTTTTGTTCCGTAAGCTAGAATTTGTGCTCGAAGGTGGACATAACCTAGATAAATAACTATTTTACAGAAAAAGACGTCGAATAATATGTGAACCGATTGAAGAGATGGAAGCATCGCTGGGAGGATATACTTATGGAGGCTATTGACTTATGGAGGCTATGTAGAAAAATAAAACTAAATTTGAAGAAAAAATATCTTGAACAATATGGGACAGCTAAATATTGAAACATGTGGGTTGGTATTTAACTGCCCATAGTGGTAATATAAGTTTGTTCGCTTTTGAAAAACCAACATCAAATATCCTGCTTTTGTTAGATTGGAAACTTTTTACACAGCCCTTCCACATCAGATGCTAGCTTTGTACATATCTTCCTATTAGTTGATCCATCTGACTATCGTCTCATTCTTTCTAAACCATGTAGTGAATCATCCAAATAGTTCTACCAAACTTTGAAGTCAAATTGGTCCCACTCCATACAACTTTGATGGTCATATTTTCAACTATCAATTGATTACATTAAGTTATAATTTGGAAAACAAAGATTCATCGAACATTCTTAAAGTGTAACAGATCAAACAGATAAAATATATTCAAACTCCCAGGGTTGGTTGATTAAGTAGATACGATTTCCAAACTGAAAGAAGCTTGTAAATCTTATCGTTATCAAAATCATGAGTAGATTGACGTATTGAATCATGAGATCGTACACTAACACAAGACACACACCAAAACCAATTAAAATCTTAAAAGCAAACAGCAAAAAATGTATCGATGTCCTTGAGATACACACAAATTTTATATCGCGTTTATTGATTACAGCAATATGATGCCATATAGAGAACATATGATACACGATACATAAATTACACATAAACTGGGTCAAGAATTTATAAAGAATTTTGTTTTATAAGAAGATGAAGGCACTTACCAACTGCAAAAAGCAGATTGACAGCAAAAAATGTCGACTGGTACACGATCCCATATCATAATTTGTACACTAAACACTATTTACAAACGAATATATTTTATTTAATCACGTTAATCGAAATTTTCACTTAAAATTATCATTTTTTTACTTAAGATATTTTAATTAAAAATTTTATTTTTAAAAATAAATCAGAGAAATTCCACACACACGCACCACAAACTGTGTATCCAAACAATACAAGACGATTAACAGAAAACCGAGCTGAGTTTCAGCTACCAAGATATTTAATTTTTGCTTCTAACACACTTTCACATTATTTTTAATTTTTCTACAATCTAATAAACATTTTCACTCTGTTCATAAAAAAAAAATTGTAAGAAAATTGTCTTAAAATTAAATCCGAATGATCGGACACGGTATTTTGTTTTGTTCTATTTTAACACACACCAACACTTACAGGTAGGTACGTAACGTACTGTACATACGGATACACGTTCGAATAACAAAACCAAAACAAAAGACACTTGTTGTCTTGTAAATATTTCACTTGAAGATTACTTCAAAAATTTCTATTTAATTTCTTCTAATTAAGATAAGATTTTTATTTGTATTATAATAATAATAGTAACTATTTAAATTATTTTAAAGTTGAATTAATAAAATATTTAAATATAAAATGTAATTTACACTACTTATGAGCTAAATCGAACAACGAACAAACAAAAACTGAGGAGAATGAATTTTCTGTTGTTGCTTCACCTCTACAAACTACAACATAAGCGACCGTATTGATATCCGACACACGTTTCGTAAATAAATACAAACACGATCGACGTGCGGTTAATGTTGGTGCAGTTTGTAAATGTTTTTACAGTGTATGTAACCACGACGTGATAACGGGTGGGCCATCTATCGGTTTAAATTTGAATCATCGGTTATTTCGAATCTGGCAGTTTTTATGTCGTTCTATTCTGTCGCAAAATTCAGTAATCTCCACTTATCGAAATGATTCGATGTACGCTTGAGCAACGTTGGAAAACAAAGACAATTGGTCGGAAATTGTACGAAAATGTCGTGCAAAATTTGGTCGCAGAGAAGAACTAACAGTGCCCGGTATAAAAGTGTTCGTGAGTATCCATCAACAACAACCCGTCCTCGTTCTGAAGAATTGAACTGTTCACCCACCAATTTACGTCGAATTTTGTGAAAAGATCTCGGTTTAACGTCTTACCAAGTTCAATTGGTTCAAGAGTTGACAAAAAATAAATTTGGCAAAATATGAAACCGGTTTTGTTATATTGCATTTTTTAAATTTAAACTTTTAAATGGCTCACCCTTTATGGACTCTCGTCTTTCAATTTTTCTTTTATTTCGGGATAAAACCAATATCGGCTTTCCAATCGACCAACCGCTAGTAAACCGAATCAAAGATTATTTTACATAAAGATGACCCAACCAAAGCAAAAATTTACAATATGAACGATTTTGTTTTGTTTTGTTTTACTATAGAACGGGGGGACCCGTCACTATGTAGCAGAACCCGGAATAATAATTTTTGTATTTTAAAATGTTACTCTGATTGAACTATCTTTTTAGTATATAATAATCTTTGACCGAATGTAGTTCGTTGCGTGTCTTTGCTTAATTTACTATGGATTATTAAGCAAAGACGCAACGAACATAATTTGAAATGAGCATACCAACCGTTTAGTAGCTCATTATGTCTCTTAACCGTACGTAGCGCCTCTATTCAACTCATATTGAACTAGGATCTGGCAATTGACATTTGACTTCAATTTGACAGTTTATAAAAACAATAAACGCCGCAGAATGAGGTACACACACAAAATTGTTTTTAAATTGAATTTTTCAATATGTCAATTATTTTTATTTTAGATTAAATGTCGAAGGATTAATTGTTTATTTTCCCTATGATTACATATATCCAGAACAATATGAATATATGGTCGCGCTCAAACGTGGTCTCGATGCAAAAGGCCATTGCCTAATCGAGATGCCCTCGGGTACTGGTAAAACAGCCACAATTTTATCATTGTGTGTGGCCTACATGATACACAATCCTCAGATAATACGAAAAATTATTTATTGTTCACGTACTGTTCCTGAAATTGAGAAGGTCGTCGAAGAGCTTAAAGGGATCATGCAGTACTATGAAAAGCATGCCGAAGAGAAGCCCAGTATCACTGGTATTGTGCTGAGTTCGCGCAAAAATATGTGCGTTCATCCTGAAGTGCGACGTGAACGTGAAGGCAAAGTAGTCGATGCCAAATGTTTTGGTATGACGGCGGCCCATGTCCGGGAACGTTTCCAATACGATGATTCGATTGAAGTGTGTCAGTACTATGAAGGATTCACACTCGAAGGTAACAATTCATTTATTCCGCCAGGAATTTATAGTTTAGACGATATAAAACAATACGGATCTGATCGGAATTGGTGTCCATACTTCCTTACTCGATTTGTTGTAAGTACAATCATTGTATTAAAATTGTGGGGTACCCGTGTTATATAATTTAACATATATTTTTAGATTTCATACGCTCAAATTGTAATCTACAGTTACAACTATCTGTTAGATCCAAAAATTGCTGAAATTGTATCGAAGGAACTACCTAAACAGGCCGTTGTCATTTGTGATGAGGCTCACAACATTGACAATGTCTGTGTAAATTCGCTTAGCGTTAAAATTAACCGACGAACGCTGGACGCTTCCAACCAAGGATTGAATGTCCTGGAAAAACATATAAAACAAATGAAAGAGGATGATTCGAAACGCTTGACAGATGAATACCAAAAAATGGTCCAAGGTCTAAAAGACACAATCGCTGCGCGAGAAACAGAAAGTGTTTTAGCAAATCCCGTCCTTCCGGATGAAATATTAAAAGAAGTTGTTCCAGGAAATATACGACATGCCGATCATTTCGTTGGGTTCATGAAACGTTTCATTGAGTACCTTAAAACTCGTCTACGAGTGTTACACGTAGTTCAAGATTCTCCGGCTGGATTTTTAAAGCATATTCAACAGCAAGTATGCATCGAACGAAAACCATTGCGTTTCTGTTCCGAACGACTGTCATCATTACTACGAACTCTAGAGATCACAGAAATTCGAGAAATTGGTGCACTAATCATAGTCGCTAATTTTGCAACTTTAGTTTCGACCTACACCCAAGGGTTTACGATCATCATCGAACCATTTGATGATAAAACGCCGACTGTTCTAAATCCAATACTACATTTCCGTTGCTTAGACTCATCGATCGCAATGAAACCAATTTTCACTCGATTCCAAACGGTTGTAATAACATCTGGTACTCTATCTCCTCTTGATATGTATCCGAAAATTTTGAATTTCAATCCGGTTATTAATTGCTCGTTCACAATGTCCCTGGCACGGCCATGTATTCTCCCGATGATCGTGTCAAAAGGTAACGATCAAGTAGCAATCTCATCTCGTTTCGAAACTCGAGACGATACCGCAGTAATTCGAAATTATGGCCAGCTATTAGTCGAAACGGCGAAAACAATTCCAGATGGTATCGTATGTTTTTTTACATCGTATATGTATCTCGAATCGGTAGTAGCTTCATGGTACGATCAGGGAATTGTCGAAACACTTTTACGGTATAAATTACTATTCATCGAGACTGAAGATCATGCCGAAACATCATATGCCCTAATGAATTATGTAAAGGCGTGTGAATGTGGCCGCGGTGCTATACTTCTAGCCGTTGCGCGTGGTAAAGTCTCCGAAGGTGTAGATTTCGATCATCACTTGGGACGATGTGTACTCATGTTTGGTCTTCCATTCGTATATACCCAATCACGTATCCTAAAGGCTCGACTTGATTATTTGCGTGATCAATTTCAAATACACGAAAGTGATTTTCTAACGTTCGATGCGATGCGACATGCAGCACAATGTGTTGGTCGTGTACTTCGTGGTAAAACCGATTATGGCTGTATGATATTTGCAGATAAAAGATTTGCGCGCAAAGATAAACGAAGTAAATTACCGCGCTGGATACAAGAACACTTGACCGATGATAATTGCAATTTAAGTACGGAGGAGGCAATGCAAACAGCTAGACGTTGGTTGAGACAAATGGCACAACCACTGACACAAAAAGATCAGTTGGGAATCGCACTGTTGACTTTGGAGCAGCTAGAGGCGAGAGAGGAGAAGAAACGCAAAGACAAAGAGAAATTTGAGAATAATGTTGAGATCAACTAAAATTTGGGCTATTAGAGCATTTACTTATTTTTCTATGTACCTACTGATTTAATAAAAAAAAACCTCACTATTTTACAACTTTTATTGAACTAATAAATGACAATAGGAACTCAAGCCAAAGATGAGCGGGAAGTGAAAAAAGCAAAATACCTTTAATGATTTTCTTTGGACTCATGTTTTGTCCAAAGAAAAATATTGAGATGTAGTCTATTGAGACAACTTTGGTAATCAACGAAAGTAATAACCATCCGCAAAATCTTTCCCACGGTCAGATGATCATGACAAACTTTGGTTTTTTCCTTGAATTTATTTATATTGTTCCCCGGTCAAATACTATCACCGGTGACTTATGCGATCCCACATTTGTCAAGATCCATCAAACACTTCATGTCGTACCATCGACTAAATCGGTAACATTACACCAGTTTTTATTTTATTGTGCTAGTATCAAATACTAGGAGCCATAAGGTCCCTTTTTTACAAATTTTTCATTTTTATATTTACGAAACAACTTTACTTTATTGTGACCATATTTGGACCACTTTAAGACGCAAAATTTCAATGTCCTTTTATGACATACATTTTTTTCACTCGAAAGATATTTATGTAGACATTCCCTCCAATTTCCATGAATCAATCCTTGATTTTCATAAGGAAGGATTATTTTTAAGGGGACAATACACCATTCAAAGGACTTCATGCCTTTTATTTGACATTTTTGCACATATTTACTCTCCCATTCTCCACAAATTCACCTGGAACACATTTTAAGTGCCCCTTCTCATTTACCTCCTCATTCAAGCAACCACTTTGATCTGTAGGTACTCAAACAACTTATTCAAATACACGTTGCCCTGATTACCTCCTCCCTTACTTATTAATTCTCAACCAGTCAGAGTATCGGATAGTAAAAAAAAAATTTCTCGTCATTCATTGCTTACTTGATTACTTCCACAATCCCTATCCATTCGGCATTCATTATACATATGCTATCATTTTTCTTTTTTTAGTCAAAACCAAGCGGATTCTTTGAGTTTTCATAAAGTCTGTTCCTGTCTGCAATCTAGCTATAATTTTATTCACTAACGAGTGATCTTTCGCAACCATTTGCAGTTTTGGTGATCCAATTGCGAGGTGAACCACACGTAGAATATGTTTCAGGCCATAGTGTGTATTGGTGTTGATTTAATCGCACCAAATACAACTCTAGCACTTGCTCTCAACTTTCATTTACGTGCTAAACTCAACCTTAGAACCATCATAATTCTTCCACACACAATTTTGGAGAACACTAGTATCTTTCATAACATGTCTGTTACACCCGGCGATGTATGGTATAGATCACGAGCCAGTTTTTCATAATGTTGCAATTCAGTTTTTCATACTGTTAGGAAAACGCCCAGATGGCACAGTGGCTAAAGCTGCGGCAAATGGAGGAGAGGTACGGGAATCGATACGAGGTGTTTCACTTTTACGAAGGATCACGTATTTCAACATGAGATTTAAAAGTATGGAAGACAGCGCATCTCTTTGTCGAACATTAGAAGTAATTGCAAAACTTTTCGATAGACTGTTCTCAACTTTGACTCAGCATTGCGACTGCGTTACTGTCATTATACACGTACTTATTTGTTTGGAATTCCTAGATATTCAAGCGCATACCATAGTCTCTCTCGATCGAGTCATAGGCTTGCTTGAAATCTAGGAATACCTGGTGTACATCGCGAGATGTTTAGTACTACATACTTGGAAAGAATCATCAGTAGCGAAAAAACTTGATTAGGGACTGACCGATTTAGACAAGTAATTCTTCCCAAGATAATGTGTGACAGTAACTTGTATGTTGTGAAAAGGAGACATATTCCGTGATATTTCTTGCATTTAAAGCAATCACTATTCTTGAATACATTGATGATAACACGGAGGATTGCATCCTGATCCCGAATGGTAGTTGAACGAGATCTTAAGGTATATGGAGTTAGATCGATGTACAATCTATGTTCGATGTGTAAAGCGTGTACTATGTAATTTTTGAATGAGTGTTGGTACTTCTAGTTGTTGCTTGTATCTTGTTAATCTAATAGGCCGGTTTCGATCTGATGATGACATCATTGAATGGCAGTGTGATGATCAAATCCATCTCAAACCAATCATTTTTGGATGTAGTTTTCACTATACCGAGAATGTGTTGAGTAACATCGACAACTGAGGTTGTTAATACTTCCCAGACACTGTTCAATGTCCAAAAATACTGGCACAATTTTCTTTCGTACTTCCCACACATTTATTGACAGTGATTGCGGCGGATCCAAAAGGCGATTCCTGGCAATAAATTACTTACATTCAATAATTTAACCACTCATAAACGTACATATTCTCCTGTAATTTGTTGCCAGATTTCTATTTCGATCCCTTTTTGCTAGTGAATACCACTTGATAGTTAAGTTTTTATTTTAACTTCCTTAGGTCGAAAAGACGCTACAGTTGTTTTTGACTTACAAAAATAGTCTAGCTTTATAAACAATGACTCCCAACTCTTTCGTAGTTCTATTTTGAGGTCATATTTTATCCCTAAGCCATATCTAGAACGGTTATAGGCACAACTTGCATGGATCACCCGCACATTACATTAAAGGTGGGACGAGTCTGCACTCCGGTAGAAAGTCGTAGAAGTGTTCATCCACATCGTGATTCGAACCCATTTTATAATGAGCAAAGGATTTCATTTGCATCTTGTAAAATTATCTCTTAACTGATAACTCAATCATTAAAGCTTTTCCAAAATCCAAGCATCACACCAGATTTTCAGGAGCAACAGTTGGCACATTTTCGATCTTGTCGGATACATAATTTTTTCGTACTAACACGTAGATTTAGATCAGCCAAACAGTTGATGGCCTGATCCACACATTCCGCTGGATCACATCCCGTTTCGATGTTTTTTAAGTAGTATTATAACAAAGACATCTACAAACTGCCGAATAACTTAGTCTTCTAAGTTTAATTCAGGTATCGAGCTCATTTACAGATTGAAGAGAGTTGGTGGAATTTTACACCATTGTGGAAGTTCAATATCTACCTCTCCCTATAATCTCTTCCACACTCAACTAATTTCAGTCCATTCCTAGAACCATAAAGTCATACAGGTTTCAATGTCCAAAAATACCACCACAATTTTCTTATTTTTCTTTCGTTCATTGTCACTCTGTCGATTGATTGCGATGGTACCAAATGCATACTCCCCTATAATTTGTTACCAGATTTCGATTCCGATCCTTTCTGGGAGTGGAAACCACTTAACCTTTTTGCACTTCTCCGATTTAACAGGTCCATTGTCTTTATTTTAGCTTACTTAGGTTAAACACACACACTCAAACAGTCGAGCTTTATAAACAATCGCGCCAAATCTTTGGTCGTTCTATTTTGACGTCATACTTTACCCCTAAGCCATATCTAGCACGACTATAGGTCCGATATATGCATCATCTGCCAGTTTGCATTTTTACAGCTGGTCATAGAAGTGTTCACCCTCATCGTGACTCGAATCTGATATTTTGCCGTTCCAACTGCCACAGTGTCTTGGTTAATTTCCTGGAAAAACTTATTTAAAAAACGAGAAAAACAGACATTTATGATCAAGCAGATATATATATTGTTTTTTTTTAAATTTTATTTTAAAGTAAATTCATTCTGTTTTCATCAAAATTAAATTATAATCAGTGTATACTGTTAATAATTTAAACATTTTTCACATTTTATATTTTAATAGTAGTAGTAGTAAGTTTTATTAATGTTTTTCCATTTTCAAAAGCAAGAAAAACCCATAATAGTTTTATTAATTATTGTAATATGCAATTATTCCTTGAATATTTTTACGAAGAGTTTATTGTGCAAATTATGTGTGATTATTTTTTTTTTAAAGTTTATTTTTAATTAATTTAAATAAAATAGTAATCATTATTTAGGGTAGTAGTAAAATAAGACAGTCGATTTACATTGTTGATTAGTTTTTAGTAGTTATTATATAATTATTTAAATATATAAAAAATAATAGAAAAAAAGATAACAAATATATTAATTAAAAATTACGGTTGATGCGGTCCTGGAATATTTTTTAATTAATTAATTAATTATAACAAGTATTTCTTTCTATTTATTTATTCACGATATATATAAATTTTGGGGAACAAACTAAAAAGCTGGTTTAGAATTGTTTAGCGGCCATAAAATACATAATAGCAATTAATTATATCCTATCACCTATTTAATTTATAATTAAAAACGAGCTCGACTGCCTTTAAATGGTTTTAATTAATTTTATTTTTAAAGAGAAACATGTATGATTTTGTGATGGGGATGAGGGTTTATATTCAGAATATTCCCGCGGGTCTTTTCAAAACTTTTATATATTTCTATGCACACTATATTATGGCATAACGATCACATTCAAAAAATTCTAAAGATGAAACGAAATCTACCTAAAGACAAAATAATTTTTTTAAGACACTAATTTATAACAAAATGTTCATACGTCCGATCCGCACAGCAGTACCACATTCAAATAAAGTCCCACATTCAATTTCTTTTTTTTTTTTTTTTTGTTTAAATTTCTTAGAGCCAAACACTAAAATTTACATATGAGCCTAGTTCACATTTTTCATCAACACTTCAACCAATAATGATATATCATTTATATATAATATATGTAATTAGAATTAAAATTAGAAAATATATTTTATATATAAATCTAATTAAAAAAAATATAAAATAAAAAAAAACAAAAAAAAAATTAACAAATATGTATTATATGTTTATATCTCTATATATTATGTATGTTGTTAAGACGACAAAAAAATATATTCATATAAAGAAAGAGGGATCGATTTTAGTGTCCCTTTCTAGTTTTGAGGGCTAGTGGAAGAATAGTTTTTAGTCTTTGCATATGGATGTATCCATTGGACTTGCTGGTTGTGCAAATATAATAGAATTAGAATTATTATTTGTTGCCGATGTGAAACTATTGTTGAGCGATGATGTTGCAGATCCGCCACTACTACCGCCACCACCACCACCACCGCTGCCCATAATCGATGATGATATTATATTCGGAGCTGATGTATTTAATCCAAGTGATGCTGTAGGAATTGCTGGTTTTATAAATCGTTCGCTTGTTCTGCGACCCTATTATAATAAAAATATTAAGATAAAATATAAAAGGCAAAAATATATATTAAAATGAAATGGACATACCAAAAATTGACCACATGTACAGCATCGACTATTTCCACCGATAATGCTACCACCACAACTACCACCTGGACTCAATGGACGGCTATTCGATGGACTATGTGGCACTGGACTACTTATCGTTCGCTGACGATGATGATTCAATCCTAATACATTTTCATTATAAAACCTTTCTTCGTCCATTTCTAGTGATGATTCAGATTCTGATAATTGACGGCACAGGGCTTCTCGTCGTTCCACCTCCAATTGTAATTTCCGCTGCAAACGCATATTCTCCTCTCGAATGCATTTCTCTTCCTGCGCCAATTGTTGCATACGTTCTGACGATTCTTTTTGTGTTGTTGCTAAATTCGTACGTAATCGTGACACTTCACTTCGAAGTGTTTGTATGTGAGAACTCAAACTACTAGCTGTATCACCATTCGATATGCTAATATCTTTGGGACTAGTCGGATCCGAAACCGGTTGATCTAATTTTATTTGTAACGATCGTTTTTCAGTTTCTAATTTATCCATGCGCTTCCAAAGCTTATTAACAAGAGCTTCTTGTTCCTGTTCAAGTGTATTCTCTAATTCAACCATTTCACGTCTCAACTGTTCTAAATTGCTTTGTTTTGCTAGGGTTTCGGCTTCTAGTTTTTCAATTTTTCGCATCAGCTTATTTACTAAACATTCTTGCTCCTGTTCTAGTGTCTGTTCTAACCGACATTTTTCTTGTCGTAATTGATCCAATTTGCGCGATAAATCATTAGTTAGACATTCCTCTTCGCGTTCATAGTGATGTGCTAGTGTTTCTTTTTCTTTTTTAAGGGCCTGGATTTTTTTCAGCAGAGTATTTGAGATGTATTCCTCTTCTTGTTCAGCCTTTGCTTGAATTTGAAACGAGGCCTGTTTTAATGTGCGATTTTCCTCTTGTAATACTTTCACACGTATTTTATAGGTTTCTAGTTCAACTTTCAAAACTCTGGAAAAATTAGAAAAACAAATTTTACAGAAACTATGCTTTCGAAAGGAACATTTATTCCATGTTAATTCTATGATTTGACGTGGAGTAGGGCAATGGGTAGGAGGTGTACAAACACAAACACCTGGCATAGTATAGACAGCATTGTTTTAGGAATACTATAAGATCATACCACATTGATTGGCCCCTTTCTTTATTGGGAGATAGCCATAGTATAGACCATTGAAATATCTTCAATCTGATAGAATTGAGGTCCAAACGACTCGTCTTTTGATAACAGTCTACCACCTCTAGATTGTCGTACTAAGTTGATATGTCGACCGATAAAACAGATAAGTAAGTATGGCATTCTTAACCTTACACTGTGTGTTAACCTATTCTTGGGTAATCAATTTATTTTATTATTTATAAATTCTGTGCATACAATGTAATACAAACTGCTATCAAAATTATATGCCGGAAACCGATGCAATTAAGGTACTGACGATTATTATAAGTATTTGGGCATAACAAATTGAAATGTTATGCTGCTGCAACCACCCAGGTGGCGCAGTGGTCAAGGTTGCTGCAATTGGAGCGGGAGGTACCGGGTTCAAATCGCGATGAATAAACACATCTGGATCCTCTCTTGAGTTTAGAATCCATGGGCTGTCCCATCGTACATGTCAGTATTATATGCTGATATGGTGCTACGCGCAGATGGTTCCTACGTAAATCAGACCTATAGCTATACAGTGGTGTCACAACGGCCCGTTGCCGGTCTAAGCGTGCGGTAGCAGCCACCCAACAAAAAAAGAGGCTGCGGCAACTGGCGCGGGAGGTACCGAGTTCGAATCTCAATATGGGCAGGATGCAAAAGTGATTTTTCACCATCTGATTACTATCAGTGTTTTGACTGAACACATCTGCTGGAGTTCAGAATTAATGGAGCAACCCATTAATATCATGTCAGTAGGCTTGAAGGGAGATATGCAATGTGCAGATGGTTCTACGTAAATCGGACCTATAGCCGTCCTCGATTAGACTGTAATGGCGTAGGACGTAAATAAGCGAACCGCAAGAGTTGGAAGAGCCTTGAACCCCAAAACAGATTGCAAAAATAAAGATAAACAAATGAAAATGCGAGTATTCTTTTAAAAGTTTCTTATTGAAGAAGTCTACATATGAGACGATGTTTGGAAAATACACCATTACCCACATCATCCAGTAATTCTGCCGACAATCAGATCATTACCAAGCAAATTATTCGAGAAATTCATTATTGAAATTTGTATGCTGGTCACAAGAAGGTACTAATCATTGGAAGACAATAGATTGCAGTTTGGCGATCTTAAATCTTAATAAGCGAGTAATTCACCTATGTTACACCTGTCGACGATTCAACGCTTAACCAGAATATCCACTAATTGAATAACTTCCGCGTTGCCGAGTCTTACATTTCACTCGGCCATTTATTAAAACCCTTAACGGTCGTGGACCAAGACCATTTAAATACTATCTCGTCGTATATATGTGTGTGTAACAACCAAACTGTACCCATGGAGATTGTAATAGATATGAGCACTGATTCAGTCCTTAAAACGATTTACTGAAACTGCACATATCTAATTCAACAATGGCAGTAACTTAGTCGGCGCAAACGACCATTAATCAAATCATATCACCTGGCAAAGCTATGTAAGTACCACCTGCGTCGACCTTTAGGTGAATCAGTATTTACATACAAGGAATTCCTGAGTTATAAAACAAATCATTGCATTATTAAATTCGAGCCCACGAAGATCTCCAAGAGAATGATTAGTGCCCATTAACCACTCCACATTTTTTGATTATGCAACCATTTATATTGTTCTCAGAGCGTAACATACAACCTCTTAAGATATCCCAGCTAATTCGATGGCAGATAGAAGATTTTGGAATCACAACAATACCATATATCGCTCTCAATACATTTTATGTGCCAGAAGGAAACCTATTAGATAACTAAAGAAAATCTGGTCCAGAAATTACGATTTACAAAATGGATAACGCCAGGATTATTGAAACACTCCCAGGAAAGAATACTCGAGTTACCAAATGGAAACATCATTAGACGTCAAACCTACAAAATTGTTGAACTACCTAATAACTCTAACGAGTCTGATTGAATTTAAAATTTAAGTAGACCTGTTTGTTTAAATTATGATTTTCTATGTTTGGTCCAACAGAGTGTGGATTTGGAAACATTGCAGGTCAAAAGAATTATCAAACAAAATCAGTGTTACTATTTAACAAATATTTTGAGGAATTTCTAAATTTACATATTTTTCCGTATGCAAATTCCAAGTATTTACTTTGTTATCGTCTGAATAAATAAGTATAGGAAATTTATTTAAATTTGGTATGGGGTGTGGATAACTATATCTAGAATGAGTAGCTGCTAGAAACACCCTATTGATGATATTTATGTAATAATTTGACAAAATTGAAGGCTAAAGCGTTTAAAAACTAATTAATCATAGACTGAAATAAAAATGGTGGAAATATGAAAATATATTGGGATAATACTGAATATAACCCTGAAAATCCACGTCATCTGTCACATAGCGAAATTACATCAATTAAAGGGAAAGTAAGTCAACCTTCTTCGAAGACTAATAGGAAATTAGATAATAATTAGCGGTTTTATAGATAATATAAATGCAGCTAAAAAAATATTTTTAACACGAGACGAGAGGTGTGATAAACAATAAAAAAAAGTTTATCTAATCTTAAGATGCACATAAAAACTAGATTAGTAGTGACCGATAAACTGGATTATTCGACAAGGTAACGAATCAAATCAATTAGTTTTACTTTTTATCCAATAATATCGAACAAAGAAAAATTTAGTAGTATATAAATCCAAAGTATTTAGGTTGATCCGCCATTAATGGAACAAAAACAATGACCTCTCCCAAAAAATTAACCTTTTCCAAAATAATTAATTTTTTAAATCACAGAACAAGATTATAACTATTTAAATTCATTGTTACATACCTATTTTGTTGTGTCAAACTTTCGATCCGCTTCTGTAATTGTTCCCTAGACACTGGACTAGGTGGTAACATGATACCACCATCCAGTGAACTTTCCGATTCACATGGGCTATCCATAATTCCGATTTTAATAATTCTGCAATACAAAGTAATTAAATCAAAAACGTTAATTTAATTAAATTAAATATTATAGAGTTTGGTTTAATTTTGGAAAAACTTTTCGAACTATCAACGTATTTTGTTTCCCAGTCGTGGAATTTGCCAAAAAATGGACGACAACACATCACCCAAATAAAATTAAAAATCCAAAATTTAGTTTTCCACATTTTTATGTTAAATAACAAAGATTTTCAATATGATTTATCAACTATGTACTTACTTTAACAAGTTTTTGAATATCTCGTTTTCTATCTTAATTAATTTTACACCTTTTGCTTTTTATTTTTAATTTAAAGTTTGTTAAAATAGAAAATGTTTAGTAATTTTTCGCCATTTGTAAATTTATGTGTATCGAGTAGATGTATTGTAATATGCTGTTTTTTTTATAATTTCTTTTTGTGTGTGTGTGTGTTTGTTTCGATACGCAGTAGGACCACCTGATAAAATTCAAAATGAACGGGAAATTTGTTGATCAAATATTTGCTCAAAATATTAATTTCTGGGAAACATACCGCAGAAACAATTTCCCAAATTGCAGTGCTAGTCACACTTTAGCATAGTACGGTCCAAAATTAGTTTGTCATTCTGATTTAACAAATATTTTTATTATTCTGTTAACAAAAAATATACTTAAGTAAATATAGCAAAAAATACTTTCTACATCAAAACCTTTTGATTATTTATCGATTCATAATCAATAAAATATCCGTCGAAATTTTTTGCTTGATCATTCAATCGAACGCACTCACATAAAAAATCAAAATATAAAATTGTGAACTAGTACTGCCCGATAAATACCCAAAATAGATTAGAAAATTTGGAATCGTTTTGAAAATGTCAAAAGTTTATCGACCATAGCGTATATGGCATTGATTGGAATAATTTAATTATTCCAGAACATAACCTCAAATTTAATATATAATTACATGACACGAAACAAAATTTGCTCAATTGGGGGAAATTATATATTTTGAATTAGATACGAGTAATACGGTGTACGAGTAATTAAAAAAATAAATTCCCGGCAAATGGTATTGCACGATGTACCTGAAATAGATTAGAACTTTTGGAATCGTCATAGTAATGCCAAATTTTTATCAGCCGCCGGTTATATACCAACTTTTGGAATATATTCCAATCACACAAACATAACCCTACTTTTTTCAAATTATAACCTCAAATAAATAATTAATCGTACTTATTAATATTATCCATTTATTTTCAATTTAGTATATTTTAAGTTGTTATTACATATTGTAATTATTATTCCATAATTACATTGATAAACTATTTCATTGTATTTATATATTATATGTATAATTAAAAATATGACCAATAATTGGAATCAAATAAAATGTGTCAAATAACAAAAAAAAAACAAATTGATAGAAAATTATCGATTCCATTTTGATAACAACATGCATGTTCCTTAGATTATAAAAAAACAATCTTTAAGAAAAACACTAATTTTTTAAGATCGGTTCTTGCGGTAAATTAGAATACTAAAAATAAATTAACGAAATTTATTTAAATATTTTTAAGTGAAAACGGAATAATGGAGATTTTTATATATTGGTAGTTGCAAAATTGAGTTTAAATATTTTGTATAAATATTTTTTAATAAATTTTTATTTTTACTGTATTTTAAAACTAAACACTTATTCTAATATTTTTTTCTTTATTTTAGGTTCACTTTCAGCATTGCTCAACGGCGAGGAAGCGGTAAGATTACGTTTTCTATCACCATTTTGCTGAGATGAAGTAGATTTCTTTTCGGGCGAAGAATCGAGAAATTCCTCCTAAATTACAAATATAGTAATTAAAAAGACTGTTTTCGATACAATCTATATTTAATTTACACTTACATCCTCTTCAAACATATTATCAAGCTCGTCCTCCTCTTCAAATTCACCTATATCTTCATTTAGACTGTCATCTTGTTCAACAAGTTTACCTATTCGAAATAATATTGGCTTTATAACCTTTCAATAACAACTTGATATCGTTTACTTACCATTTAGCGTTGGAAATCCGACTTCCGGTAGAGGTAAGGCCTCGGGATTGTATTTTGCAATTAACGATTTGAGCAGCTCTGAAATTTCTTCACGTTTCCGTGTCACAACAATCGATTCAAACCATTCGGCTAATTGCTTAATCGGCAATCGATAATCTTTAATTGGATCCTTAAAAAAATGTTCGACGTATTGCAATAGATACAATCCGCAATCCGTAAAATTTGTTTGTTGTGGAACTTTTACCGAATTACCAGGAATATTTAGTTTATTAAAAACATGCGTAGAATTTTCAAATACTTTTACTTTATATTCACATGTTAAATAGTCGCGAAGTGTTGCAACCACTCGACTTCTTGAGGTTCCCGCCAGTGAGTCGAAAATTAGAATACATGGTCTGGAAAATAGAACAGTCTATTAATATCAAACACGTTACGCATTAAATCTAGTCTCTTACTGCTTAATAGCTTGTAGTTTTCCATCAAATTCATCTTCACTATCATCACTTGCCATATCACTATCATCACCTTCTGCTTCATCACGTTCACTCAACGAATCCTCTCCTAGATAAATTGAATCGACTTCCTTTTTTGTAACGGGAGTTATTGTTGTGCTACCAATTTGAAGAGATAATTTTTTCTCGCCTTAAAACAAAACAAACATTATTTTATTTAATCGATTTGGAACTTTAAATAACGACTTACCTTTTTTCTTTGGAGTTGGCGTATTTTTAATCGGCATATTAGTATCCATAGTATATGTACCTTTTAAACCTGGAAAACATATGATTGCCAAAAACCAATGGGATTGTTCGTTAATCGGAATTATAATGAAATCCTTCTCAAAAATATTAACATTTTTTGTCCAACTTTTAACGCGCGAATGTCGTTTCTGAGATGCGGTTAGTTTTACGTCTTTTTCTGTAGCACGTTGTCGTGTTGATGTTGTTGTTAAGCGTTTATAAAAGAATGAACTAAACACATGGGTTTTGGCTTTTTGTTCATCGGTTAGCATGGCCAATTGTAAATAGTTGAGATAAAAATCGATTATAATATCGTTTAAATATTGGTCAGATCCTAGACACATGTAATCTTCTGTATTTATTGATATACCACCTTTACCCTGGGGATAGATTAATATCTGTCGAATATTATCGGGACATGAATTATGTCCTAAATCCATATTATTACTCCGATTGTATAGTTCGGTAGCATCCCGCTTTGAAATCTCTTCCAAGATGGTTGCCAAATATATGGATCGTATCACAGATTTTGAATCCTCGGATATATTTTCTACTTGAAGAATGATTTTCTTATAAATATCGGTTGTTTCGGCCGGATTAAAATATGGGGCCTGTTCATTTTTACTCGTTGCCATATCCAAACTTTCTCGTATATAAGCCCCGCACGATGGTATTACATAGACGAAAACGATCGATAGGCTTTTAGCAAAGTGAACACAAATTTTAACAATCTCATGCGCACTAATATCCAATATTACATTATCATTTTTATCTTTGCAATTTGGAGCTATGATCCGGATCCCCTTGGATGCAAAAATTGTTTTTTCAGTCGAATCGTATCGATACGAACCAATACGAATACTACGACATTGGACCGATGTATAGATTTGTTTATCATCAGAATTTTTGACATCTGCAATATTTTCACGGATAAAATCTGGAAAATAGAGAAAAAAAATTTCCGGTTCCATTACCAACACACATACACAAACTTCAAATCAAAAAAATTATATTCGCCATGGCAAAAAAGTTTTTCATGTTTGTTCACAGTATTAAACAAATTTTACCTCCCATTTTATTTTACTTATAGCATATAGAAAAGTCAAAACTTAAAAATATTAAATGTATCAAAAATTAATTATTTAATTAAATATAAATAAAGCAAAATTAATTTCTTTCGTACGCCGTTTCTACAATGTTTTTAGGTTATACTCTGGTCTTTCTTACTTTTAGTGCACACACAAAATCAAAGATGGACGACATGCAACTGAAGTTAGGTATAATTTAATTAACATGACATTTCAGTGTTGTTCAACCGGTATTCAGCGGAAGTATTTACTTTTGTCAATAAAATTGCATGAATTTTGCATTAAGCTGTACTTTTGGGAAATTTGGTTAGAATTGTATACTTTAAAAAACATAATTATATAAACCTTTGCCTTGACTTAAGTTTAGTATTGAATTGTATCTCTAGTGTTACCCGCCAGAGTAATTGTAATTATTGAAGTGTAAATTTAGTAATATTGAAATTAAATCTTCTAATTATATACACTAATGCGATTAACCGCACTCGAAATGAATATCAAAACATTGGATATAAGTTATAATCCATTGTCTCATGATTTGGCGAAAAAAGGTTATCAAACCCCGATATTCAATAAAAATCCAAAATTTAAAAAAACACTTACCTTGTGGTAATTCATTAGATTCAGTTATTACTGGCTCAAATGGCATAGGCTGGCAATTAATTGGTGATGGAATTGCTGGTACCCTCTGAGCTGGTGATGATTGAGATTCACCTTCCTCGTCGCTACTCAACGTTAAAATAACGGGTTCGGCTTCAACTGCACGACCACGTCCACGGCCTCGTCCACGTGTCCCTCCACGACCACGCAACGATTTGCTAACAATATCATTGATTTTTTTGTTAATTTCTTTTTTATCTTTATCCATCGATAATTGTGGCCCGATGGTGGTAACACTTGGCCTTATTGGTATAACAGCTGATGATGTGGCGGTACTCGAGCTACCTTGCTGTATATTACCCCCACTTTGTTGGGGTTTTGCCGGTTGGCGTTTTGGTTCTTCGGTGAATATTCGACGACATCGCTGACATTTGGCATGATCAAAACCTGAATATCCGCATGCCGAACACACAGCATAATATCCTTCAATAAATTTCGATGGTGGTTCTTTTGGAGGTTCGGGAGATTTTGGTTTAGGTTGCTGTTCGACAACCAGTGTTGACTGAGGTGTTGTAGTTTGTGTCAACGGAGGCGGCTGGCTTTGTTGTTGTAATTGTGGTGGTTGCTGATTAAAACATTGTTGTATGGATTGAGTTGATTGTTGCTGTGGCTGTTGTTGAAGTTGGGTATTTTGGATGCTAGTATCAACCGCAACAATATCGGTTGGATTTGTATCTTGATTAACCCCTACCGTAACCACATAGTCTATATTTGCGCCCGGATTCGAAACACACTGGATATTAGTTTCATGACTAAATTGTACACCAACTTGTTCAAGTAATTCTTGTACGGTGCAGCTCTCTTTAGGCAACGTAAACGTAATCAATCGTTGTTCCCCATTTTCTAAAATGACCAGCATTTTTGCACTGTTCCGTGTTTCATCAATCTGAGAATTTTGTCCCAAATCGGTTCGTAACTTAGACGCATGTATTTGATGTTGTTGCTGAATTTGTTTTTGTCGATTGATCGATGAATTTGAAACGTTTCGATGGTTTGCAAATTTCAGAGCTGGCGATTGTTGATTTATACGTCGGTATTCTTCCGCAGTAAGTGTTTTACGAACTGGTGTTGTTGTTGCTGTTGGAAGTTTCTTCGGCTCTTCACAACTCATTTGCTGCGAAATTGTAGACTCCTGTGACGAGATCGAACTTTGTGATGAGTTAAATGATTCGTTCGACGGTGTTGTCGGATTTTTAGAAACCACAGCAGCAGTTATACTATTCTCAAGATCGTCCGCATCAAAATCGGACGATGATTGTGAAGATTGGGATGACGTTGATGGTGTAGTTGGTGAATTGGCTAGCTGGGCCTTGGCTGTTAAATTATTTTTAAGTTGGGCACGCACTATATTAACCGGAGTACAAGGTTGGCTCATCGAAGTAGTCTGCAATGGTGTTGCAAATTTAGGCAATTGCTTTCGTTCCGTTAACCCTGCAACAGCTGTATTTTGTGGTGGAGCAACAAACCGATGTTGAACCGTATTTCCAAGTCTTGGACCTCTCGGACGACCGACTTGTGAGGCATTAGGTGTTGGCGGAGCTAAGGTTATTCGTGGTGTATTCAATTTAGGTGGCATATATCTAGCAATAATTTGTTGTTGTATTTGATGCACTGGTGCTGGAGTACGTTGGCGAGGGGTACGCGGTGCTCTAGTAGTTGCATTACTACCCCGAGGAGTATACTGACGTCTTACGGGTTGCACTAACCTCGGTTGTAGTGGAGCTGGTTGAGAAACGCTTTGCTGGTGGGATATGTTTTGTGTAGCTTGGCTAAAAGGTGTTATTATAACTCGTTGTTGCCCCACCTGCTGTTGCTGTGGCTGCTGCTGTTGTTGTTGTAACTGTGGTGTTGGATGTTGTATTTGAACAACTTGGGTACCCGGATTTGTTAATCTAGGTTGAAGTGTAGGACGAGGTTGTCTAACAACCGCTCGTTGTTGTAAAACAGGTCGAGATTGCACCGGCCGATTTTGCAGTTGCTGTTGAATTTGCTGATTTTGTACCAACAGTTGTTGATTCGTCGGCTCATCATAAATAAGATTAGTACTTGGATTATAAACCATTTGACGTTGGCCCGTTTGTTGCACACTGCGATTCATCTGTTGCAAAACAACCGTCTGCTGGGGACTTTGGCTATGTACTACAAGATGTTGTTGCGGTTGCATTATAACTTGTTGTGTCGAAGAAGATGTTTGCTGTTGTTGTTGTTGCTGCTGTTGTTGTTGTAATTGTTGAATTACCTGACGTTGATTGCCTGGCGCGTTTTGAATATGATGAATTGTTGTATGTTGCTGTCCTGAATCATTTTGTTGTTGCTGTATTTGAGACTGTTGTATTATCTGGCTATTATCCGAAGATACTTCTTGTGCATAGTATAATTGCTGTTGTTGCGGTCCAAAATTATCGGGCCCACTTATATTATCTTCCTGAATAATGTATTGCGTTTGACTGGATATTTGATTTTGTTGGTGGTAAACCAATTGGGGTATCTGATTATCATGTATTATTACTTGTTGATCTTGAGCGAGAATTATCTATAAAAGGATAATTATATTAACAAAATAATTTCACTTAATTCCAACACAATGTTGAAGCTTTGTTAATTATTATATATTCTTGCGTCTAATGCTAAACTAACCTGTTGTTGTCCGAATTGTTGTAGCTCGTCTGACGGCAACTGAACAATTTGTAGATTTTCCATATTTAAATTTTCACATATTCGTTTGATGTCGTTCACCGAACTAACGATCTGATAATATTGCGCCATTGTTGGTGGATGCTGTAAGCGACGCGCGTATAACAGAACAAAATTAACATTTACACGTAACTGTAATTACGATTATTGTACAAATCATCTATGAATTTGTATGTATATCTTATTACTACAGAAAAAAAAACCCGACACATTTATGAGCCACAACAGAACACAACACAACACATCACATCCAATCCATCATCATCTATCACCTCAAAACTAAACCAACAACAAATCCTAAATCGGTCACTAGAATACTGGTATTGAGCTTAGTAATTTCTTTTTTTATATTGCAATATGTTTATATAAATGAATACAAATAAGTAGTTTTAACTTAAACCCAACTATCAACTATAATTATACAGGATGGAAAACTTTAATTTTGTAAAATAAAAAAAAATATTTTTGACACGAACAAAAATTTCCCTTTTCTCACAAATAAAAAAAAAATTGTCATGGCCCAAAATGAACGAGACGAAAAAAGTAAAACCTTACCGCGTTTCAATTAAAATTAATCACTATCTATAATTCATTGATTTATATTAAAAATTATATTTTGTTTTATTTTTAAATATACATTAAAAAATATTTCTACCACAATGATTAAAATAATTCACAAATTAAATTACAAAAAAAATTTCACTCAAAAAATGCAATGGCGTGAAAAGCATTTCGACATTTTTGTTTTATTTTTCGTATTCATTTATCATTTGATACTAGTGCTGACATCTGTACCAAAACATGTAAACCACGAATAGCGGGTATTTTTGAAATTATTCCAAATTACGGTATATATGCACCGCTTGTTTAATGGGAAAATTAGTGGGACCACTATTTTATTGTAATGGTGTGCGAGTAGGCCCAACTCCGAGTTTTTTTACGTGTGTGCAACAATTGTTTGTGTATATGTAAAATAATTTTATATTTAATTTTTAAATGGCTCGAATTAGTGTTGCCCAATAAACAGAAACTGATGAATACGTTAACAATTTATAATCTTTATTAAATATTCCAGATTATAACATAAAATGTGTAAAATATATTTTGCATTATATAAAATTATATCAATTATTTTTTCTTTTTCAATTCTTCGAAACGCTTAGATATTAAATCAAAATCAATTTCGTCAGTATCTTTATTGTTCGGTTTCGGATCTTCCGGAAAATCTTCATTTGGGACGTTCGGTAAATCTGGAAAATCGATGTTGGACGGTGGCTTTGCCATATCAGGTGTAAACTTTGAGCGTGGCTGCGGTTTTGGTTTATTGTAATTCTGAAATTATATTATGGCAAATCAATCGTTAAATTAAATTAATTTTTGAGGTTATATACACTTACAATAAAATAAGGCAGATAAGCAGAAATTACTCACAAGCAATATCCAAATTGTTAGTCAAATAAATAATAATTAAATAATTGGTTTATAAATGTATATATATATATTGAAACATACCTGTAGATTATCATCGGGGCTAAGAGACGAGTACGCAGGTGGAAGCGAATGCATCTCTTCCTGTAGAAAATCAGAATTTATATTCAAATCCTTTTTCTCGTAATTTTGCGGTGGAATGTTATAGTTGAATGGGGTCGGAGCTGAAGCGGATCCTCCACTACCACTAGGTCCTCCATATCCAGTAGGAACGCTAAAGCCTCCGGGTTGTCCTCCAAATCCGCCTCCGGGTTGTCCTCCAAATCCGCCTCCAGGTTGTCCGCCAAATCCGCCTCCAGGTTGTCCTCCAAACCCACCTCCATACCCTCCAGGAGGAGGATAATTAAATGGTTTATGAATTGGTGGAGCGGGCATATCAGGCAATGGCGGTGGTTGTGGATATCCAATAAAGCCAACTTGTGGTGCTGCAGAGCCACCACCTCCTCCACCATTCAAATTGTTTTTGTCACCTAAATCGATGAGGAACTGATCATAGCCAATCTCTCGTTTATCGTCCTGCATTACTTGTGGATCGGGTTCATATTCGATATTGTAAATTTTAGCAATTTCGATCAAATATTTCTCAACCAATAGTTTCGATGGTGCTTGAATAGCCATCTTGTGCATCAGTTTTTCAGAAATTTTGTGATCGCCAACAGCACTTCGAGCCGCCTCAGCAAACGGTTTTCCATATTTTACGGTAAGAATATCGGACACCACTACGAACAATTATTAATATTATTGAATTCATTAATTTATCACATTGACTTACATTTAAGTTCTTGTACATCAGCTTGTAATCGAGGCGCTACCCATATAACACTAGCCACTGCTTCAGCAATTCCATCATCCAGTTCCTTCATTTGTGTAATTAATCCAAATCTCGCCAATAACAAATCACAGTACATTTCGACAATTTCCATAGCTTCAACTAAAAAATCCTCTCGTATAATGTGTTCGACACGAATACGTGCTCGCTCGGGCTTTCCTGCCGATATATAATCCGCAATCTCCTTTCTAGCCTTTTGTGTTAATTCTGCCTTCTTCTTCTCGAGTAATTTCAATCGATTCAAGGCTAATCGTAAATTGGTTTTTAATTTTGTATAATTCGGTCCACTCGAAAACATTTTAATGCAAATCACTAAACTAGTTTAATAAATTCAATTAAATATTTGTATAAAAAAAATCGAAATTCTGCAGACACCCTGACTGAATTCCTTCACCGTTTTGTTATAGATAATCACTACGCTGTTTTATGACAGCTGATATGACGCAAACGACAAATATGTCAAATATGAGTCATGCATATCGTCGAGCAACACAACAAACTAATTTTTTGAATGCTCAATATTGAGCAAAATTCTACATTGGACGCACCCAATTATTTTCCCCAAGTTTTGTTGCACGAATGCAGTTAAAATTAACTAGGTTAGATTATTAATTAAATAATTAGTAAGAAAATATAAAATTATTTTAACAATTTATATATTCATAAAACGCGAATATTCAAAATAAAAAAATTAAATCATAATTACAAGATACATTCATACAAATTGTTCATGCAACATAATGCAACATTAAAGTAAAGTCAATGCAACAAGAATTCCGCAAACTAACCAACGTAATGAGCTTCATGAGGTCATGCTCAGCCGAAGCCCGAACGATGCTGAATAAATACTAAAGTCCACATATTGCAAATGCACAAGAGGTGATGACTGAAGAGACTGCAAGACTTACTGAGGTAGTCGAATTCTGTATAGAATAGTACTTGTCTGAGAGATTACCTGTCCTGCAACCACGACTCATCTGTCGGAATTTTATGCAAGTGATATTCCAAGCTATGTTTGGTAACAAGAGCAGCATAATCTAGAACAAGAATGTTTCACGAAACATATTTTGTGCTTCGTCTTTAAATTAAATTATTTCGGTCAAGCATACAACCCGATCCAAGATCTTTGTAAAATGGCAGATCTCCAGTAACAATATAGATAATTTTTGAACACAGATAAAATCAGTATATTGCTAGAGCATAACGAAGTTCTGGAATAGACTCACCTTCGGAAGAGCTCATATGTCCGACAAAGCTCAATAAAATAACAATATTTTTTTAAACAAAATTTTATTTTCATTTCTACAGTAAAGATTTTTGTTGTTTGTTGAAAATGTTAATTGGTACAGATATACTTACAAAAAATAAATAATTTTTTGTCGTAATTTGTTTTGTATATTGATTAAAATGAAAATTAAATAGTTAACAAAACTAAAAATTAAATATAATAAACAAATTTTGTATATATATGTGACATGTGATCAATAAATAAAAAGTGAGATTTATAATATAAACGCAATCACAAATCTTTCTCTTCTCCCTCATCATCGGACCCCACTGTGAATTTAACCTGTTCATCGTCACCCTCTTCCTCATTTTCCTCGACCGGTATTTCTTCGCCGCACATCATTGCTATATACATTTCGGCTCGTTCCTTAAGAATATCGCGCACAATTTCTTCAAGCAGATCGCGCGAATCAATCATCTGTCCAACTTCTTCGGCCACCTCGTGTGCCAACCATGGTCCTAGTTGTCGTTCCAATTCTTCACGATTTTCAGCCTCGGTTAGTGCTTCGATATTCTTGAGTACACCTGGCAGCAGATTTGCAATATGTCCCTGTAATAGTTTGGCAGCTGTAATTCGTTCTTGCATTTCACGATCCAAATCGCGTGAAATCTCTTCTTGTCGCAAGCGCAAATCTTTTTCCGATTGTAAACGTTTCTCTTGTTCCTCGAGACGTCGTAACTCGGATAATTCGGTTTCTCGTATCGCTAGGTATCTGTGTTGCTGTTCTTTGAGATCGGCCAATTCCTCTTCATGTAGCACTTCAACGAGTGATTGATCAACCACTTTACCGATCAATGTGTCTAGGATTGGTTGTACTTCAGTATCGAAATCGAACAAATCACCATCTAGGATATCGGTTTGGACATCATGGCCAATTTTAGCTGGTATATAAGGTGGTGTCGTGGGACGATGTAGAAACAGATCTGTTTGACAGCTAGCATCGTACTCAGGCGGTTTTGCGTAAATCTAAAATAAAAATCATGCCATTAATCGATATAGTCTTATTAGATCATATAGTCAAAATGGTGCAGCTATATACTTCTTCAAGATATTTTTCTGTTTGTACTGGTTCATGTTTTCGTCCTTTCACAGCCGGTGGTGTACCAAGAATTCCCCGCTGGGTTCTTTGTGATATGGTTTTTTTCCTAATTTGATTTCGCCTCTGTGCCTCCTGTTCTCTCGATAAACAACAGTCGCCGGCCTCACCACCCTAAAAGAATAGCCACAGACACACATGGAAATTATTTTTACTCATATACCCACATATAATAAATTGGAATCAAAAATCAATTTAAGGAAATTAAGGACAAACAGTACACAAGTAGATGTGTCATTTATTATTCAAAATAAATTGAGGCCATCAATATTAGTATAGTACAACACAAACATTAGTTATAGATTTACATAAATAGATAAAAATAAAAAAAAAAATAAAAACACAAAAACCAATAAGTGAAAATTATGCCAGATAGTATAATGTAATTAGGAACAAGTATTGACCTATTGGACAGTTTCCGGAAGATACTGGAGACAGTCTCTACCATACTATCTAGTTCTAGGTTAATAAATAAAACATGCAATCCGGTGTTAGTTAACTATAACTGTAGAAACTACCTAGTCATATACATCAGTTATCTGGTCGGAAATTGGAAATCATTGCGTGCCAGTTTCGAAATAATTTAAGAACTGTTGGGTGTGGATAAATTGACATTTTACATTATGCGTTAAAGTAATTCAGGGCATGAAACACTAGTAACTTGGGTCAGATATTCGTCCTTAATAGTCAGAACACTAACATGTGTTACTAATTTGTAATAATAGTTAATTATAAGAAACTGGCTCGATCGATTTCGGTTCGAATTTGAGTTCTAAGTTTAATAATCCAATTTCGGAAAGCGATTGAGGAAGAATATGGTATAGCAATTTTAGGTGACTAAATCATATGGCGGAGAGCTGATTGGCAGCCATATATAAAAATAACTACCTACTCGAATATTAGAAATGTACTACCGACTTTTGGTTGCGTATATACCTGTACACGAGATTGAGGACTGGCACATGTTGTTGGTCGACTTTAATAGATGAACGAACGAATACTTTCTAGAACCTAATGACTCATTACTATACTCGTATAACCTCTGTGAATTGTCATTTCACGTCATATGATAAGTTATATTTTAGTATATGTAATCATGTTTACATGTACCCATTGTTGATGATTAGTTTACAATAATTTGAACAGTGTATGATAGGATTACCACAACATAAATCAATATTGTAGGTTTGGGTTTCTAATGCTATAGAGCTGCTAGAAATCAGACTAACTTATATGTTACAACATATGTCCGCATTTCATACACAAAACTACTATTGAAAATGGAGAAAGAATGAAAGCTCATTGGCACATAATTTTCCCACAAGAACATCTTTAGAACATCATTACATTAAACATCACAAGAACATCATTTTGGAACATAGAAATGGAAGTAAAACATTCCAAGGCATCGAGTGATATCGGATGTCAAGTTTGCGATATAGTGTTCTTCTGACTTTTATAACGGCATAGAGATTTTTTGATCGAAATTGAAGGTCAAATTGTTGAGACGATATACGAGCCATCAATAACGTTGATGGATTTGAGTAAAAGGTATATTGAGTTAGAGTTCTATTAGAAGCAGGATTACTTTTAAAATTTGAATCGAATATAAAACTTATTTTTTTTGTTGATGTTTATTACATGCCATTGTTGGACCGTACCATGCCAACAATCTGACTTCATCGGTTTCGATTACGGGCTAGCTCTTCATACTGTTGCAAGAAATTAGAAGATGCCTGATAGTTTATGCCGTGGAGCCATCGTCGCCGACAGTGACCTTTTTCATAATGATACAGTAATCTTTGAAGGCTCGCCCTTCAAAGATTACTGTATCATTATGGATACAGATCAGCACGCAGAACATGACTGAGCCAGCGTACTCGTTGTTCTTTGATTTCATGCACGATATCAAGAAATTGCATTAAATTCCTGATGATTGAAAAGAACTACGTATATGCCATCAACGTCGCGTTTTGGCCTATATATCAAACGCATGATTCTTCTTTCGAATGTTAGAAGTCATCTTTCGTTCTCATCCGTCAAAATCAAACACTCACATCCATGCATGACAACGTGTCTGATCAATTCTCTGTACTATTTCAGCTTATATATGTATTTGCAAGATATTTTGAATTCAGAAATGGACGTAGATGATATAAAGCCCAATTGCCAGCGGAAAAGCGAACTTTGAAATCCGTAGTACTTGGTAAGAATCGTAGTGAGAAAGATTGATCATTGACTGACCCATTTGGATGGAATCCTCCTTGGTCCGCCAGAAGAGTGGCTTCCGAAAATAATGTACAATAGGAACTTGTATGCTGTGCAAAGGAGAGCTATAACGTGAAAACTTTGGCATTTCAGGCGATCACCCTTCTTGAATATTGGGCAGAAGGCGGCTACTTTCCATTCTTCAGGCGTAACTTCACTTCGCTATACCAATCGAACAAGGTCGAAAAGACCATTCCATAATGTTAGCCCTCCGAATAGCAACAGCTTTGATTTAATGCAATCAACTCCCAGTGAACGGGTTTTCTTTAATCTCCTCATAGAGTGGATTCTAAATGAACATCTCTGAGGTCTGGTTTTGAGGATATTCAAATACAGCCTGTGATACATGTGGAACATTATTGAAGTTAGTAAAATGTTCACGCCATGTATCGAGTAATTCATCGACGTTAACACAGAAGTTTGCATCCTGGTCCCGAACGGCAGTTGACCGAGATCTTAAGGTATGATTTTTTTAAAAAAAACCACGTACATTGCGCTCATTGCTGAGTTGTTGTACTCTTAAGACCCTAGCCTTTCACCATTCGCGCTTCTTCTGTCTACAAATGCGTTTAGATGTCCCCATAGCAAGAACTGCTTTATTTCTTTTTGCAATTGTAAACCGAATCTGCGCTTCATTGTGGGCTATATTTCGTTGGTGAACAGCAAGATGATACTCCTCATCGCCAATCGAGGTTTTCAATACTTTTCTTCAATAATATACTACTACTCCTTCAATAATTCTTAACAAACTTATAGGAGTTTCAATTTTGTGGTTAAATTGGGTGTACAAATATACTATCGACCTTTAAGATACTTATCGTAACTATATGAATTTCTTTTGAGGTTTATATAATTTTTAGGTTTATATAATCCAATATACAAAGGGTTGATTCAGAATTTTAGAGTTGGTGTTTCAGACGTTCGGGAAATAGTGTTCGATATTTGGTTGATGATTCGCTATAGACTACACGCTCCCTGTCAAGAACTATATGGATGGGACTCCTTGATATTACCATTCGCTTCGGTTCATTTATTCAGCTCTTGTTGAATAGAGATATACATGGGTCTGCCACATCAAGATCTCTTCTATTGGATTCTACCTCCTAATGCGACATACTTTAAATGTACATGACAATGTCTTATTTCTTTTACTAAACGCGGTCGGTATTACATTTGGTGTACAAATATATAAATATATATATAAAATAAGAAGTACAAATCACTTAGCATAATAAACCATAGCGGATCGTTTTCCCGTTCCAAGACAAAATGGATAACATAAAATTTATATAAACAATAATAAATATATAAGAAACAAAAAAAATTCTAGAGTCAAATAATTAAAAATTATAAATTATTTTATCGTTTCCTTGTTTGTTTTTGGAATTTGAAACTCACCTTTCCTGATAAAAGGCCAGCATATGCGAAATAGGGATTCCACTATAGTGTATTTGCGTTAATTTTATAATAAAAAAAATTAAACAAATTTTTTGTATATATTACATATCAAAAACACACAAAACTCAAATAATAGTGTATACAGATCATAAATATGTAGATAAGACGAGCTACTTACGGTTTGTGCATTTGTGCCTGAAAAATTACTTCCACGCACTACTCTCTTGTCGTACATAACATTTTGGTATGTCTGTGATTGTGATTCTCTGAAAGTAAATCAAAAAAAAAAAATATCATGATTTATCGTTTTTCCGCAAGTTCTAAATTCATATAAAATTACATAGCAACCGCCAATTTAATGCATACATATACAAATCCCCCAAAAGTAATGGCCACATCAAGACCAATGACCCTCCAGTTTTTATATAAGTACGTATATACACAAAACGATCAATTTATTATTTTGCGTCGACTATACATTTTCCCACCATGAGCAAAGTATATAAACAATTTCGACAGTAAAATCAAAATTTTCTCGAAATAGTTTGGTGACACGCGAAGAAAAATTATAACGATTATGTGCGGGTATAAAATAGGAATTTATTACATATGATTTTTCCAATCAATTTCATCACTATTCCAAATTATTTTGCATAACTCATATACCAATCATTTATTTGAGGAAACTGATTTCTATTTTTATCCGCGAAGTACCGTTTCAAGGACATGAAATTGTTGATTCTTCGTGGAAAATTGTAAATAGCGTTTTAAAATACTCATTATGGATTATGTTTCGATTTTACTTTCACTTTGAGAAGAAACTTTCTACTATACACACGGAATGTGTATCGAGTTTCGTGATGAATATCAACTGGTAAGATTTTCCATCATCTGATTACAGATCGGTGATGGGAATGAATACTCATATTTATTGACCGAGTATTCTTCCAAATGTGCAGATGGTCGACGAAAAATGGATTGCATATGGAAACGTTTGATAATATTGTTACAACACTTCTCAGACTTAAGTAAATCTTAATAATCTGTAGCTTAAAGGCCGTCAACGTCCCTAACCGCGGACTTTACGAACCAGCCCAACGAATGATTTTCCACAATCGCTTTTTATGATATAAATAAAGTTGTAAGATTGTCAACGGCGACAATCTTACAACTTTATTTATATCATACGGTTAATTCTATAATTTGTATAAAATATTCGCCTCTTGCCACTGGTGGGAGCTATGTCACATTATCACTTTACTTTAACCACTTTAATAATTCACTATATAGTTAAAGCTTGTTCGATACAGTGATTTTTTACAAATCAAATGGATTTTCGATCAATCCACTGTGTTACAACAGTCAATGTAGTGCTGCATAAATTTCAGTGTAGAAAATTTCGAGACATTCCATATACGTCTTGTAGTAGTTGTTCACAACTGGGTTCGATTCACTCGCTGGGCTTACATAATGTTGACTCGCTCGATGATTAGTGTTATCTCTCGAAGTTAAATTCGAACCAGCTTCTCTTTTGACTAACAACGGAGGAACCACTCGATCGAAATTCTAAGCACTGAATGTCCTACGACTCGTAAGTGAACTTGTTTAGATTTCTTTCATCTGCCAACTAGCTCAAATTAAACACAACTTGACATTGGCGTATTGTTTTTATAAAATTAACGAGTACTTAGCAATTCATTTGAAACGCCTAGTTCTCTGAATCAGTATAAAATTTTGACCCATGAATCTGTACTCACCTCCGAGGCGAGGTGAACCAAATCTATTTTTATAAATGAAATTTAGTTAGTCTGTGTGGTGAGGTAAACGAACCATACTTCATCAGTTGGTTGATTAATTTTTAAACACTGTTGCAGTCTACATTATTGAAAAGGTTTATCAAAATGTGACTCACCATGCCATATCAACATTTCTATACTATACGCTTCACACCGCGGTCTCATACAATATGCACCAGTATATGTATAAAATGGTTCTTAAGGTCTCAGTTGATACATGGATAGGGCGTTTTACGGCCTTTAAGCCTTATTGTTGTGACACGAAAGTTTTTATATAGTTTTGAGTTAAATATGACGAAGCTAAATATGAGACGCTATGAGTGATACCGGAGATAATCAACACTCACCAATGACGACAAAAAGACATGCGTCGGTGAGAAATGCAGAATGAGTAAGTCCTTTTTTTCCAATTTTGACTTTTATATACCAAAAGATAGAGAGGAGAATAGTACATATACGAATTTAATTTACAATAGTATGAATCCTTTAATAACGGTAAAAACGTAGAAAACGATAATTCGATATGTCCTAAAATCATATGCAGATTGTGTAAGTCCTCAGTTTAGCATTAAAAATACACGAATTTGGGCGCGCTGAACTTTTATTCATAAAAACTATTAAATAAGTTAAATAATTAATTTTAATTTAATTTAAAATATTAGTTAAGTTTTTGGTTATTCAAATTACAACATTTTCCAACAATAAATTTGATGTGATTTGTGCTATTTGCAAAATAAATATTTCTGGACTTATCCAAATTGAAGTTTTTATGGTTTTTGGACTTAATCATTTTTCTCATCTTAGCTCAACAATATTGTAATGGTTAATTACAGGAAAAAAAAATTATTAAGTCCCAATGTGTAACATTTTTAATTTGTTTGTTTAATAGTGTAATAATGAGGCTAATATTTTTATTACACAGTTAAGGCTCCCAAAGGTAATAGTAATGTCTAAGGGTCTTCGAATGGTAAATTCAACCCTTCTAAAAATACAACAAACGGAAGAATGTACCACCGCGCATATACTACAACTTAATTCATCAAACTCAACGTTGAATTATAATGTTGAAGCATATGGTACTGTTAGTTTGGCAAAATGGCAAATGATGCTCTTGAGTACCAACCCATCCATCGAAATCGTACAAGTGTGTGTAATGTCACTGAAATTCCAATTTATCTTCCTGATTCTGAAGGGCCAGTATAGGAATTGAAGAAAGCACGTGTGTTGATATGGTCCAATTTAATAGTTTATCGCATCTGTCAGTGAACAATAACTTTAAGTTTGATACCAATGTACAATATGCCAAATCCTGCCCAATTAATAAATCGAATGAGGTCGAAATAACATCGGACAGTGAATTAGTCAGAAATCCTATCATCTTAGAAATGACAGAAATATTAGGAAACAGCACAGGATCACCATCAAATTCCGAACAAACCACTAGCAAGAAAAGAGCAAAAAGGCGTCAGGTAAATAGAGACGAGTGGAAAGCAAAACGAAATGCTTAACAAAGAGAAGCTGTCACTACTGTCGGAAAAACAAAGACAGAGACCAAGAAATGAATTATCCGGTACATCAAAACGATGTAACAGCAAAAAATACTTTTAAAAAGTTTCATCCAATTCTACATCAATGTAAGAAAATGTTTGAAAATACGCTTAATTTATTGCAAGGTACTATATTGAACTGGATCAAGGACGAAAAGAAAAATAAAACCGATGGTGTTAAAACCACATTGTCAACGGCGGCACCAAAGCTTCCAAGTAAAAGGGTACAACAGAGAGAAAATTTAAAATATCTCCATAAATTGTTTACCGACTTAGCGAAAATGGAGTCAAATTACTGCCGGACTTCCACTAGTAAGTTATATTTAGAACCTTGCTGGCATTCAAAACAAGAACTGTTCCGAACTGTGATGAAAAATCGATATTTAATTTGTTTAACTCCAGTTCAAGTTATTAACATAAGTATAGAAAAATTGGTAAGTCCCTTATAGTTTCAGTAAGAAAATGTATGGGAAATTGTTGTTGACAAAATGAAAATTATTTAATAGAATAATAATTTTCAATTATCGAAAAATTTAATTAATTGCTGTTATCTCCATAAATAAGTTTTAACCGCTTATTGAAAATTTTTGGTTTTGGACTTACTTATTTCACATCGGCGCATGGTACTTATCTGAGTACAGGTTAGGATTAGAAGACCAATATCTATAGTCGCACGGAAGTATAGATGTTAAGACGGTAAGTATATACATACTTAAAGAAATGAAAGATATAGTCCAATTTATTGACCTCCCAGATCTAACTTCTTGATTTTTATGTATAGATAGATAATGGAGCTTCCGCCAAAAGAGTATACTCAGTAGTCTTCCATATAAAAGCAATATAGAAAGAATTAAAGTAATTATTGTTAAATAATTAAATAAAACAAACCAAATCAGAACAAATCAAAAGCCTCGAACTGAACATAATTGTATTGAAGGATAGTTAAGAAAGTTATGGTAAATTTAAGCAAACGTCGTTAATTTCCAAATTGTGAACTATATAGAGATTTAGTGCTGGAAAATTAACTAAATCTCTTTTACAGTTCTATAGGGATCCGCATGATAGCAACCTTATTTGTGGGTATTTAAAAATCTTTTGGAACTGCCGATCACCGATTACTCAAATCGTCAAACACTGGCAACAATGGTAATATTTTGATTGTGCATCAAATGGTAAAATAGATAAGTAGTACGTGTAATGTAAATTGCACTTCAAGGAGTAGTTCTAGGACATCTATTATCTTAATTGAATTTTCCAAACTGAGCTTACAGGACATATCACTGTATTTACTGCTGATTTGCGATAAACTTTAATAAAGTGCGTGCGATAGTGTTATTTTTATCATTACCAAAGAAGTTACCTTTAAATGTCCCTCTATACGTTAAACTCAACCACAAGGAATAAAGTAACATAGAACAAGTATTTGACAATTTTCAAACCCAGAATTTTGAATTTCAAACCCTCTTGATTTTTCTAATTTTATTGGACCATCTTAAGTAAAACGAATTTAAGTCTCATGTCCCAGTTAGAGCTCATACTGCATTGAACAAAAATCAGAGAGAATTTTTTAGGATTTTTTGGGATCTGTTAGGTTTGCATGACTATATATTAACATGATTCTTGTTAGAAATTAAGTTGGGGTACAAATCTTTTGGTGAGGGAACGGATCTCGTCCAGGAAGACCATTAAATTATCTCCCAATAGAAAACACTTATTCCAATAAAATTTGAATTGCAAAATTAGTCTTTCCGATCCAACCTTCAAAAGTCACCACATTGAAGTGGACAGTAAATTTTAATCGAAAGAGTTGGAACAAAATAACACGAAGCTATATAGCACTGGCGAATATGGTGTTTGCGAAATGAAATTCACTTGGTTTTTGATGAAATACTGACGAATTCTGGTCGTTGTTTACGAATTTACTCATGTTAACGATGTCAAAGCCCTAAGTACTATTTGTAGTTGACTTTTTGGTTACAAAAATATTGCCAATAAGATTAATCTACCCACTGGGTGACTACAAGTATGTCAGAAAGGCCACAAATGTGAAAATGATTAAACGTATTGGTAAAGGGGGCTGACCAGGACGAAATTATTTTTAGAAAACACCACGGTAACCAAAGAAAACTGTCAACTTGACCTTGATATTTCACTTCCTTTTTGACGTCGATTTTTGAATTTGGTTCATCTGCAATGTCACTATAGATTAAAAAGCTGTTTTCAGGCCATAAGCATAGATCCAAGTTTCATCGCCAGTAATTCAGATTATTATCAGTTATATAGAACACATCTCTTCAAACAACTCAACCCGACGATGTTTTTCAAACAAATTCAATTCTTTTATTGGAACAAGACGAGACATCTATGTGAGCCAACCGGTGATTGGAAAATACAAGCTCCTTGATTTTGCTGATATTTCATGATTTCTGGAGTTTATTAGCTATACGGCCGCTTAAGAATTATTTTGTGTTCTTCGTGCTCTCGTATTATTAAGTTGCTTAAAAATGAAAAGCTTTTAGAATATAGCAACAAGTTCGCTTTACTCGAACTAATTTAGTAAAGTTACGCGAAACGCCAAGTAAATATAATTTTCATAGTTTTTCGATAATCGACCCATATTCTTGCGAAAATCTACGATCTTGCTGGGAGTGTGACCAAATTAATAATGTATAACAACTTCACTGGAGCTACTGTTACAAAGGAGTTTACTGAGCTTTCAGTCATCTTTTATTCGTGTTGAATTGTGTCTAGATAAATTATACCGAGATGAACTTTCCCATAAAGTTGAATTGTGTCGATAATAATGGGCTCATTAGAATGACACATATGTAAACATATTTTTTTGGTTTAATTAATCACAATACATACTAAATTACTAATGTATGTAGCTAAGTAGTTTCCTAGAATTATCGAATTGGGAAAACCGCATGTACATAAATTATAAAATTTCTACTTATTTGATTTTTCATCGCTGATAATCGCCCAAGGGCAGTATACGTATTTAATACTAGTATGTTTTATGTTTATACTCGTACATAATATACATACAATACATAGAATTGATCATTAAAGTGGACATAAATTTTGTATATAAACTAAACTATAAAACACGAAAATTTTCATTTCGACGTATTTCCTGTCGTATAGTTTGCCGAATCAAGCCAATGGAAATGGATTTGATTAATACATTTTTACATGATTGTTATCAGAGCTTTTCATACTATTTTAGTTGTCTTATATATGGGGAAGGCTAAATGTAAATTATTGTTTCTAAAACTTGAAGAATAAATCGATATAAATAGTTATATGGTCGGGGACAATTATATGTGTTGTATTTTAAACGACCTTGGATATATATCGTAACATGATAAGAACTCTGATATAAAAGCTGCTTAAATTTAAGGTTATGTACATTACTACTGTAAGTTATTGGAATCCTTATTACAACTATGATGGCGGTTATAAAGAGTTTAAATAGATGCTAGATTCAAGATGCCAGTCAGAAGGCGATTATTTGGGGATATCTAGAATATTTTTTGGGATCATCGTTTAACCTTAAACTTACGGTGCAGTGGTTAAAGCTTTACGTTTGGGTCAGAAGATATTGTGTCGAATCAAAACAGGCGTGGGGTGAAAAGGGGGAAATTTCATCACGATCAGTGATGAAGTATGAAATTAATATGACCTCCTAGAGAAATGAAAACCGAACCATGTTCAAGCTAATACTATACAAGTTGGTATGGAGCTTTATAATATGCAGATGGTTAATCAAGATTGAGCGTGGGTGAATGAAATTCGAAAGAGCTTAGGTGATCATTTTCCAATTTGTATAGAAAAACGAAATACAAAATCTAATAAAAAAAATGAACTCGGTTTTACTAATAAAAAAAGCTTATCACTTTGACAAATACTCATAGATCCACTGAAGTACATCGGCGTAAAATGATGATCAGTCTCAAGTTGTTGCGAGCGGGGAACGGTGAAGAACAATTATTGCGATAATTTGCGATAGTCATTCATAGAGATGCTCCTGATTGTTGTGATCATCTGACAAAGGTGGGATTAAAAACGCTACGTAACGTTTACACAACTGAAAAATGTTTCCCGATGCCTTACCGCTTCCAATTTACGGCATACTAGATGGTTGTGTTTTTTATGGCAATCTAGTTATTTGGAGATCTCGTTTTTCAGGCTCTAGATGTCAGAACACAAATAATGTGAGTTTATTCATTTGGTTCGATTTATATTGTCCACTCTTATGTCATCTCTCAAGTAAGAAAAAATCAGTACTGTATTGACTGGTATGTTATTAGATAATACAAGCGTTCCGAACTCGTTTGATATAATATTTTTGTGCTGTAACTGAAAGTGTGCGTCAAATTCAGGAGCACATCAACCCAACATCGTTCACAATAATTGAATATCAGTGATATGATTATACAAACAATGTTATTGAAAGATCTCGGCAAAGAATCCTTTAAAGTCCAATTGGTTCAAGAGTTGAAGGCAGTTGACTATTCAATGTGTTTTTCCCTTCACTACAGAAAAGACCTGAGTGATTTATGTAGAATATAGTCCAAAGGTATCGTAAAGCCATTTTTCTTCGAAAATTAGCAACAATCCGCACTAATATTCAATGGCGATCGTTATCGTTCTATGTTAACTTTTTATTTCCTATACAGTTGAAGAGGAAATCTTTTCCGATATAAGGTTTCAGAAGAACGGTGCACCAAGGATACAATCGACATTTTGCATCCTATCTTTGAAAATCGTACTCTCAGCTATAACGGCGAATGTCTGCTGGTCGCTCCGATTTTACTCCGTTAACATATTAATTACTATAGGGTCACTGACAATTTTTCTGTACATTCCAATTGCCAAATGTGAATGCAGTCAAAGTTCATCCTGTTTAAACTTCTGACCCTTGAATTAAATTTATTACCCAATAAAAGCTCAAACAGCTAATCAATACTTGCAACAAAACACATATATAAGAAGGGAAAATAGAAAAGCCATAAGCGGAAATTTATAAATGCATTGCCTACCCAATAAATTACCTATATCATTATAATCAATCTATTATACAGTATAAAAATAAAATCATTGTTCATTGAACTATAGCTAGATATAATAGGTCTCGATAAGCAAGTTTAGATTTCATCTAGCGCAAATAAATTAGAGGCGCGAGCTTAATACTTTATTGTGTCAAACCAATAATATATTTGACCTAATAAGTGCAAGCTGTGTGTACATACCTATACATAGACAAATGTAATTTTCCTAGAAGGAAAATTGTATGTTTTTGTAAAAAAGCTTTTAAGCTCTATATGTCATTTAATAGATTTGACATACATTTCCCATTCATGCTTCTATTTTTGTGTATATGTGTAACAATAATTGTGTATATGTTGTAGTTTAAACTTTAAAGTTTTGTATAAAAAATATTTTTTTATAAACTTTCATTCGAAACAAGTTTTAAATATAAATAGGAAGGTGAATTAAGCTTTTACTTTCGGAAATGTATAAATACATAAAGCATATGTGTTAAAGGTTATAATTTTATGTGCGGCAATGTTGGGTGTAGTTAGGATCTATATGACTAACCGAAATATTTTTGAAACTTAAAGCACCTTCAAATGTTTGTTATACTTTGCAGTTGTGTACGAATGTATATATATGTATGTAGTTTAATGTTTATATTCTATTGCAATGCGAAAAATTATAAACCATTTTGGTTGTAATTTGCATAAACTGACCTAAGGAATATGCAAATCAGATTATCATTTATATTTTATACATTTTTTCACTATGGTGTTCTATTGAAATTTTAACGTCCGAAGACTATATAGCAAAAAATTGTAAATTTAAAGTTCCTGGTTAGGAATGGTCTAGACGTATAAAAACGTTTAAGCTCGGTTCATTGTGCCGTTTATGTAATAGAATTTTAAATTACTAATAAGCGATTTAATAGATACAGGTATATATGTAGTGTGTGTTTGAAACATTGTATACTTATTAATATAACACGTTTGACTGTATTTGTTGGTTTTTTCACTCTACATTCAGTTATGGTGTTGAAACAATCGCAACTCTTCCGCAATATCCTTTTACCGCCCAAATTGATATACGACTTAAGATCATGTACCTCGCGCCAGCCTAGACAGTTTATTCTAATATAGGTTTATCCACATCACCGAATGTAATCAGACGGGATTTTAACTACGGGATTGCTTCTCTCAACCAAATTCATAGGCAGTAAACACGATTAAAATTTCTGCATGTAGCTGTGAAGCTACGATTAAAATTTCTGTATACAAGATGAGAAGAGTATTCAAATGTAAGCGAAAAGAGCATATAATTGGCTAAATTTCATGAATAAATTTTAATGTCCTCGCTTTATGATGCCCTATATTTCGTTTTGATATCCAACTATGCAGGCGACGGTTCACAGAACTATCGAAAATATTCACAAAGATTTGAGAGCTTTCAAATTATCCAAAAAATGTCTATAATTGTTCAATATGAGAAATAAAAAACAGAAAGTAAGAACAAATCCAACCAAACAGCAGTTATACACAAAGTTAATGTGGGTTATTATTTGATTGCCAATTGAAAAAAGCTTAAAATTTCACTAATATTTTAAGATTTTGACATAGCTACTTCGTTATGACAGACTTCTTTGAGTGTGAGGGTTGATATCACACGACGGAACCAGGGCTCTGCACCTATAGCAGATGGTACAGCTAAACAGGGCACCAAAATTTACAGCCGCAGTTGGAATTTCGTGCGTTTTTCGTTCCTTGTACATCTCATTCCGCTAATTTGGCACTTTCAGAGTCAGTACTATATTCAACGCAGGTTTTACAGTTTTTCGATACAGTCCAAATCCTATACATTTTCTTTTCTATCTCAGTTTCTAGATGGGAAATATGGAAAAAGAACGTTAAGGGTTTAACTTTCAAGCCACTATGTACTACCAGTTGAGAAAGTCGTATAGGTTCATTAAAGCCGTTAATTATAAATTTATGAAGCTTTGGCGGAACTAACAACCGATAAAGATCCAGCACACGACATACTGCAGAAGTTTTAGGACATAAAATTTTGAAGTTTGATTTTATTTGTTCACTTCAAATTTGATACGCAGTTTTAGGCAGAAGTTATAATTTTAAGTTAATATTTATGTACAAACAAACTCCCGCTGTATGCTTAACGTCAGCTGAAAATATGTTACACTCGACTAAATGATTTCTAAGTAAATTGAGAACTGATTAAAAGTATCAAGATTTTGTATCTTAGAAAAGAAATGTTACTTTTTAACTCGACATTCTCGCAAGCTTTTCACTCGTCGAATATGAACACAACAATTTAAGAATCACATACGAATTTTAAATTGTTATATGAAATTTCATCGATAACATTTTCAACGCTAAATTTTCCAAAACTACCACCAATCGAAACAATGAATTACATCCTCAATATTTTTTTTTAACTTTACCGCTAGGACAGATTAGCAGAATTGGCCATATTTGATTTATAATGACATAATAGATGATTTTTTTTTAAAATAAAAGCTCGTCAAATTAACTCTTTGCAATAACCAATTAGTTTTCAAAAAAGCTGATTGTTTTCATTTATTTTGCTTATGAGGATTAGGTTTCCCGGAGATACCTCGTAAAAAAACTGCATTATAAATCTTATCTCCAGGGTTATGTGGAAAGAGATTTTTATTTAAGGCGCGCCATTTTCCAAAAGTTCACCAGGTAACAAAAAGTCTAACGTCGGCTCTAGACGGAACATTCAGATATAGATGAGTCTGGATGGAATTATAGCTTCACCACCAAAAATAACGCCATTACACTTTTGTACATGGGAAATGAGTAAGTGAGGTGTTAAAATAGAATAACGCAAGCAGTTAACTCTAGACTATTACGGACAACCCCTTAAAGGGCTTTTAAACTAATATCTAGACTTTAAAATCTTGAAGTTTAGAAAAGTCATCAGTGAAATGAGCGCCTGAACACCTTTGTTACGGTATTGATTTGGTATTCGGTAAATATTCAATTTATCGTCTAAGCTAGACCGACAGAGATAACCATAAATGATATTTTATATGAAGAGTCATAAGGTTTCAGTTGAGAATCGGTAAGGGCCGGTTCTGCCTCTAAGTAATAGATTATTATGAATAATGCTCAAAATATTTTGTTCATTTATTTGTGTTATTCGATTAATTAAGAGCTCTTTATAAGAAGAGGGATAGTGTGAAGGAAATCATTTTGATTTTATGAGACAAAGCTTGAGGAATGAAAAGCGGTTACGAAGAGAAAAAAAATATGTTTAATATTTATTGTTGTCCTACAGTTACACCCAAGCAATTCATACAGTCGTTTGTATACCCGTTTTAATGGCCTGCATCTGAAGTATAGTCATTCAATGTTAATCAGACTTAATGAGAACAGACTACAGAGAGATTTGCAATTTATTCAAGTCACAATATGGTGCTGGACGGTCTGATATGTTTTTTTATTTTTATGCTGGGGCACATTCTTCCTCCAGAAAAAGTAACACTAATTCAAGACAACAATGCAATGATCCTTTTATAATTACATTGTGTTCAACGTCGATTACTGAAATTTGTATAAGGGTTATCGATCACACTCGTTGTCATGAGTGAATATGGAATTGTGTGATGTGTTGTCGAAAATTTCGACGTTGATGGTGCATACCGAGTTCCTTTCTATATCGCAAGATCAGGAGTTAAATGCAAATTCCTGGTAATACACTGGTTCATGCATCGATTAGCTGGAAACAAATAGTTAAATAGACTGGCTCGTGATCGATACCAACGGAACAAGATTTTCTTAAGAACAACTACCGATGATCCATTTTGTTTGTACACAAATAGGGACACAGTCAAAGTTGGGCATCTAAATTACACAATGCAATTTATACGGGTTACATGTAAACAACGGGTAATTGACATAAGGTTGTTTTTGAGATTCTATGTATAAAAAAGTTAAAACCCGTTTTTTTGTAACTGACGCGCCATCTCTTTCCAAATCTAATTGTAACTAAAGCACCATCTGTTAACAAGTCTTATGACTATTTTACGACTAGAACTAGTGAAATAATTAACCATGTACATTTTTTTGCATGTGTCATAATAATTTTTGTCTTGGATTAGAATTATGTACTGATACTTAACTGGATCGGGTCCTCTTTCCAACTGATAACTTGGATAAGAAAACTAGATAACCTTTTTTATATTGTTTCAAGACGTGTGAAGTACTGCTGGAATGAAATTTGCTGAAAAAGTTATGTTGCATTCATGAGCTCGAATTTCATACAAAAAAACTCGTTCAAGCCAAAAAGTATTACGATTGCTGTTTTTGAAATGATTAAAGTAACTACAAGTTTTATGATATGCTCGAACTCAATGTGATGAAGAAAATATACAGTTACCAGAAAGTTGATATGTAAAGTTCTGGTGATGTAAAGTTCTTTTTCGTACTAAGAACAACGGAATATAAATTACGCGCTCATACTTGGTTCACATATTTCGTGAGGCATATTCTCAAAATAATCGTCAACAATAATAAACTGGACTCTTGTGACAAAGTTTATAGACTGACCTATCGGTTGTTTTTGCAACTTAAATGATTTTGACACTTTTTAATGAATATTGAAAATTTTTTTTACAATAGATGGCACTGCGAATAGTATTGCCTTCATTTTTTACATGTGATTTACGCTATTATTTCAATATTTACATAAAAAATGTAAATAATATTTTTTACATGTAAAATCTCAACTGTGGAGAGAATGCTGCTTTCGAAACGAACTATAATTGTAGGGTTGACACAGTTTACTTACATACAGATGGTATAACTACTGTATATTTTCCCACCAATTGTAAGTGGAAAATTCAATATATAATTTCAAATCAAGTTTTGTAAATATTTCATAATTCTTATTATATGTAATTCTTATTACATACTCGTACGTATACGAGTACTTGTTTTATCGATTTTGTAATAATTGTATAAAACAATTCAATTTCAAATATATTTTATATAAAAATAACTTTTAAATCATTTTTTTGATAAAAATAATCCAAAAATGTTGTCCAACTATACTCGGGTATACACACACTCAAATTGATCAATTTTTTATTTCAATCGTAACATAACACTATACAGTGTATTTAAAGGTCAAGCCTAATAACTATAAGTGAGTCGAAGGTGTATTGTGCACGATTTGTACTTAAGGTAATTAGAAAATTACATATATGTATTTTTAATGTTATAAACGGAAAAACAAAACGCGTACATATGACGCGAGCTTTAATTAAATCTGAAATTTAATTCGATATCACACACAGTCGGCGGTTGTAGGCCTAGTGGTCAAGGGAGTTTCCCATCACCCCAAGCTGACCATAAATTAACATGCTCCGAATGATATAGAAATTGACCACTAATACGTCTTAATTAGGGCCGTTTACGACCTTTAAGCCATAAATTATTCATAGTTTTGAATTGTATTGATTTTTGTTGATCGAATTATTAATTAAAATTACGATAAATTATTTAAAATGCGAAAACTAGTAGGTATATGTATTGTAAGCATTTCCCTTTCGTATATATGTGTATATACGTAACAAAATCAAAATAGTTTTCCAATTATAATTCTCCATTCAATATTTATCAATTTATTTTGGGGAATTTTTATACAAATTGGTCTTTTATTACATTACTAAACCAACGTGGGGTTTACACATCTTTTATTAGACTATTATTACCATAAATAGTGTATATTTTATTTATAGTGTGTGGTTGAATTTACTAAAATAACAAGTTATGGTATTCCTAAGAGAGGAAGGTTATGTTTGGGGTAGATCTTGGACAAATTCCATTCGAGCTTTTATGAGCTTTTTTGAGTAAAAAGTACCTAATCCTGATTTTACCATTTTACTGTACCAGTCACTGTAAACAATTCACTATTATAGGCCCATACATTTTCACAAATTTTGTAATTATTTACGGTGATCATTTTGAAAAATTCTATTTTTTGACTCTGTGTGATATTATCATGTTTAAGGGCTTAATATCTCATTCGCGAGAGTATATAAAATTTAAATAAACGGTATATTGATGACAACTTTAAAATAATTGTTGGTGATATTAGAGCTTTTGGCATGAATTATCCACCTATACAAAATATGAGTAACATAAAGATTAATTTCAAAAGGAAATTTATGATGGAAAGACTGAGCACAGAACAAAGAACCAGTTGTTAAATTTTATTTTGAAAGACAGCATTCGATTATTCAAACAAAAAAACCATATCAAAATTGCTTCCATGTTGGAAAGGGAATTAAATATAACAGTTTACCGATTGTTTCAGCGTTTCCTGCAACGAGGAACTAATGTGAAAATTTCTCGGGTGCAAGCAAGTATTAAGGAAAACCACAAAACTTCGACCAGGCGAGTATAGTTTATATAAGTTACACCTTTTCCCATATAAGATTTAATTGGTTCACGAATGGTTCACCAAATGATGCACAAATATGCATTCAATATAGTCGACGTTTTCAATTATTGTGACTAGTAAAGAATTATTCACAAATTCATAATGAGCGATGAGGCCCATTTTCTCCTCACTGTCCAAATGAATAAACAAATTGCAAAATATGAGACACCCAACCAAATCAACAAGATGGTGGCTTAGAACATTTAATTAAGGCTCTTCAATCATATTGCGTGTTTCTGATTTTGGCATCGCATTCGACCGATTTAACGGCTCCCGATTTTTCTTTGTGGTTGCACATAAAGGGTACGGTTTATTACAACAAGCCAAAAACCATTCAACAGCTTAAGGCTTATATACGAGAAGAAGTGAGGGTGCTTGGATCTGAAATTCTAAGAAAAGTTATAGAAAATGCTCTTAATATTAGAATCTAATCTATGTAAATTTATAAGACTTCGACGTTTTGAGAAACAGTTTACTATATTTTTCGGATATGCCTCCACTCAAAACTCCGATATCTAGGCTTACATATAAAACACTGAATGAAATCGAATCGTATGATCATAACTTCGTAGAAGTGTAGAGGACAAAGCCTAAGTATCCAGGGCGATGTTGCTTCCATCGATATTTCGTTCCCAAACTGAGTTCTGCCTAAACAATATTTGGCAAATATGTCTTCAGCAAAAGTCCAATTGAGTCCACTTTCAAATTTTTCTTAGACTTTTTAATTGTCAGTCCGTATAGAAACTTCCTTCCATAATTACAGCCTTGTCGAGGAAAAGTGGCTCGCGAATAACAATGAAATAGTTGGTAAGACCGGAAAGGGTTACTCATACCGGAATGCCATAACTATAGAGCTATTAGACTAATATAATAGTTTCAGTTAAAATTTTAAGATATGAATTTTATTAGACCAATACTAAGATGTTTAAGAATTAATTTAATATAAACTTCACTCGCATTTCAATAAAGCAATGCTTGATAAATAGAGCTCGTACACTTCAACTTTCTAGGTTAAACTTTAGACGATCGTTTCCAGCTCTCATACTTGAAAAACACATCGACACAAAAAGAGGTGGCTAACAATGTGGTCAACACTAGCATTTAGACTTGTCATAGCGAAATTAGCGTCGAGATATAATTTTCTGGACGAAAATAATATTGGATTTTAGTAAAATTCCAATAGAGATACATCTAAGGTGTACAAACATAAAATTCTTCTATAACAATGTAGAATGTACATATCAACAAACATTCTACACTCACAAAAAATCTTTATTAGGCTGAAATTTTAAACTATTTCTAACTCATGTTACCTATAGTCAAACTATTTGTCGCGGCAGTTGGAGCGGAAGATACCGGGTTCGAATCCCGATGGGGGCAGGATGCAAAAAGGATTTTTCACCATACGATTTCGATCGGTGGTGTAAATAAACACATCTGCATTGCCATGCAATGCGCAGATGGCTCTACGAAAATCGAACATATAGCCGTACGTACTCGATATGGCCGTTAAGGCGTTAAGTAGGACGTAAATAAGCGAACCGCAAAAGAGTTGGAAGTGCCTCGAGCCCCGAGCCGTACGTCCAAAACACTAAACAAACAGATTGTATAGAGATAAAAAAATAAAAATTGAAACAGATTGTAGAGATAAAAAAATAAAAAAACACTATTTGTTCTTGACTATGTCTTCATCAAAATTGTTGGAAAATTTCGAAGAAATATATAGATATAAGTTATGAAATTATTTCTATATCAATAGGTGACTAACCGACATTTTCGAATAAAAATGATTGAAAATTCTCGATTTGCCTATATAAGGTCTTATTTCTTAAAAACTTTTCGTCGAGTTTCGTTTAATGAAAATTAAAATCACCTTGATTGATAAAGTTTGTACGTTATTACTTACCAACTTGTCAAATTTTCTGAAGCAAACAACTATCGTTGGATTGTTTAAGGCATTGCCAAGTTGTCTTATTAAATTAGCTGGTTGAGCCATTATTCTGATAATCATTTAATTACTTGATTTGAGCTTACTGGGTTTAAGAATTTTTGTGAAAATCGCTCTAACTGACTTAAAATTACAAAAACCCGTCCACACTAATTAGTGTGCCGGTAAAAAGAGTATAGACGCCAGGAATGAATCATAATACAAGAATCACATTACCACTGACACCTGTTAGTTTGCCATCGCACAACTCTTGCTCACCAAGTAAGTATTCTAGTTCGGGTTGAAATAAAAGAGCTTTGTAATTAATTTAATAGTACCAACGCGAGCTTAATTGATTTAAATGGCTTTGATGGTACATACCAGATGAACTGATTTGGAATACCAATTGTAAAACGTAAAATCTATACTCAACTGGAATAATATTTTAAAGTTTGGATCTTGATACGTTTAACAAAACGAATTGAACTATTTACATAAATAAACATAAATAAACTATTTACATATCAATCATCACAGAAAATTTAGTTCCTAAACAAGAGGGCAAAACTATCTTTAGCTTTATGGAGAAGTGACACAAGGAATTATTTCAAAGAAGAAGGTTATAGATTCTTAATCTCTAAGGTGAAATGAGAATATGGAAAGTATCCTTAAATTTTGAATTAATGATAAGCTTGATAAGAAATCCAGACTTCAAGGAGGAATAACAGCAATCACTCCAGTAAAATCCTTCTGAAGTTAGAACCTGTTTAACAAATCATATCCTGGAGTAACAAGAGACTCTCGTAGACTCATGATTCCTATTTTCAGTTCATTCACCATTTTCCAGTGGTTTTAGGTAGTCATCAAACAAAACAGTGCCGGTACGGTAACGCCGTCAATCTTTGCAAAAATTGTAAAATGTTGATGAAATATGTATGGAACAACGCTAAACGTACCATCCATTAGCCAACAGTCTGCTTTTTCTAGCATTCTTAAAGATTTTACAGTACCCATAAGTATATTACACTCATTGTCAAACCGCCTTTCAGACAAAATAAAATGTTCGTCATCTAATATTCTCAGATGATCTGGTATATTGATTTCACGAACGTATAAGTTGGCTATTTAACCATTTCTTGTCGAACTCGCTTTATTTTTGCTTTCTGGGCTTCTTTATGAGGCAAATTCATCCTTAATACAGGTTGACATTTGACTATACTGTCCCTAATAATCGCAGATTGGTGTTCACTGGTATAATACCAGCAACCTCTTTTAAATTATTATTGGCGCGATGTATGGGCAAGTCACTCGCGGTAGGACCACGCACATGTGTCGACAGGGGCTTGAAGATAACATGTTTCCCATTACCAATCTTTGTAGTTATCCGTGCCTTACATTGATAGGAGCGACGATCCACACAACCCCAATAGTATATCGATTTTTTTCCACGGACTTAACATCCATGTAGTAACTATAACCAATATGAAACACAACCAATTTTTGCCTTTACTGTATTTAAGGACATTTTATTTTTTTAAAAATTGATGCTTGGTTAATTATGACACACTCACAAATAAAATATGGAATGAATAAAATCGAAATAAAAATCAACGCTTTCTCTTATCGGTTTGCATTTTTTATAAGCACATACTCGTTTATTAAGGAATCATCGAAAAACTGTATCATTGGTTATCTTGCAGTGGGTTTAAAAGAAATATAACTATATAGAAATATAACTAAAAGATTCTCAAAAATCCCAAAATGGTGGATTGGATAATTCGCGCGCGCGAATTATTCAATCCACCAGTTTGGGATTTTTGAGGATCTTTTGAGCAAAGGAGTTTTGAGGAAACAATTTCTGGACAAACGATATTTGACTAAACGATGTTTGAGAAAACAGTATTTGGAGAACTAGTTTTTGTGAAAACATTTTTGAGAAAATGTGTTTGGGCAAACGATTTTTGGGAAAACTTACCCATCGAATGCCATAATAGTAACCTGAATGCAATTAAGTCATTTAGTTGCTGCGCTAATGGAGCAAATGCGTAAGCAAAGAGACCAGGTCATATACATAGCATGAATAATATATTATTTATTATTAATGGTCTTGATTTTAGCATATAATTATAAGTGACATTTAAAAAAAGTTTCTTGGTCTTAAAACCAATCTTTTAAGACCATGATTAAGGATTGTGCTAGTGACAACGACTAAGCATGTTGATAGAGCCCACTTTTCTCTGCCATGAGCAAAGTTAAATATTTCCAATTATTTCTAGGAATGATAAACTATCTACAAAATTATAATTACTGAATTACTTAAGTCTTTTACTTAAGTCTTTTACAGAAATCACTTAATAACTACAATCGATCTCTGACCAGATTTACAAATTATTGTATACAATTAACTTCATGAACCAGATCGGCCATGACTACTAAATAATGTATGATATCCAGAAATGCCAAATTAACATTAAATACTTTCTTCATTTCGTAATGATCGTAACACTTTGGCTGCTATTGTTGAATGAACATACACTTTAAATTTCACGCAATTTTGGCATGGTTGAGTTGGAATTTTGAGTGCATGCTCATTACAACATAGGCAGCCAAAGTGTTAAGTTATGAAAGGCATGAATTTCTGTTCGAGATAGCTAGTACAGTCGTTGATGCGAACAATTAGTTCAGCGAGCCATATATGTATTTCACTCTTCAAGGTATACTTGATGTACCTTCATCCTCTTAAAAGTATAGAATTTGATATACAAATTAATGAAAGTTCTGGTTTAAGACAACGTTCCTGACCATCGTGTTCATCGTCTCTTTGAGGTGCTTTAAAAAGCAATTTGACCTATTGTTACACGAAAAATTATGTTCATCCGTGATGTGGCCAGTTTTGACTCAATGACTATGCCAATTCGCAACAATATCGTATTTGTAACACATATTTCGGCATTAGGCAAGGTGTTCCAGATTCAAGCTAAACTCCTGATTCATTTTGTTAGTTTGTCCAATAATATTTCTAATCCAGAAATAGTTTACTATAAGTTGATTTTCCGCAACTATACAATAAATGTAACCTTAAACCGACATTAAATGTTGATCACCCGTTAATATTTATCCATAACGAGTAATAATCATATATGCTCATTTATCATATTCAATCGAAATAACAACATTTTTAAGTTCATAGTGCATACATTATGGCAGGCACTACTCCTCGTATATACGACTTTATAGTACATTGAAAATTCGAAAAGCTTTTGTAATATATGCAAATTATATGAAGGAAAAGTCTTCATATATATGCATACAATACGTACACTACAACACTCGATTACACGTACGTATGAGTATATATTGTCATATTACACGTTATATATGTCGTCATGCAATCAATTTTGTGTTATTTAATTTATGTATTAAAATCCTTGAAAATAATTTTAATTAAATTATTTAATATCGTTTACGTACCGGCTTATCGAGCGGCCAAATCGAAAACCTGCAACACCAGACGCAAGACGTGCCATCCCATTGAAAATCGATACACTAGTCGATTTATCTGGATCCGTTGCACCATAATTTGTTGTATTATTTTGATGAGACTTTCCATAGTGCTGGCCCTGTTTATGATTGTTGACATTATTGGTGTGATTGTGTAAAATACGGGGATGGCTCATATACGAGTACACATGTCGTGATTGAACTGGTGGTATATCGCGAATTTCACGAACTGGCGACAAGAATACACCTTTTGGTACGGTCGTTATAAAAATTGGCCGTTTCTGCTGAATAATGGGTAATTGAGCCTGTAAATTGAGTTTAATATGTGTATATATAGCCTTTTGATATAGTTATGCGGTTAAAACGTAACTACATCGAAATACTATATACATACATTTTTTGATAATTTATCCTTTTGCAATTTCCTAATTTTCAAATCAAAATCAGTTTTATCACTATTCTTATGTATATTATTATTATTGCTATCATTCCTATCATTTTTATTATAATTTTTACTATTTTCATTATTATCATAATTGCCGCCATTCAGCGGCTGGTGATTCATTATAATTTGAGATTCCAAATTATTTAAATTCATTCGTCGATTGTCGATCGTTGCCAATAGCTCTAGATGGCGCAATGGCCTAACAATGGCATTTGGTTTCCCAAACGTTGTTATATTGTCCGAGCTAATGATGGTAAAAGCTGATGAACTTGTCGGAGATGTACCATAGTAATCCTTTTCGTCATTGCCACGATTCGTATGAGATGGTAAAAGTGAATTTCCAGTTACTGCCATTTCATTTGGAATGGATATGGTACTACTATTGCTACTCGAACTGTTTGTATTTGTTGGTGATAATGATGGCATTTTAATATATTTAATTATTATTTATTATATTTTGTTGTTATATATTACAATAATACATATTATTAGTCCAAATATTGTAAATATCAAATTTTATTTTATCACGAATTATTTTTCATATCGCGTATTTGGAACGTATGCATAATTCAACTTTTGTATATAAGCACACACGATTATGTTCCTTATTATGATTTTGTGCTGGGTGTAATTTCGAATGAATTCGATTGTAATCGTTGATCGGTATAATATATGTATACAATTCCTAGTGACCTGAATTGTATATTTACCAAATCAAATATAAATTATATGTGCACCGCACAGTGCTAAATATGATTAAGACCGATGATAAACAACTGTCCCTTTGTAATCGATACATGCACTTTTAAAACATGTAAACACATAATTATTTTAAATTTAAAAGCACAATAATATAATTATAATCACATTAAATAGATCACTTTATAAATAAGGAAAACACTCGTTGAGAAAATCACTGTACGCAGATCATTCAACAAACACAAAATTTTTCATTTTTTTTTTACTAGCGCACATCCACTTTGAATGAAACACAAAATTCAAATGACCACTACTCGGAAAATACAATTATATTTTAGTAAAATACCATAAATGAAAAACTAAATATTAAAACAATTTCCATCCCTCGCAATACAGTATATATAACATACAGACATACTTATACTTGTGTCAGTATGTGTGTATAATATATAATGGTCAGCTGAGGAAAACTAAAACAAAAATGTAAAAACTAATAACATATTTTTATCGACTGAATATATCGTCGTTGTTTTTCCAATAGTTTTCCACTTTTTTCTCTTCTTTTGTTTTGTTGATGGTATAGTTTTCACCTTTCCTTTTTCAAAAGCGGAGGCGCACGAAGAAAATATTTTTCTATTTTTTTTGTTGTGTATATACGAGTATACAAAACTTATTGTTTTTCTTTGTACAATAGAAAATTGGACGTGTGGTTAAAATGTCAGTAAGGAAAATTTATTGTTCATATTGATGTGACCTGTAGTGCATGAGTTAATGACTTTTTAATAATCTTTGATTCGTTCAATAATATACTTATAATTTGACGGATTAAAGGCAATACCCTAAGGCAAAGCAAGGTTGTATTAACCACTGGGTTGAGAACTATGAAAAGCCAAGCTACTACCTACCATCTAACAGCAAATTTCTGCGACAAAATAGGTACGCTGCGGTTTTAACCAAAATGGAGAGATTACACTTCGGGGCTGAATCCGCGAAAAAGATGAGTTCCAAGTGGATCCTCAATATCTGTAGAGAGCTTTAATCGATCTTATCCAAACTACTTTTATCATTCGATGATGTCTTGGCCTTAAATATTTTGTTCTTTTGTTTCAAATCGTCCAATATCGTCCAAAAATATTATTGCTATCGAAAATCAATTCTTATATGTTAGACCGAAAGAAGAGGTAGAGTTCACTAGAAGAGACAGCATGAGATGAATTGCCGAACATAAACAGAACCGCAGAATCTCAAATCTAGAAAGATTTTGTTTATATGTTTACCTATGGCATTCAATGCATGTGCGGACAAAGCTTTTTAAAATTTTTAAGTAAGTACAATAAATTGAGGACTTTGTAGGAGTAATCAAAGCTCTATTCTAACATTATTCTTTTTGATTATTACTCACAACTAAAAACCTATTACTCACAAATTTCACTAAATAATCTTTTTGTTATTCCAAATTAGTGAGGGTGTGATACAGTTAGATTCCTTGGTCAAAGAAAATGTTTATTGACGACTTAGACGTAGATCCAACGTATAACTTTATTTGTTTCACTCAATAAACTCGATAAATTGTGAAAGATTAGCCATTAGTCTCGATTATACACTTTAACCACTTAACTGATTAAAACAAGACAAGTCTGATACAGTGATTTAGGACTGCTTATATAGAAATTAATACTTAAATTTTAAAGTAGCAACTTTCGAGATATTTTCATGCGTCATTACAGAAGTATCTTCACTCGCTGCATTCTCATGATTTAAACCTGAAAGCTACTAATCATTACCGCTTGAGGCGCCATAGAGATTCTAGCTCTTCAAAAATGAACTCAATCATAAAAATACTGCATGGTTTTCGGTTGGATTAAAACCAGCTTATATTTTAACCAACACTACGTATATATCGCGCATTATGACACGTCGACCTTTACTGTATTGTTTAGTAGGCATATTTGTTATACACTACTCTCCGTGTTCGTTCCGAACAGAAACATCAAACCGGCATCGTCGGTATTATGCTAACCTTTGAATATGCAATAATTTCATCTTCGTCCGGAGTCCTTTCGAAATTCAGTAGATGAGGTGGTTGATCGTTTTGATGATGATGTATACAACTTTCTACTCCGATTCTAGTTTCGGTGAATTTCCTTTGGTCTCTTCGGATTATTAAACCACACTAGTTGTTTTTCTTGGAATCTTTCAGCACTAACATTGATGTTGTAGTCCGCTTTCATTTTGTCGCTGCCAGTTTTGATGCGACCCGGACTTCGATCATTCCAGTTTCTTTAACCGATTCATCCATTTCGACAAATTTTCCGCCGTGGTTCTTTTGAATGTGGTTCTCTCCACCATGCCATCCGAGAGTCGGTTCATAGGAGACAACCAAGTTTTCTTAATGTTGACTGTCCTACACAGATGAGCGATTAGTTGTGACTAAAAGTTCCTTGATTCGTGTGTAGCTTCGATGGCAATCCCTATCAGCTAACCAACTCATTTGCTAATGCGCTTGCTATTGTTACTACCTCTTGGTTTGATAGTGCGTAAGCTTCCAGCTATTTTGTGAGTCCATTACGACTGTGAAGAACTTATGGTCTCTAGTTGTTTTTAGAAACGATCCAGCTATATTAATCACTTTCGTTTCTTGGCAAATGATATAGTAGCTCCGAGGTAACCTGCTTAACGCAACTATTACGAATTCGCCATTATGCCGTATACGCCACACCGAAACAGTCGCTATACAAATTACAAAGTTTACCAAATCAAATTACTCTTTTCCAGGACATTGAATATTCTTTAATACAAGGTGTTGCCTTAGGAGTAATCGTTTAAACGATCATAACTTAGCAGGCAGGACTCTATAATTCCGACATTCGTAGTGATGCAGGTCGAGTCACCTTTTGGTTAAAGATTCAACCATATCTTGCATTATCACCAGTTCAGGTTACCTGGATATAAGTCAACAACATTTTCCACTACCTCTTCCCATTTACGAGAACGTTGCTTACCTCCAAGTTATTTATCGTCTTTGAATGAATATATAAATTTGTCAGATTTTCTCAACCTTACATTCTTGAATTCTTCACTTCCCAAATATCTAATATCCAAAGTATTGCTATACCCAAAACTGTAAGAAAAGTTGAAACAGTTTCGACTAAATTGGATTTAATCGCATATTGTCCTGAGTATTAGGTTTAATATAATTTTTTTACGTCTGTGATGACAGGCGATCCAATGTAATTTACTCGCTTTATACAATGATTTTTTGCAACTGTGGTGGAATTTTATAACTCAAACGTTGGAAAAAAAAGGTTAAATGGCGTTAGATCATATGATCCTAATGATGACAACGACATGGTCTAGAAATTATCTTTCTATAGGTTGTGTTATGTCGCACGTTACACCGCATGATTATCATTCAATTTTGTAGTATTCGCCTGTCTAGTTTTATTTATTTGAGAAGTCATTTCAAGATGGCTTTTTTCTAAATATCTTACCATCATTCGGTTTTAAAGACGACTAATAAGATTTCTAGACACTAAACTATATACTAACGTATACGGACGCAATTAAATGGACGTTCTTGATATTCCTTATCTCAATAACTTAAAGAAATACTTTTCTCATTTATACGAGCTTGGATAAACTGTTTTGCCAAGGTTTAAGGTTAGTACGTGCATTGGATCCAAAAGATTGCAGTAAATTAACACTGGTTGGAAATTGTCAGGATCTTTTTATTTGTATCCTCCTGTGTGGAATGATCTAATCTTTATACATGGTTGGATAGACTGTATATACGTCAATGGATCACGATTGACGTTTTATATAGTACTTAAAGTAACCACAAATGTCCAATGTGGGGGGTATTAGCTGATAATGCCAAAAACACTTTGATGTCTCTTGAGAGGTTAGATGACAAAAAATGAGCTAACTTAGAATATGTTGCTAAAATATACAGCACGAACATTCTCGCTATATAAAGCTACCGACTGAACTTTAAAACCATAAAATATCGACCAAACACACTATTCTTTCCAATTCAATTATTTGGACAATTTGTGTCTAAAAAATATGACTGTTCACAAAAGATGCTTCAACATGTTGCTAAATGTCGAACTCGACAGCCTATACCATTGCATTGCGAAGGTGCTGAATTTATTTTATAAGTAAGAGGCACGATTGTTTAAGCTTTTGACGCAACCAAGTTTTATAGTCAATCAAATGTAAATCAAAAAAGGATACACCTTATACTGTCTCAAAAAAAGATTTTAGGTGTTGATTAAGACGAGTGGAATCGGTTAATTTAAATAGCACTCTTATGAGTCACTGGTTGAGTCACAGAATTCTTTACATCACATAGATATATCATTTGACTGAAATTTAATTTGAGGTCAACGTTGAACCAACTCCCTCAAACATAAAACGAATGAAATTTTATTTAACCAGCATTAGGAGCTATTTATGAGCTTGCAAAAAAGAATACACTCGATGTTGTAGCGGACACTCTATAAGCTATACTCTAAAATGTGTACTCTAACAACATAAACTTGGCTAATAATTGTTAACAGATTTATGAGCTTACGATAAATTCCAATTTTTGAACTTCATCTATTCATATAAAATCATGGCCGTGAAGAGTAAAAGCTCATTGTTTTTTTTCACAAAAGTTCAAAAATCCAATATTTGTTTCATTTTCTTTAATGCAGCTTAAAACTCTATTTCAATACCTATCCAGTGGTACCTCCTATCCAGTGGTCCAGTTTTTGTCCTTGAACCATGCCAACAAAGTGAATTCTGTCAAATGCATTTAACAAGCTTTCGAATTAAATTCTAAAAATAATTCAACAAGATCACTCCAGAGCACCAATGTGAAGTGGCTGTGCAACTAAATTTGAGTCGATTCTTCGTTCGTTGAGTGTGGCAGAGATATCAGGAAAATGGTGGCTTCAGGCGGCGATAAGGATCTGGCTGACCTCAGCACAACTTGAAGACCGCTTTCTTTTAATAACTTTTTTGCAAAATCGTCGTATAAATGCGTTACAACTCGGAAGGCGGCTCCAAGCAGTTCGTGAAGTCGAAGTCAGTCGGTGGACAGTTAGAAGACGACTTTGAAGAGTTAATTTGTCTGCACACAGACCACCAAACCGAAATTGATCGTAGGCCACCGACAAGATCGTCCCGAGTTGTCTCAAGAGCATTTGAATTGGACAGAACAAGAATGGATATATTTATAAGACACCAATGGACGCGAAAGAGTATTCAGAAGACAAGGAGAGCAATGTGCACAATGTTGCATTGAACAACGTGTCTCGTATGGCGGTGCATCGTGCATGTTGTGTGGAAGGCATATCATTACAGGCGAAGATAGATTTTGTATTCATTACTCGAGCCAATACTGGCTAATCAATCAAGAGGAATGACTACTCAACGGTACATTGAGATATTACTCGAAAAGTACGTTGTACATTTTGCCAGGTTTCTTGGTCAAATTTTCTGATCATGCAGAATACGGCTGTCGTAGTATACCAGTAAACCTTCAAGAGGTGGATGTGCCTTTTATGGAGTGGCCAGCTCGAAGCCCGGACCAAGTGTAAATCGTGAGCTCATAATTCTGTTAATAATATCTTTAGATTAAATATCCAAATTGACATGCAATTTTGAGGTGTAGATTCCATGAAAAAGAAAGACCTATATGAGTATCCTTACCAAAGGGTAGAGCACAAAAATCGATTGACGCGTTTTTCGTCCGACCATAAGTCGGTTAACAATTATTAGTTATAAAAGCACCAGATTTTTGTTCTTAAAGTGTCTATTTCAAGGCTAGCTTATACACGAAGGGTGTGAGCTACAACCTCGGATGTATGCTTTTGTATAGGGATATGTGGTTCTCACCAGACTTGCTCAAAGAGATTTCCGAATTGCTTGTATTCTTTTCAGATGGCTCTGTCTCTGAACAGGGTGCTGGATTTGGCTACTACTGTCCATCGCATGATTTGAGAATCTCTAGCAGTTTGAGGTCCTACTGTACTATTCATCAAGCGTAATTAATTTCGGTTACTCATTGCGTGATGTCAGCTTTTAATCTCGCTGCCGTCGTCAATGAGATTATATTTTGTACGGACAGTAAAACTGTCATTAACTCATTGAACAATCCTCGAACTAGCTCTAAACTGGTAAAGGAGTGTAAGAATTTGCTGAACTTCGTTGGTTGTAATAATAAGGTAACGGTCAATTGGGTTTCCGCCCATTGTGACATTGATGGCAACGAAGTTGCAGACAGTTTGGCTCAAAGAGATCCTGAACCAGCTGCTTCTTTTCCTCTTCACATATAGTGAAACAAACAATCAAAACCGTTACCATATCGAACCTAAAACTGACGTGGTCAACCACCCTTACTTGCCGTAAGCTAAAATATTTTGTAAGGGGGCTTTCCCGAAGCTGACTAAATACGTTCTTTCGTTGAAAAAGGGCAACTTGAAAATTTTTGATTTCTTTACTTACTGGCCATGGCCGTTTCAAAAGTCATCTTCATCGCATGGGACTTTGACCAATGTCTTGAGGATGTTGATGACAGCCTACACTTCATCGGCAGCTGTCTGGCTTTCGACCGCATTAGATCCGTTGTGTTCAACTCCAGGAATATTCCTGTTAATCAACTGTCTTCTCAGCCCTGGTTCAAACTACTCCAGTTGGCTAAGGTTACAGAACGCACTTGTGCGCTCTGATGTAAACCTAGGTTTGCACCATGGGCCCTTTGTGGCATTGAGTGCGGAACCTTTAAGGGTTCCAGCCAAATTTAATAATAAAATGCTTTTGTATGAGCTCATGAATAGCTCCTAATTTTGATAAAAATTATATATTGGAGACCGCTGAGTTAAGACTTCTCTAAATTTGAGCATGGATGAAATCAACAATTTTTATTTTCGAATTCTGAGAGGTCACAAATAGCTCGTAATTCTATTTTACAATTTTGTTAGTTTAGGCGTTTCATTGGATTTATTCGTATCCAATAAAAGTCAGTCATAATTGGGTATAGTTTGTAAACAATCTAAAGAAAAGCATTACGCCCACATTCATTATGATTTTGTCTATATGAAAATTGAACGCAGCTATTTATTCTGATGTAAACAATCTAGTTGAGACAGATCGTTTAATACATGTAAGACCCATATCGCCGGTAGCAAGCAAAGAGGCCTAGTGAGAGTAGGAACTTTAGACAAAAACCAATGTTCGCTATAGAGACGAAATTCTCGGTAGCATATTATGTATATAAATGTTCAAATATTGCGACTTACCGGTAAAAATTAGTCTAATCATTGGAAGTAAAATATAAACACTATGTCATTATTTATTTACCTTCGATTGACGTAAATCCCATCGAACCATAACAATTAAATAATTTTATGTACTCAAATACTACCTCTTACCAATATACGCGAGTATATAGAAGAAAGACTGTAAGCCACCCAAATTTATCCAAACCGACCCATACACTTTTGCTTCTATATATACACAATACTGGCTCAAATTTTGTCAATTTCAACACGAATTCAAATTAAAACGAATAAAATCCAGCAACAACGTACAAAAATAGTTTTTCCGTTTAATTTTTCCATTTTCATTAAAATAATTTTCTTTGTCAATGTCATTCAATGAAAAACCAAAAAAAAAAAAAAATAAATCGAATTTTCTTTTTATGTTTTATATATTTTCCAGAATAGAAAATATTCTAAACTTATATACCATAGGTTCAGCCACTCAAGTTGACCACTAAAACAAATTATTCATTTTCCGATTTCTGTCTGACTTTTCTACGAAAAAAGAAAATATAATGAGTTTGGGAAAACAAAACAGCACCCAAGTAGGTATTTTATCGCTTTTCTTCAGAATCATCGTGTGTGTGTGTATGTACAGCGCAACAATATATAAGAAGAAATGTAAAGTTGAATGAACTTTTGAGTGGCCGTTATACAAGGCTGAATATATTTATATATATAAACGCGGTTTCTTCCAGCTTGTAAACGCAAAATGATTAATGTGCGATTGGTCAAGTTGGACAATGCGGTGGTTGGAACCTAATTATACATATATATAAAATTGTTAATCTGTAACGAAAATGGAAATTTTTATTTCCCGCAATTACAAATAATTTGTTATGGTCGAAAGTATATTATAACTCATTTCTTTTATGACGACTTTAGCGTAAAATGGTAATGAAATTTTTGCGAATTGCGTCATTTAACATTGCTACAAGATTTACATATATGATACGGGTAGCTTTTGGTTGAAGTCTCATATTTCAATATTGTTTTACTCCCACTACACGCCATTGCCAGGAAACCGAGAAAGTGTTGTAAATCCGATTGATCCGAGTCTAGTATAGACTATCGACATTACAATTATCTTCTAGAAATCCACTCATGTGCCAATAAATTGGGTTATAGGCTGGGAAAATCACTTTATGTTCATCATACAACTGACATAACTTTAACCAAGGTGTAGCGGGAGGTACCAGGTTCGAATAACGATAGGGGCCCGATCGTTGGTGTGCATGAACACATTTAAGACCACCAGTTGGATGCATGAGATATGGGCCAACCCATTTTCCATGTCAGTACTGTAGGCTAGCATGAAACTATGTAATGTGCAGATGGTTCTACGTAAATCGTACGTACGTCCTCGATTTGGCTGTAATTGCATGAGGTAGGACGTAAATATAAGCAAACCGCAAAGGAGTTGGGAGTGCCTTGACTTGGGGGTCAACAAATTGGAAAGACAAAAAAAAACAAACAAACAAACTTTAACACAAAAGCGATAGAATGTCACAGTAAAACCAAAGCATCCTAAATAATACAAGCCAAACACAAAGACCCTTTAAATTTATAGAGCTTTTTTAAGGGGTATAGATTTCGATACTTTCCATAAGAACTAATGTAAAATTGAAGTTTTTTGACGCAAATTTAATGAATGAAAAACACTGAAAACAAAAATTACTTTTATATCAATATTTAAATCAAACATTATCATATAACATATATAGAAATCAAATATAAATACGAATTATTTTAATAGTTATGATAAAAAGAAAAACGGTTTGATTTATTCAATTTTTATACATGTATATGTTATAATTGGTTCAAAACGCCGTATAAAAATATATAAAACGAGATCAATGACGTATGCACTACGAAAGAGAAATATACACCTCAAATGTTGGATGAGAGATAGCACTTTATAATTTTAGTAATATTTATCATATTTATTGATATTGTAAAGCATATTATTAATGCTATAATACAAAGTACACAATTAAAATACCCAAAAATGTAAATAGAAGTGAACACAACAAATTTATTTGAATTTTTTTTATGTCCGTACAATTCTTATACTTCATGTGCTACATACATGGTGGCATCATAAAAATCGTTACTTTTTTTAACAGTGTGAATTTTTAAATAAATAATTAGTATTTGATTTTTTTTTGTTGAAATAAATGCATTTAATTAGATAAAAATTATATTTAACTACAAAACGGTATCTACAGTTTCGCTCATATAGATTTATATCCAGTAGTTTCAATTTTGTAGAAATACATTTATTTATCAAAAAAGTTCGTTGTAGTTGAAAATTATTATCACCTCAGTTGGATATAAAGCATTAACAAACGGTTTTGAACAAGAAATCAATTTATCGCGTTGTTTAAATTCTCTTTTTAGACATTACCATGTGTACATTTAATCGGTAACCAAGTTTTAGGCTTCAAAATATTTCTTATTAACAGTGGATAAAACTATACTCAAAACTAACCAATCAGATCAAGAAAATGATCAATGGTTTAGTATTCCATTAATTGTTGACCACTGGAATCTTACCAGGCAACTTCGAGCTAGTGTATAAGCGTTGTGAATCACTGTATTAGTCTGATTGCGCTATGTGTTTTAACGAATATTATTCCCTTATGATTCTGAAAGATTTACTATATTAAAAAATTGAACCTCAAAATTTAGATTCGTTACATCTCAAAATCAAACTTTGGATTGAATTAAGAAACATCATATTATTTAAAAAATTTAGTTCGAGAAAGGTTGATTTATATCTCGTCATGGGATATATAACTCAATGCTATGATTGAAAATGGATTAAAAATAAATTCTTTGTTAAATAATATTTATTATTTATTAAATGAATTTTTATTTTTGTTTAAAATTTTTATAAATATTTATAATACACTGAATTTTACGTTTAAATAACAAATTTAATATTTATATATTTTAATATTGGATTTGTATATTTTAACAATATTTAATTAAAAGTATGCGGATTCAAGTAATACCTTATAGATTAAACATTATGTAACTAAGTTCCCACGTCATTATAAATATTAATTTTAAATTAAAATTTGATTTTAAATTGCAATCAATGATATCTGTTTTCTAATAATAAGTATATATATATATATATATATATATATATATATATATATATATATATATATATATATATATATATATATATATATATATATATATATATATATATATATATATATACATAGCCATATAGATTTACACATATACATATAGATATACATATGCATATACATATACATACATATATACATAATCATATACATATAAATATACATATACGTATAGTATTATACATATACATATCCATATACATTTACATATATATATATATATATATATATATATATATATATATATATATATATATATATATATATATATATATATATATATATATATATATACATATACATATGCATATACATATACATATACATATACATATACATATACATATACATATACATATACATATACATTTACATATACATATGCATATGCATATGCATATACATATACATATACATATACATATACATATACATATACATATACATATACATATACATATAAATATACATATACATATACATACACATAAACACATACATATACATATACATATACATATACATATACATATGCATATACATATTCATAATCATATTCATATTCATATGCATATGCATATTCATATGCATATACTTATACTAACACTATACTTATATGCTTAAACTTAACTTATACTTAAACTTAATTAACTTAAACTTATGCATATTCATATATACTTATTCATAATATGTTTATGCTTTATATAGGTATACCAAAATATATTTCTGATCAAGTTTGGGTCAGGCCTCGATGTATTTGGAAGCTAAAATGAAGATTTAAACTTGTTGATAAAATCGTATAAATTGGATATTTCATTTAAAAATGTTTATAATTTTTACCTAAGCAAAATTAAAAAATATTCAAATAATAAGGTGCTTATTGATTTTCCATCTGCCAAGCAACACGAACCATATATACTAATATAGTGTACCAGTGGTGTGTGTTTTAAAACAAGGATGTTCCTGTAACGTTGAAAGTACCTTTAATTAAGAGACACAAACAATTAATAGTAATAACAATTACTGCACACAACCTTCAAAACATACCTGATTCACAACTTGCTAATAAAATATAATACCCAATGGAAATCCATCGGATGATTCGTTTAGGTCTTGGGGCACTTGACTTAGATCTTGGGACACCTCACTATCCAAATTGAATGTTAATTCGTCGGCCGTTTCACTGCTGTATTGTATGCCGCAAACTTCTGCCATACAACATACGATACGAAGTAATAAGTTGACCACATATATTATCGAAAAGATGATCAATTGATTCCGAATGATCTCATCACTCAAGAACTATTAATGTTTGGATTTAACGCTGTGATGAGTGCACGCATTAGGCCCAACAATTCGTACAGCCATTTGATAAATTCACTAGTAATCCAGCTGCCGTTCTATAAAAATAATTGATTATAGAAAAATAATTGAACATGTATAGTAATATATTTGCAATCATCAAACCTACCTAGATTTCATTTTGCGATGTTGGATGCATTCGTTTAATTTCACCCACACAGAACATCATTTCTTCTTCATTTTGATCACCTGGACCTAGATTATCAATAAGTTGCCAATAATAATCCACTATAATATTTTGGAATACATATATGGTATGCCAATAATATTCCAGTATAAATTAATGTAATGTAACAATAACAAAAACATATACTGGAATGATAACTGGTATTCGTTATCTAAACAGTTTCAATTAATACAATACAATTTCAAATAATTCACTCGATTTACAATTTTGAATCGCACTGGAATGTAAACATTCATACTGGAATGTAACATAACCACACACTTTTCAAAATATTGCATTATTTTAATGTGAAACAGAAAACATAACATTTCATTATTATATTTATACCACATTGTTTATAATAAATTCACTTTACACACAAACTTAATTTATTTATATATATTATTTGATTTAGTTTTTAAAACTTTAAAATCATATAATCAAAACAAAAAAAAATCCAAACAAAAGTGACATTTCAATTAAAAACAAATTTTTTTTCGAGACACTGTTAAATTTTTAGTAATTATGTTGAAATGTAGGCGGATAAAGTTCGTTTATAATGACGTCATGAATTGTAAATGTGTAAGTAAATAAAGGGTATAAACTTTATAAGCTCGATTTCGATGATTGCGGCTTGGATATCTAGGTGCTTTGGTAAAACAAACTCCTGACTCACAAGATCACTGAGTTTAGAGGCTCGTTCATTATGTTTTAAATATGCAATGTGATAGATGCAACGTCTCAATCTTTAAGTATGCCATGGAAACGTTTTCAGAAATATCTGTCAGCTAGTTCATGTTTAATCATTTTTTGAAATCATGTAAATCGCTAAACGTTAGGAATGGATTCAGAAATGGTTTGTTGAATTTTGGCGTCGTCGTACAAGTGATCATATCAGTATCAGATCACAGGCAAGATGGCAAGATGTTGTAGGCATTCCAATCGGGCAAGAATAACACATCTGAGTGATGTATTTGCACATGCAAACTTATCTGTGCGTGGGGTATCGCGTTGTATTACTTTACAGTTGATCATAACAGTAATCGATTGACCACTTGGAAGGAAATGTTGGACGATGTTAAACCGTAATTCTACCCAATTTTGTAACTAAAGATGAAACATGGGTGACGGAATCATTAAAATAGTTCGTTTTTGGTGAACAAGGTGATGCTAACTTGTTATATGGGAGGAACGTGGAACCTTGATAAAGAGAAAATTACAAAGTTATGACTTATTGAATCCATTTTTCAACGCCTTACCGAAAAAATGATGATAATGCTTGTTTGCCAGCATGTTCCCTCTGCAGCGCTTGGATCTGATTAGATTATAATGTAATGGTCTAATATATTCATTAATCCGAACTCAAATTAACTAGAAAGAAGAAAATTTGGCTACCACACATACGCTCACTAATCGGAAGCTCAAACATCAGAACATAAACAGAAGCATCAAAGCTTTATGACCATATATTAACATCAACTATAAGGCAAAGAATGCACGACAAGTTATTAGGACTTTAATATGTGCAGGCATTCACAGAACCCATCAACTGGTACTAACCAGTACTGGTACTGTTTAAATCAGTTTTGGTCGCAATTAAACTGTTTAGGTCACAATAAACACATTTAGACAAATTGTAATAAATTTTCCAACCAAATTTATACGTTTGGATACCTAGAATATAGATGTAAAGCCTAGATCAGTGATTATAGATGGATGCAAGAAAATTGACGAAAAAGTCGACAACTCGAATTGGTATTGTGCCAACAAAACATATTGATTGAGACGTGGAAAAACCAATACGAAGGTACGACACGATAAATAGCAAGAAGTGACTATATAGGGATCACTGTAGTAATATAGTCAGAACATTTTAAAGACAGTAGAGGGAAAAGCGGCAATAAAGCATGTAGTCAAGTATATTCAACAGATGAGGCATAATTGAAGAGTTGGAACGAATATTTGGCAGTGCCTTCAATTTTTGAATAAGCAAATGACACTATAATAACAAAATTATTAACTTCCACTTAACAAAGCCTCTAGAACGAACAGAATACCAGCGTACCGGGAAAAATATTCAAAGGAAAGGTAACCACAACTGCTGAAATATGGAAATTATAGCGAAACTGGAAGGAGTTTTGATCATCGAGATATCAGGCCTGGACAAAGTTTCACTGATTACACTGAGCATTCACCACAATACACATTAACCCAATATGAATAAAACTGTGAAATTGACATTCCAAATAAAATCCATCGAAGTCACACAAGACATGTACATGTAAAGGTACGTAAGCAATGGAAGTCAACACAAAGGCACAAAAACATACTATATAGTCAAAGAATAAGGTTCACTACTTATTCTTAGTAGTACAACAGATTGTCATAAGACACATGGATAATTTTTTTATTTATTTTTTTATTTTATTTTTTAATTTAAAGAAATCAATATGTAGTATCAAATACATTTAGGATTTCAGATAAGAAATTTAAATTTTAAGATTTAATGATAGAAAATTTAAAAATTAAGTATATAAAATTATAATTGTCTGAAGTGCTGTTTTAATTTGGTGTTAAACTGTCCCTTAGACAGTCCAAACTCGAATAGGTGCTCAACATCGGTAAAAAATTTGGTCATCATATTGATTGGTTCATTTTCGCCGTAATTAGTACGATGTTTTTCAAGTTTTAACAACTTGTGCAGATGAAAATTTCTACTGGGCACGTTTATCTTAATGCTCTGAAGAATAAAGGAAGAGTCTACATGACCCAAAAGTATATTTCCCAAAAAACTTGCACAATATTGTTGCCTGCGATTAACCAAAGTTGCAATATTATATGCTTTACAGCGTACAGTGTAAGATGGTAAGAGGGCCAGGTTCTCATGGAATGGTAAATTGTAGTTGTAGTTCCAGTTTGTTTTATTCATAATATAGAGTAAGACTCGCTTTTGTACACCCTCAATTATGGGGGCACCAAACTGCTACTGCATATTCAAGCTGAGATCTAATGTATGCAAAGTATAGTGCAAAAAGTGCATTTTGGTCTTTAATCTCGGTGGTCCAGCGACGCAGAAAACCGAACATGGAATTGGCTTTCGATATACTCTGATCGATGTGTCTGGAGAATGAAATATCACTGACAAATGTTACACCTAGATCTTTAATTGTGGTGACGCGTTCAATTAATGTTCCATTGATATTATAATTGGCAGTTAGTTATTGGACATGTTTTCCTATGATATGACATTATCTTGCATTTTTGAATATTGAGTTTTAACTGGTTCACTTCACACCATGAACAAATCTTGTCAATATCCTCTTGAAGCTTGTAAGAGTCACTTCTATCGTTAATTGTTCGGAATATTTTAAGATCATCAGCAAATAAAAGCGCCGAAGAGTGTTGAATTATTTTAGTGATGTCGTCAATAAATATTAGGAAGAGATAGTGACCAATATTTGAACCCTGGGAGACACCAGACTTTGCTAAAATAGGATTGAACTTTTCACCAACTATTTCGATAAATAGGTATCTCTTCGTTAAGTAAGATTGAAACCATTTGACGAACATTGACGAAAAACCAAACTTGTCAAGTTTAATCAATATCTGGCGATGTTGAATGCAGTCAAAAGCTTTACTGAAGTCAGTGTATATGGTGTCAATTTGGTGATGAATTTCTAAAGATTTTGTAGTAATGCTAGTAAACTCAACTAGGTTGGTGGTAGTTGATCTGCCAGGCATAAATCCATGTTGATGAAATGATAGATGGCTTAAAACTGTTTTCTTGAAGGAATTGCAGACTAATATTTCAAATAATTTAGGTAAAATTGAAGTGGTTGCAATTCCACGATAGCACAAAATTTCATTTCTTTTACCAGATTTGAAAATCGCCGTGAGTCTCGAAATTTTCCATTTATATGAGGGAAAATTCCGGTTTGCAATGATTTATTAAACATGAGTTTTAAAGGCTTGCAAACTACATCAGCCAATAATTTAATGATGGGTGAAGGGATAGAATCAGGCCACCTCCTAGTGATTTAATTACAGTTAGTATCTCCTCTTCAGAAAAGTTTGGATATGTATTGAACAATTTGCGTAGCTTGGAGGATGATTATTACAAGATGAATTATCAGGACTGTAAATTGTTTGGAAAAATGATGAGAACAGGTTTGCTATTTCTTTGGGTTCTGATGCACATGATCTATCCAGATGCATAGTGGCCGGATATCCTTTAGTTTTCCTTTTGTCGCTGAAAAAATTCCAGAAATATTTGGGATCACTTTTAATATTATTTTGAACTTTGATTATGTATTTCTTGAAACAATCATCATAGTACGCATTGAATTGTTCCTTAGTTGTAATAAATTTTTGTTTATCTTCGTCTGAATAGGTACGTCTCATTTTTTTATACGCATAGTCTTTTCTATTTTTCAAATTGATTAATTTATCATCGTACCATGGCTGATGGATGATTGATGTAGTTTTTGTTAGCGGTACAAACTGATCGAATTCATTGAATAATATATCATAGAAATTTTTAATATTAGTGTTAATATCAGTTAATCCATCAATTTCCTCGTTCCAATTTTTATTATTCAAGAAGCCTTTGAGTCCAACGATGTTAGCTTTGGCAAAGTTATGTCATATACTTGATTCTTGATGGAAATTGCAGTGTTCGTTAATTTCTGATATATTAAAGCTGAATTACATGGATTTGTGATGAATATCGTTGCATGTAAATGGTGACAGTGATTCATTTACTTTAAAGATGTCAACTTGGTTTGCTAGGAAAAAGTCAAGAAAGTTACCATTTACATTTGGAAGATGATTTATTTGTTTTAGATCAAAGTAAAAGCAGGCATCAGTAAAACAACACTCAATATCAGATAGAGTAGAAGATGGAAGCATGCATTTTAGATCTTCGTCATAAGACCAGGTCACATTGGAAAGGTTGAAATCTCCCACTACTACCAAAGAATCACCCGGCTTAGTAAGATTATAAATTTCTTGGATCGATTCCATGCAGTTTGCGTATGTTTCACTTGGTGAAGAGGGTGGTATGTATACAGTATAAATGTATATTTTTTTCTTATTGATTGTTATTATTACACAGGCATGTTTGACTTGACAACAAGAGAGTTGAATTTCTTCACTGGTAATTGAAGCGTTCACGGCAATTAGTACTCTGCCGCCCGTTAATTTTTTGCTCGTTGATGAGGAACGGCCACATCTGTAGACGACATAATCACTAGGGAAGAATTCCGTGCTCTGAATATTATTATTAAAATTTGTTTCCACAATAATATAGAATGAGAACAGAGTTTTCCGAACGAAATTAAAAAATTGATAAGCTTTGCTAGACATTTTGTTGACATTTTGATATAGTAGATTGTATGATTGGTTTTGGTGATGATACTATCGACTTGATAAGCTGATGACGAGACGGTGTTTATATTGGGTTGGGGCTTTCTGGTGTTATCCGAAAAACCAGCCCTTTTTTAAACTCAAATTCTTTGACAAGGATTCCATTAGGCCAAAGATTCGGATTTGCTGCCTTTGCAAAGTCTTCTTCAGTGAGACTAATCCTAAATGATGAATGGTCACGAGGTACGCCATTAATTGCTTTAGGTATCATTTTGATACAGTTAGCTGTTGCTATTTTGAATTTCTCTATCAGATAATTTTGGATGACTTCAACCGACGAAGATTTATGCAGTCTGCTTACAAAAAGGTGCCGTCTCGGTTTAATAATTCTAATTGGAATCATTAGATTTTCAATATTCGAACGAGGCGGTACGTAAATTTCCGTTGATGAAGCTTGCTGGTCTGTTGTATTAACCTTTACTGAGAGACTCTCTTTCATCCGCAGATTATTTTCCACAACATTGATGGTATCTTGGTCATCCGGAATGCTTGGTTTGGACTTTTAATTGTTTGTTGATTCATTCTCATTAAGCGGTTTAGTTATTTGTACTTCATTTTCATTCGGTAATTTCTTAAGACGTAATCTAGTTAGTCGATGTTCGGTCACTTGGGGTATCAGTTCATAATGAATGCTGTGACAATAAATACCAATATCCACATCGATATACAAAATAACTAACGTTGAGCTTCATAGAGAATTAATAGGCGAACCAAAATAAGAAAGCTCAAATTGAGATAGATCAGTAACATGCTGAGGGGAGTTACCAAGTGGCATAAGAAAGTCTGTTTGTTTGATTCTATCATTTTTGCGGCTTCTTACTATTTTTTATCTTCTAGTTTACTCAATTACTATACCAAATCGAGGACGTTTTGACTTGGACAAACGTTCGGCCCATCAACTCTTAACTTCAACAAGTGGTCTTGGATCTGTTTATTCTCACTATTGATCGTGAGGAGTACGATCATAAACCCTTTTACATTCTGCCTATATCGTGATTTGAACCTGGGATCTTCCTCTCCAACTAAGACAAAAAGAAACACCCTCTCTATCGTGCAAACGAACTAGCAAAAATAAAACAACTCGGCAAATCATGAGTGGAGTTCAAATCAATTCAGTTAGCTGGTATCTAATAATAGCCGCGTTTCACTCCAACTGATTCAGATGAGATCACATTTTCCATGCAAACCAAAGACACATTTTGAGCCAAAATTAAATTTGGATCAAAATGTGTCTTTGGTTTGTATGGAAAATGTTATCTGATCTGAATCAGTTGGAGTTATGAAACGCGGCTATTATCTGAATCTTAAAACAAAACTTAAACTTTCAGTTATGGTTGCAAATTCGGGAAGGTTTTAGGAAAATACTGAGTTGCTTCTGGTTGAGCTCATTTCTCTGAGCGGCCAAAATGGGGACGCTCAAATTAAGATGGGTTTGTCATACGCGGAGGAGATTACCAAGTGGCATAAGAAGGCTGTTTCTTTGTTTCTATTTGTTTCGGGCTCAGGGCACTCTTGTTTAATTTCCTATAGTAAACTAACACTCCGATTCTCTTTGTTGTATCACTTAATTCGTCACGATAGTTGTCGTGTCACTTCATCTAAAAATTTGTATTCTGCTAGTCGATTAAAGTGACCTGATGCAACGAACGTGAATCGCTGAATTACTCAAGGAATACTAATAATTTCAACTGAATATGTCGACTGAAATCTCCACGCGCCTATAAATGTCGTTCCAAGTGACAAGAAATTTTTTAAACGTCTACTAGAATAAAAAGTTTGTCACTTCAATTAATAATTGACGAACAAATCGATTAAGAGAATACTAATATTTGTGTGTCGCTACAAGTGACAAGTGACACGACTAAGGGAATCGGGGTGTAAGTTACCGCTAAATCGATGACGTATGGGCATTGGCCGGCATGTATGAATTTTGAACTTTAACAAGGGGGCTGGGTTCTTTTTATTCACTGCACTGACCGTGAGCAGTACGATCGTAAACCCTTTTTACATCCTGCGTGGAATTGAAGAATCATGAAGAAAATCATGAGTGGAATTGAAATCGACTCAATTGCTGGTATCTAGTGATATCTGAATCTTACCGAATGGTAATTATATTCATGTGGATATATAATATGTAGATATGGATTCAGAAATAGAATTTGGTCATATGTGGTCAGTTACATCAAACAAAATTTTGACGACACATAAATGAAGTCAATAAACCGATTTCTAAATTTAAATAACTCAAAGATGACAATACACATATGTACGTATTCGAACGACATAATCAAATTTTCATTATACTCATTAATTTCGAAAATACATAAAAGCTAAATCGATATATTGAAGTTATGTATTGGATCAAAATACTTTGACATGAATGAAAATATTAAGCTTTCTTATTTTTTGTCATGAAAGCTAACTATGTGTGTTCCGTTTATGTATATACGAAAAGTTTATAGATTGCATGTTAGAGCGATATTCGTTTTTTTATCAGTCTTTGGTGTGTTCGACATTAAACACCTCTCTCTAAGGATATATACTATCACACGATTATAACTTTATGTTTATAGCTTTTTGAGAGCATTTTCATATAACCTTCCTTACAGTCACAGCACAATAATAAATTCATAATGCCCAAATAATTTTTTCGAGCCTCGATTGATTCGAACTCTGATTATTTTGTATCGGTTAGACATTTACTTTATATACTGGTCTAACACGCATCGCAGTTTTTGTGTATAGCCGCCGATTGAAATACGCGTTATTTTGTATATCCTTTTGTACACACACACACAATATGACGATATCTAGACACCAATCTAATAACAAAAATATTTTTTTAACAAAAAGATTTTTATCAGACTCGACCGCTATACGCAAAGGTCGTTACATATAGAATTTACAAAGCTACACACTTACCAAACATCTAAATTATATTCTATAGCAAACTAATTCTTAACTCGCCAAGTGGAGATCAATAAAACGGCTACCAACGACTTTTGGTTGAAATTAAGCTTAAAGCACGCGTATGATGAATCACATTGAAGGAGGTTCCACGTTACGTAAAGTCAAAGTAGTAAATTATATTGTTGAAAGTACAAAGAAAATTACAAAGAATAACTTGTCGCTAATTTGTCCGGTAATTGTTGTAATTAAACAAAACGACTTAAAGTAATTGGATGTCGTTTTGATTTGTTATGTTGTTGACAAACTACTTGTATATAAAAAACTATTTACATACTCGTATATGCATTTTATGATTAATTGTTACATTGTAGAAAATATGTGTTTTGCAATTCGTGAAACAATTTAAACTACACTTATCGATATGACGTACACGTAATCTACGTTTCAGTATTACGATAGTACGAGGAAAGTAGAATGTTGTCCAGATGGGTGGTGTAGGTCAACCGAAAACGACTTAGGTATAAAACATCACATAGGCATTTTCGATTGCCGTCGCCCGAAATAACCATGCCTTCGAGCGGAATGTACATTATGCGGGGTGCGGTGTGTGACTCATAGTGCCTTCCTGGTCAAAACACATGTTGTCCCTATCTACATTATCCCATTTTGTAGCGTTTGTCGTTGGCGGTTGTTTCAATATACCAGTTAAAAATCTACACCAAATATTGATTTTTCGGGATGCATATTTCAGCCAAAAATCGATTGCTTCTTCGCTAAAGAAGATTTTATGGTCAAATTTGTGACAACTTTCAACTGCTCAACCAGCGAGATTGATTTGATCGTTTCCATCATTCAATGACGTAATCATCAGATAGAACCGGCCTAGCGAACATACAAGATAGATTTAAAACTAAGAATTGCAATGTACAAGAAATACCTAAAGGGGTTTCTCATACTGTTGAACTGACAGTAGTCATGATTTCAGCGGACATTTTTTTTTGTGATATTACAGTGTTGGGTGGATATTTATCGAACAGGTTGACTCGACTTTGGTATTCAAACATCGATTTTTTTTACAGAGCTAATTGATCCTATTCAAATACAAGAAAGCTTTCTACCAAAAACTGTTAAGCATATTGTCCCTAGCATTCTCAAAGATATATGACCAAATGGTAGTGCCAGACCAAAAGTTGGTTTATATTGAGCATCCTATTGAGGATTTTCAGTACCCAAAATGTGTCAATTCATAATAATTATATGGAAAAATGTTGGACGTCTATACCGACGCGTAATACACGGGCATTCCAACTTGGTCGTCGTAAAAGACCATTTGTCTGTGCAGTTGTTGTTTTAACAGAATTTTATACGGGTAAAAATATAAAAATCGTTTTTCAACATTTTAGCTCGAGACAACTTTAATTCTGACCGCCCAGGTGGCGCACTGGTTAAAGCTGCGGCAGTTGGAGCGGGAGGTACCGGGTTCGAATCCCGATAGGGGCAGGATGCAAAAAGGATTTTTCACCACTTGATTACGATCGGTGGTGTGAATGAACATAACTATGACCCTCTGTTGGCGTGCAGAATCCATGGGCCGACCCATCTTCCATGTCAGTACTATAGGCTGGCATGGAGCTATGCAATGTGCAGATGGTTAGGTAAATCGGACCTTTAGCCGTACGTCCTCGATTTGGCTGTAAAGTTGGGAGTGCCTTGAGCCCCAAAACAGATCTCATAGAAATAAACGAAAAATAACTTTAATTCTGGTGCACGTCGTCGATGCGAGGTACGTGGACATACAGAAGCACTGTATCCCATCGCATCAATCTTTTCATGTGTACGTTGGCTTTATTATTTTTATTAAATATGACTGAGACCGATCAAGGTTCCACACCAAATGCCACAAAGGGTCCATGACGCAAACCTTGATTTAAAAGCGCCGTCAAGTCACACAAATGCTTTCTCCATCCTTAGTAAACTGTAGTAGTATAAGCCAGGACAAAGAAGTCAGTACATGTACAGGAATATTCCTTGAATTCTAAACAAGGTATCTGATGTAGTTGAAAGCCAGATGGCTGATGAAGAGTATGTGCCATCCTCAAGGCACTCAACACATACGTCATCACTGACAAGATCCTTGCGATACAGATGACTTTTTAAACAGTCATGGCCAGTGAGTATAGAAACCGGTGTAACTTCGAGTTGAACTCGCTTGTAATTTAAATGCCGTAGTAGGCAGATACACACATTATATACCGTTAAAAATTTCTCACAATCCTTTACCAGTTTACAGCTAAGTTAGAGGATTATTTAAGGAGTTCAAAACCAATTTATTAACAGTACAGACTCCAATTTCATTGTAGAAAGTGAGATTGGATGCTTCAATTGTGAGATTGGATGCTTCAACACGCTTCTTGTGTAACCAGAATTTTAAAAAATAGTACTGAGGTTCTCAGACTATACGATGGAATGAACCCTGTTTTGAAATCAAGATGAAGGTTTATTATTAAGAAAAAACAAGGTACTTTGATACAGAAAATGCTGGAGAGTTCCTAAGTCTTCTGAATATAACCAAATCGGTTTTAATCTAGCTCACATTTAAACCCTGATCCAAACACCTCTGTTCTACAATGAGAAGAGTGTGTTGCTTAATACTGTCAGAACCAGATCGCCAGCGTCACTTTGAGTAATGAAATCGGACTCACAAAGTTTAACAAGTAGTTCGTCAATGGCCACAACAGGAGTAACAGCACACTTCCCTGGGAGCATCCTTTGCATTTGGAACCGGAAGAAAACTATTCTAAACCTCGAATGCAATATTCAAGCAGACATTAAATATATGTATTTGAAGGTGGCGGGCTCGATACTTAAGCTAGTACATAGGCATTTGTATAATCGAAACGAACGATGTATTATCAAATACTTCTGCAATATTTAGGAAAGTGCTCACATGAATCTATGAATCTCGCTGTACGTTGACTTAAGCCACTCTTTATTTTGAGACCTCTCTACTATTGTCAAACGCCAACTAACAAATGTCATCCAAGTCGAAATGTTTGTCTAAGCCTATATCTAAATCAACAAAATTACAAATTCGAACATAAAAATCCGGTAAAGTGAAAGTCCAGAGAAACAAAATAGTATAAATGAATTGACCGGCCAAATGGAGCAGTGGTTAAAGCTGCGGCAGTTGGAACCAGAGGTACCGGGTTCAAATACCGAAAGGAGCAGGATGCAAAAGGGTTTTTCGCCAACTGATTACTCTGTTGAGTTTAGAATGGACCGACCAATCTTCCATGTCAGTAGTAAAAGCTGGCATGGAGCTATGCAATGTGCAGATGAACTCATCCATGAACTTCCAAGTCATTCGAGCTGTGTGACATCACGCATAAATATGAAATATCTTCACCTAGATATCCTGCGTAGGTTGACTAACCGCTACATCTCGAACTTTAGCTCTTGCTGCATATAATTAAGATGATGATTTCGCTTTGAAGTTCGGACTCACAGTGGTATGTAGTCTTGGATTGACGGAATTAGTGTCCTTAAGCGTTCAGGATACTCTTGAGATAGTCGATTAGCTCATATTTAGCTGACGAGAGACTTCTCCTTTATTTAGTCTTCTTGCAATAAAGTAACAACTTGTGCGGCTAACGTTGCATGGAAACAACGAATGAAATTGGAAGAGATTTGTTCACGTCAACGTCTGATAGTGACTGATGGCATATATTGGTTAACGTTTGCTTAAGGTTTTCACCGAAACATCACATTTTGCTACGATTGCTTTAATTGCAATAGTACTTAATAGATTATAATGAATGAAGCCATTTTTTTTCTTTGCCTTTTTGTACGCGTGGAGGTTTAGTATAAGGAAATTGGTTAAAATGGTCTAAATTTCACCGATCACAAGGTGATTGAAAACGAAATTTGAAAACGATGTCGGCTAAATGGCCGCCATGGCTACGTTTCTAGTACTATATATATATCCGTTTCTATGGCCAATTCGTGCATTTGCGGTCTTGAATCGACTGTGGAGCACTGACATAGACCTTTTCACGTGGCCCAAAGAAAAAGTCACGGTCAGGAAATTCTTCTTGCAAAATTGCGAGACGGTTTGGAACGAAGCGCCGTCTTGCTGTAAATAAACACCGACCACATTAATTTTTTCCTAGTTCTGGGTTTAAAAAATTATTAATCATTAGCTCGATATAGCGCAATCCATTTACCGTAACAGTTGCACCAGCCTCATTTTCGAAAAAGTAAGGTCCAATCACACCACTAGCCCAAAAATCGCGCCAAACAGTAACACGTATAATCGTTCTTGGACTAATGCTTCTTATTAACGTAGCCTCCGAGGTGAATATGGGTCTCATCACTGACGACGATTTTTCGATGAAAATCCGGATCATTTTGATGACCCAATCAGCGAAGATACGACGTTTATGGTGATCGATCGGCTTAATTTTTGTGTTAACTGAACATTAAAACTCTTAAGGCCTATGTTTTTATGCAAAAGACGGTGTCATGTCGTTTGTGGAATGTCTAATTCCAAAAAATGTCGAGAAATCGCCATACCTGGGTTTTCTTCAACACTACGAGCTACAGCAGCAATTATCAGTTATTATGGACCGATGCACACGATTTCCAGTCTTCGCATCATTTACTTGTCTCAACAGCTCAATTGTTCCACCAGTTTCACTATTGACGGCCGAGAAGGCGCTTCACGACGGCGTAGTTTTTACTTGTCAAATGTCAAAAGATGACAGCTTCCAAATTAATAACTGCTCAAATCGCAGGTTAATCAAATTGAAACCATTTATTGGAAAACTCTTTATGTACACTGGTTTCATCTTTGATGAAAAAACTCGATTTTATTATTCAACGTATTTGCCTTCGAGGGCGATACAACGAGTATAGCGACTTGCCAACTTTTCGATACAACTTTTATAGTACAATTTGGTTTCTCGTCCAAAGAGAGCTCAGTTTCAGCGATTACTTCATCATTAGACTTAAATTTTTTGCCAGCAAGCATTCTCTTGAATCTAGTGATCTGGGAAATAGGGAAAAGTCGCTGGGGGCTAAATCTAGCGAATATGGTGCGTGGGTAAGCAATTCGAAGCCTAATTCATTTAATTTGCCATCGTTTTCATCGATCTGTGACACGGTATGCATATTGTCTTGGTGAAACAACACTTTTTTCTTCTGTAAATGTGGCCGTTTCTTTGTGACTTCACCCTCCAATCGATCCAAAAGGGCATAGTTATAGTCGTTGTTGATGGTGGTTTCATTTTGTAGATAGTCGATGAATATTATTCCGTTCACATCCCAAAATACAGACGCCATCACTTTACCGGCCGACTGTTGCGTCTTTGCTCGCTTTGGATTCGGTTCGTCGACTGCTGTCCACCCAGATGACTATCTTTTAGATTCTGGTGTGTAATTGTGACGCCATGTCTCATCTATTGTCACATGTCGACGATAGAATTGCATTTTATTGTGGTTTAACAAAACACTACTCTGAAGCAATTATTCGTTGTTGTTTTTGGTCGACTGTGAAGTCACGCGGCACCCACTTTGCACAGAGCTTTCCCATACCCAAATGTTCGTGTAAAATGGTAAAAACACTACCATCTGATATCTTTATTTAATGTCAGCTAGCTCGTACACCTTCAATGTGCGATCGTTCATAACCAATTTATGGATTTTTTGATGTTTTCTGGAATAACAGCCTCATTTGGGCGTGCTCTGCGCTCGGCATCATTTGTGCTGGTACAGCCACAGTTAAATTTAGCAGTCCACTTCTCTATCATTTGTCTCGATGGAACAGAGTTCGGATAATGTTTATCAAGCCATTGTTTGGTTTCCACTGTATTTTGTTTCATCAAAGAGCAATGCTTTATTAACACTCGTTTTCACTTTTTTTAATTTTTTTTCAAAAACAAAAGTTGCTTTACAAAATATGCTATAACTCACGAATCAATTGTCAGATTTATACACGTATCGTTTGAAGGTTAGTACTAAATAAAAATCATATGGAAAAAATTCTAGTAACGCCATCTATGTGTCATCCTACGAACTTATTGAAAGACCCTGTACATTATGATTATATCGTAATCTCGATCAGTGTAATGTCATGCAATACATAGGACGGAACTAAGTGAATGTTTAAATAAACATCCACCCCCTGATTAACCTATATCAGCCATTTGTGGTTTAAACACATTTATTGTTAGCCTATTTATTGTATAAAGTCGTATGTAAAGCACACGTATATGAACTGTTAAATGCAATATCAATAATTAGTGCCTATAAATAAACAATATCAATACACTATAATTACATATATGTATAGTAAGTACATATGTAGTGCAGTTAATTTTAAAAATCATGTGACAAATAAATATCGTAAACGAGTAACGATGAACATTATTTGTAATTCCAATAAAGTTTATGAAGTCAAGTAATAAAAATAATCCAATTCAATTAACTAATTGAAACCACATATAGGAGCATCGAATATTTCATGAACTATCAAAAGTTATTAATTTTTAATGCTACGAACATATGTTATATTATTTATAGGTTATGGCGAGAAGTAAATGATACACTTAATGTATAATATAATGGTCTATTTCCTATATATGCCATCTTTGTATGGGGTTAAATTATTGTCTTGTATTTATTATTTGCTCATCAATTCTAAAAAAAAAAAATTTAACCTAGTTTATATATTATTGTAATATTCTAGCTTTGGCTAATCCAGCCTTCAAAAATACTTCTCTCTTATGCCTTTCTGCTGAAGCCCGACGTCGTTTAATCCAGTGACTTAGAAATGGTTAAACCATGTCCAAAAATTATGTATGTGGGATAGACTATTTTCTATGTCTATACCATACTTTAGATTCCTATTCTAATAAGAACCCTGCTTGAACTCTTCACCCTTCGCGGGAAAAATCACTAGCTTCTTATCAAATAGTCTCCACTTTTTCCAAATTGACTAGAACACAAGAAGATTTCGCACTCAATGTGAAGATGGAGTTACAACCCTAATTTGATTATTTTACCAAAAACAGTGAATACTTCAAACGAGGTGCACTAACGAATGGTTTTGACTTCTGTCCTAGATCTGTCAGAGCTGTCAGATTCTTTATCACTTTTTTACCATAATCTAAATTGATCGTGAACCAGATTTAGCTTAGGAATCAATTCTCTCAATGTCACAATGGGCAAGCAACACCCACTTGGCAGTAGCTTTGTTATTGGAACAGAGAAGTAATAAATATTTGCCTTCCTCAATAAATTTTGAAACCGTTAGGGGACTATTTAAACAGTTAGGTACAACCTTACACTCACTTGAAAGAAAAATATGTTTGTCTAGGAGAGGGAGTTTAAAAGCTTCAATAATAAAATAAAATAAGACAATTAGCCTATGGACTCAGAATACACTCAGAAAAATTATTATGACCAAAGTCTTAGTAATACAATTTGGTTACTTAAACAGAAGTTTTTTTGGTTATATTCACCAATTCTTTACTTTAGCTTAAACAATAAAAATTTTGCTACTTGGTTAATTGATCAAAATTTAGTTAAACAAAATATTGGTAAGTGAATTTGGTTAAATTATCTAAAAAAATAGTTAAATAACCTAAGAATATATTTAAAATAACAAAGATAAGTTTTTTCATTAGTTAGCTTAGTAGTGTTGACCAACCAATTTAGCAGAGTAAACTAAGTGTTTAGTAACATTGACCAAACAATAACAATTTGTCAGACAATGTTTAAAGCAATTATGGTAAAAAAATTTACCTTGATTAAAGTAACAGAATGTTTTTCACCAACAATTGTTTGTTTTAACCAAATATTTAGTTTAACCAAATGAGGAGTATATTCCAATCAACAAAATTCTTGGTTACTAGAACACGCAATTTATTTAGAAATGCAATTTTACATGCCAGATTGTGTTGTTTTTCTTCAGTGAAAACACGTTTGTGGTTCCCAATTTTGGACGATACTCCAAAAATAAATAACCAATTTTATAATGAATCAAAAAATTATGAGTTGTATCTGGATTTATTTAGTAAGCAACGTTTTAGTTTTTAGTTGAAATAAGATTGGGCTTTACTAAATTTTGTAAATACTGTTCAATTCTCGCTAAACAGAAATAATTTATTTAAGCAAAATGGTACCAATGGGACCACCAGTTCATAGTGGGCCGCCTTAAATGCAAAACATGCCCGAATATTTTATCAACGAATCCATGACTCAAAGCTTGAGCATCGTCAGTTGTGAGCTACCACCATAAAATAGTCAATAACAATTCCAGTATTAATTTACGATTTAATTTAAGAAACCAAACTATACAATAAAAATTTACATTAGCCTATCATACGAAAACGCCGTTTTGCCGGTTGAATTAAGCCCCAAATGTCTTAAGACCTTATAGGAGTACAATAACTATGTATTTTGTTGTACTTTTAAATTTTACGGGCAGTTTCGACGAGTCGGTACGAATATGGAATGTACGAACGGGTAAATGTGTAAAAACATTTCCAGCCCATTCAGATCTTGTATTAGCGGTGCATTTCAATCGTGAAAACTTCTATCTCACAATTGTTTTGTCTAGTTACGATGGTTAATGTCGAATATGGGATATAGCAAGTGGACAAAGTATAAAAACTCTGGATTGATGATGATAATTCACCGGTTTCGTTTGTTAAATTTTTCACCAAATGGGAAGTATATATTTTCTGCACACTTAACAATAATTGATCTGTATAAGCAACATAATCTTAAATATTGACTAAATTTTGGATTATATGAAATAATAAAACTTGTTAAAACTAACTGTCGTATTTGTAATTTATTTTTTTTGGTTAATTTAACTTTTTTATTTGGTTATTAAAAACAATTATTTTTTATTATATTTAAAATATAACCAAATATAACCAAATTTCTAGGGGATTTCAAAATATCATACCTTCAGTTTGATAAATTCTATCCGACATAATCTGTATCAAATAGAAGGTTAATAGTTCGTATTATCAATAGATATCTATATCGTCCCTCTCGTCCCATGGCAATGAAAAGCTTTAAGTTAGTCTCTAGATTTATTGAAAAATAGCTTTTTATCGATCTTCAGGACTTTTCTTTTCTCTTTTTAAAGTTATCGATGTGTAAAAGGTGATTCACCTATCGAAAGACAAAGAGGTTGCTGATGAATAGTTACAACAGATCTTGACCATAATCGAATCAGTTATCTGACTCCATCGGTTTCGATCCCAAGTCAGTTCTTCATATACTGTTGTAAACATTCGCCGTGAAAACATCGCCAACAACCAAGATCTCTTTCTTCCACTACCAAAACGTAGTTCTTACTTTATAAATCGCTGTACCCTTCGCTCCGGATCAACATGCAGATCGTTTAAATTCATGATTGTTCTCTTTAAGGATAGAGGCCATCTCCCGTACTCCTCTGTTAAGGTCCCAACTCCCACATCCATACATGCCACTGGGTCTGATATACACTCTGTACAATTTCAGCTTATCTCCATTCGCAAAATATTTTTATTTCAGAAGTGCGGGTGTAGAAGATAAAGCCATACATCGATTGCGTCTTGGTCTCTTAAACTATAACAGATATTTGGTTTTGGACTCGACCATTTTGAGACAAACAGAAGTTGAATACTGTTTTATCATGAATCAAGTAACTAATTCGTATCGTATATGTGACCTTCTGTTGTAATGCAGAATGTATAGTAGCTGACTTATCTTCCATGACAGAACAAGTTTCAGAACTATAAGCTGAAGTTATTGCAGTGTGCAGATTCCATATGTTTATATATGAGAACCGAATCTATAGCCACACGTTGTCATTATATTATGAACGGCCAACCAAAATCATGTGATCTGACACCGTTAGATTACTTTATGGGAAGATTATTAGAAGCGAACTAACACGCGTAATTAACGAAAAATCAGTGCTCTAAAGATTACTAGAAAATAGTACCAACATATAAAAGAAATTATTTTTAACATTAAATGTCATAAACCGAACATTACGTCATAAATACCATTTTAATGCGTTTTATTTAAAAAAAACTTCCGTGAGCTCTTATTGGACTACCCTTTACAATAAGATACATATTTTCCAAAAAGCTTATATCTTGTTGGTGGAATTTTGTTTGTTCGTATGGTTATTCACTAGTTCCTTAGTTTCAAATCTTAAAATAACTTACAAAACAATTGTTTAGAAAATGAGTACACTCGAGTACTATAAGTTTTTTTCATAAATACAAGAGCTGCCTGTGAAAAACATAACAAAAAAAAACAAATTTTTCGTGTACATATCTGCGACATATATGTAGTGGTTATTTAATCGCCTCAATGTTGCAAGAAATTTTCAAATTACAAAATAGCATAAAATAAGGAAAACAATTCATACAAAGATGACACATACAGTCCATTTAAGCGGAAAAATAAAATAATTCATTTAAAATAACAACAACTAAAACAAATGAATTAATAAATGTTATGACACCACTTAAATCTAATTAAATGTATTTTAAATCTCGTACAACAATCAATTTCGAACAGATTGCGTACATAAAGTGTTCTACCAAAATCTAAAAGCCTGAAGACAAATATGATTTTCTGGAATATACATCCTCGTCCAAAATCCAATACGAATCTATTTCGTTCTATGAAGTCCATTCGCAGGATCACCTCATCCACAATATCCGCAACCAGAACTTCATGTCGAAAACTGTTGTTCCTGATTCGTATTGTTTCCTCCTTTACCCGCCGCACTGTCATCTGTCGCCATTTGTAACTTGAACCCTTCCATAGGTCGAACCGCTCCCGTGTCCAACGTGCTCATACGGATCGTCCCTCTACTTCGCCTCCCTCCATCAAGCTATCACCACCTTTTGCCAATCTGGAAATTTGCCAATATGGAAGGTTATGGAGCATTTGGTTGTAGGAGTCAGATTTTGTTCCTCGAAGCTGACTCTTACTCACCTCGGCTGCTATTTTTCTTTCCTCCGCTGGTCTTTGGTACATCGTCGATGGTGTTCTCGACCTCTTATCTGATTTTACTATTTCCATCCCGGAATCTCGTTGTCCGCCAGTTATCTATTGGTTTGGTATTACATCCTGGTTTGTGACCGATTGCTGGTTCCAATCCTACACGACATACCTTGACTGCTGCGGTTTGATGATGTTATTTGCAGTCTCGTTTGTAAGTGCACGCGCGATGGTTTCCGCAAACGTTGATTTTGGATACAATACTAATGCACGCGTCTCGTATTCGGATCCCATATATTCGATCGGTGCAAGCGTTGATCGCCATTTTGTAGTGGGCGAGGTGCACTTACCGCTTGATATCAGCCGCATACTCCTTCGGAGCGTCTCTTCTATTCTTTGACATCCATGAGATCCTCTCGATTTTCATGAACCGTTGATCAATCACTTCGATTTGTTGCTCTATTTTTGGAGAGTTTCTAGATTCGTACTCTTCCAATTTGTTTTCCATATCAATTTTGACCGTGTCAACTTTTACGTTTAATGTAACGGAAAGTTATCGAAATTTCTCGTTCACACTTTTTTCTTGCTGCTCCAACCGTTCGATAATGCTCTCTTGTCCGGTTCTCATCCGGTTTAGACAGTAATCTATATTGTTCGATAGATATTTTCTCTTCGAGGCCGCTGATCATTTCTTCCTGTTCAGCACGTATTTGCTCCTTTAAGTCGTTCTTCAATTGATTTAAGCCGATAATCATATCTGTGTTAAGCTATCCGATCATTTGTTGCATATTTGTGTTCAGGCTTTTTGATTTTGGTAGAGCAACATTTTCGATTGAAAGTTGATGCAACAATCGGTATATGTACACATTTTTTGTTGATCATTTTACCGATGCCAGGGATGTACTATTTGATAATCTGGTGTTGAAGTTTAGGCTTTGGCCATTTTGTTATTATTTTGTTGAAATTTTTGTGGTTTGTTTGATTTCAAAGCTACTTTTGTTGCATAGCTTTTTCGCCTAAATGTTGTTTTATTTTGTATAACTTGTTCATACTTTGTTATTTGTTATGTTCTTCACTTCCGTGACAAGAGTTGAATAAAACGCGAGATCTGATGGTGGAACGATTCTCATGTGAAGATATAATAATCGATATAACCGATGTTCCCCAAAAAGCATCATTTTGAGTCAAACGTATTGTCTAATGATTAGAAATCTAGCATTAACCATATTAAAGGCTGAATTACTGTTCTTATCTCTATCTGGAAAGTAAAACATCAAAAAGTTCAATAATCCACTTTAACCTCATATATGTGGACTCAATTTAGTTTGATCGAAAATTAACTGATTAAAATTAGCTTGACACTGCGCTGACACATGTCTTAAGTTAAAAAAAATCAATTTCGGATCATATAAGATGTTCCAACAACGTTGTTCAAACTAGTCATTTCCATGCTCCAAATTGAAATGTTAAAAATATTTGTTTTATATGTCCATTGAACCACCACCGCACATATACATACAAATTCGATTTTGTGGCGAGCTTTTCTCATTTCCACTATCAATAATTAATCAACTCGCTGTATTGATATTGACTTTGTTGGATTAGTGGGCAACATAATCTATATGTACTCGTATATGCTATGTACATAATTTGTATACGATATAATTACTGTATATGACTCTATCAAGGTCATTCAAATGAAAAACACTTTTTTGTGGTGCGGACTCAAAGGAAAATTTACAATTTTATTTTGTGTGATGATGACGATGTTGTGGTGGAGAAAACAGAAACTATATAATTGGTGGTTTTCTATTCGAAAAAGTATAATTGATTAGTTTTATGGTTACATGGAATTGGAATTATGGTAATTTCTATACGACCTTGAGAAACGGTATAATATTTTGATCCCTTAATGATCGGTTGTCATCTATATAAAAGTATGTGCGGTGTGGATTATGGATCACTGGTTTTGTTTTTGATTCGTGTCTCGCTGCGGTATTTGGTTGACCACCAAGCTGAATAAATTATTAACTTTCCGTTCTCAGAACACATAAATGCTTAATATTGGACATAAAATGGTATTCAACTCAAGTTCATGGTATGATATGGAAATGGTATCGATTGAACGCTGTGTGATTTAATGTTTGGTATATTTCTCGATAAGTGGTTATGTATGTAGACATAGACTTTTGGTTACGACATAATTCTAAAGTCAAAACTAAATTAGTATAATAATTTCTGGTAGAATCTTTGTATTGAGCTACCGACCCAAACTTGTGTTTCTATACCTACGCCCTTACCAACGCCCCGAATCATACATAGCTTTCCATATATCGATGTACGTTGAAGAAAGTAGGTATTAACATGTCAATAGGTGTATGTTTTGTTAATTAATATTTTTATCATTGATCTACAAACGGTGGCACAGATACAAATGCTTTGATTATAATGAATAAATTAATTATTTCCTCTAAACCCTCCTTCCCTTAAGCAAACATGATTTGAATACAAAGACGTTAAGCTAAAATGAATTTATCTGATTCTATAAAAAATATGCAAATAACTTGGATCTCCAGATGTCGAGCTAGAAAAAATCAGATGTTGGATATATGAGAAGCTGGGATATTTTCAAAATAATTGTTAAATACTCGAATCACAAAAAGGAGTCGTGAGCAAGTGACAGGACTCACTTTTGAGAGACAAAATCTAATCACATCCCTTTGTCACATTTATATTGAACACTTAAAGGCATGCTCCTAAATGGAGTAATTAAAAGAAGACCACTCTCATTGGACACAGATTCATCGAGACCTATCCATACTGCATTACAAAACTTTTTTACGTGGAGAAAGTGACAGACACAAAAGAATAGTGGCTTCGTTTGTCGTAACAGACATTTTTTACTTTAGTCACTCGATTGGCCCATTGTGAAATCCACGAAACGTGTTTGTTCTTCTAATGAAGTCCAAAATCCTCAAGGAGGTCAGTTAATCCTTAAATAGAAATTGTGATCCAAAGTCGTGCAGTATATGGGAAGAGCATGAAGATCAGGAACTCAAGAAGAGCTCAACAGTTTCTACTTCGCCTCCTCCACACTGTTGGTGGTTTGTGAAAAAACGACGTCACTCCTAAAGCGAGCTCAGGTCCCACAAAAGTGGAAGTCGCGCCCAAGCGGTACCAATTTATCAACCAACATATGACTGGATGTCCAGTGAAGACTAACTTTATTCAGACTGTCTATAGTCGATTTAAGGTAATTATCGTCTCTAAAACAAGTTTCGATGAAACAGTATTGGAACCAATCTCCTTTAGAGCAACCTGGCTGTCAAAAAGGATGCAGGTACACCACAATCCGTGCAGCTCATCTTCTTTGCGAACAGAGCTGCTTTCGAAATTGTAGCAATTTCAGCCTGAAAGGCAGTAGCGTACCTACCAACGGGGATAGATAATAGGATAATTCGACCTCAGGATTTTGTAAGTATAACCCGGCACCAGCTAGATTTTTTTTAGTGTTTTTCTATCACTCAGACTGTAATAGCTCGTTGTGACCTCCCACCATATTACTGTACGTCCCGGCTATAGGTCCGATCTACGTAGAAATCATCTGCACATTGCATAGCTCCATGCCAGCCTATATATGTACTGACATTGAAGATGGGACGGCCCACGGATTTTAACCACCAACTGGGTCTCGGATGAGTTCATTCTCACCACCGATCGTCCCGCCCAGACGATCGATGGTGAAAATCCCTTCCGCATCCGGCCCCTATCGGGATTCGAACCCGGTACCTCCCGCTCCACGTCGCAGTGTTCTATGCACTGCGCCACACAGGGGCGGTACCAGCTAGATCACAGCATACTGAATCTGGAGGGATAATAGTTACCCAAAATAATTTGCCGAAGACGTGCTTCGTCACCATAGTGTCTGAGGACATGTGGGTAGTTGTGTGCCGGCCCACCTTCCTCCATATTTGAAAGTGCGCAGAATGGCTAGGAAGATTGTAAGTGAGCAGTTGTTTGCGCTGCACACCTTCCGATCCAAAGATCAAGCGATAGCAGACCTACAACCATCTCTGTATGATCTGCAGTGTATTATCGACCACAATTTTATGAAACAGAACCAGTTTATGTAGCATCTCATTAACCACACATGTAGCAAGATGTATAGCAGGTAAATCTTTCCAACAAAAATATAAAGATTAGCAGTGGTGAACAAGTTGCCATGTGTCAGTAGGTGGAAGACATTATTAGCTATCAGGATGGCCAGAAACATAGTGGATATATCAATAACCGAGCGATTGACACTTGAAAGTCAGATTGCAGCCCGTTGGATATAGATAGGTTAATGGAGTTTAGAGAAAACCGATAGGAACTTTTTTTCTAGAGAGGATGAATATCTACTGAGAGAATCAACACCAAAGATACTGTCGCCATTAAACAACCGCCGATAAGAATACAGCTAGCTAAGCAAACCGAATTAGGTACAGCATACTGAACGTGAAATATGGGTATGCTGGCCAGTAGAAGTTCATCTAGAAGATCTAGAGAAGACGACGTTAACCACATATAACAGAAATGGTAATGGTTCATTGTAAAGCCTGTTGTCTTATGTAACGCCTGTCGCCTCCGTTTAAGAGACTAATGGAGGGCGTGCTCCATGGTCAATACCCAAGAATTTCCACTAACGGAAATTTGAGGAAAATTTTCAAACATCACCAAGAGACTACATAAACTGACGAAGGGTAATGCAATGTTCGTTTGGACCAGTGAGTTGATTCAGCTATACCATGAACTTGTGCAACGCTTTATATAGAGGCTTACTTAAATAGAATTATGTATAAAGCAGGAGTGGAACTACTCAGTTGGCAAGAGAAAACTATTTTCATCAAGGTACAGTTCTACTAATATTTGTCGATATGGGCCGATCACGCTTGACTAGTATGGAAAGAAGTTTCCAGACATTTCCAAAGGAAAATTCCTCTTATTGACACAAAAACTGAATATCCTCGAATGCATCTCCGAAACCAAATAATCGTTGACAGGTTTAGTGGACGATAGTATTACTTGACTCCCAAAACATTAAGGTATAGTATACGTTAGACCGTGGAAAGTCAAATCGAGGAGATACGGATCCTATTGATATTTAAACCCGGCCATAATGTTTCCCATTGTTATAGATACAAGTGCTGTTGAATCGTTGGTGAGAGTCTTCATCGCCTGTTTATAATATGATTCGTGGCTGTCAATAGATAATGGGAAAGCTCAAGAATTCTGAATTACAAAAGGTGATAAAGCCATGATAATGGAACGTAGTGACCAATTGAACAATCAATTTTAAGTGTTAGATGGTGGAAACTCAACAACTCGGTGTAAAATTTTCCATCAGGAATAATTAAAGTTCATGTGGATGTATACAAATCACATCTCGCCAATATAATCAAAATCGACTTACCTTAAAGGATTTTTAATGAATTTCTTATTATGATACATCGCCCGTGGCGAACTAACCCACGTATAAATACCCTTACACGGTGGGCATATAGCATGATTCCATTTGATTGCATCTTTAGGAAAATTTGGCTCTAGGTTACAGACATTTTGTTCAATATTTGGCGCACTTTTTTGCACTGTGGGTGGCGGTGGAAACGGTCGACACACAGGCATTTTGAGTCACGATATTATACACAGTCACTCACGCACACAATCACTTCACTTCACAATACACGAAACAAAATTTTTATTATTTCACTTTTTTTTTTGAGGGGGGGTAATCGATGCTTGTTTGTTTATATTTTGGTTCATCCAATACACAGTTTGTACACACAGAAATGAAATATGATTTTCACAAGAAATAACTGAGACAACATTTATAGAAATATATGTAGTTGAGAGAAAACGTCACGACATTAGAAATTATTAGAAAAATAAAATTAGAATTTGAATTCTGAATACAGAAAACCAATTTTTGTTACAACTCAAACCCGATTTGTCCGATGGATGAAGTATACAGACGGATAATGTATACGAAAAAATGCCAATTTCGTTTTGTGGAAAATTTTACCGAGGAAAATAAGTTTTTTTTTATTTACAAATAGAAAGAAAAATAAACAATTGAGATACGCGTTTACTGAAAAACGAAAATAATAACAACGCTGTTGCTATAGTGAAAATGCACTTTTTGAACCGGTTATAACCGAATAGTAAAATGGTTTGAATCTGTGGTGAGTTAATGGTTTAGCTGTTCGTTGATAGGTATGCTAGTGTCGATTAAATGATTTTGCTATGTTTGTGTACTGCTTGTGACATCTATTGTTGACTGGATTTTCTAATCTTTATTTGCAGTTTGGCATAAATCAAATCGAAAGTAGTGATTATTTGAATAATCTTGTTATATTATAAAATAACTCAAATGAAAAAATGATAAAAACTATTTCAGTTGTATCTGAGGCAAGTTCGAATCTCAACGATGGAAAAATGTGTTACACCATGGAAAGCCAAATCGAGACGATACGGATCCTATGAGTTTTAAACTCGGCACTTTGTTTATCATTTTATTACGTTGGGTGATAAAGATTGTAAAGGGCAGAAATTAAAGAGTATCTATTAACTTTTAACAAGTCGTCCTCCAAAAAGAGTAGTGGACCATGAAAAACATTGAGATGTTTGGGAGATAGGCTTTTCTAACAACAGCAACCTTTGGACATTTGCAATTATTTTAGAATACTTTGGAATGATTTCCATGTGTCATTAAATAATGTTTAAATACCGATTAAGACAATGTCAGATGAATAATAATTGCTCGAGAACGATGTGTTTGCTGGTTCCGAAGTGAATGGTGTTGGAGTGCAGAATTTATGGGCCAACCCATCTTCTATGTCAGTAAACTATCGACTGGTATGATGCTATACAATGTAGTCGATGTAATCCCGATTTGGCTATGTAATCCCGTAAAGTAAATAAGCGAACTACGAAACAATTACGAAGGCATTGAGCGCCAAAGCATATTGCAAAGATAGAAACAGACAGAGAGACAGAGTGCCTATTCCAAACATAAAAATAAATGTTAGATGACTTAAAGGGCATTGTAATTTTATTACCACCTCCATATATCCATTAGATGAGATTAAACCAAATAGACAGAGATTGGATAAAGCTTATAAGATTATGACATGGATCAATAAAATTAATTTTATCATCACCCAGTTGATGAAGTCTCTCAAATGGGAAATGTGTTTTATTCAGTTGCATTTGCGAGGTGGGAGATAACGCTGCTATATTTTTTCAAGAAGTGACGAGCACATAACAAATTGATCAGGTAACTTGTCCGTTGAGGGTTTTGATTGTTTTATCCATAAAATTACACAGTACAGTAAACGCAGTGCTAATCGTCGAAGTTGGGTATAACAAGCATAAGAATAAAATCGAATACCGCCAAAAGCCTCCACTTAATTGCAAACACGAATCTGAGATACGATATTATTGACTGTCATATGAAGAATAACCAAATTTTAACTATAGACTATGAGCAACCATATGGATTTGATGTCTAAGGTTATGTCGATGCTCTGGTTATAATCTGTATAGGGGTAAACTCGATTTAAATCCTATGAGATCTAATGCATAAACCTTTTGGCACTGTGTGGCGAGTTAACCGATGACTAATAAAACAGTGATAGTGACATTCACTATAAGGACAAATCTGCTACTATATACTGGCTTGTAATCAACATATCACCAAGGTTTATAAATCAGCCACAGGTGCTTTTTGGGTTTTTCAAAAGGTTTTTGGTAGTACTTGGGGATTGAAACCAAAGATGCTCAGCTCTTGTTATTTAATCATTATCAGACTTGTGGTCTCTTTTGCCTTCTTGGTATGGTGACTTAAGATTAAGACATACCTCCTTCTTGGTATGGTGACTTAAGATATAACTGGTTCAATGAAAACATGTCGATTACAGCTATGGAAGCATTGTTACGACTATCAAAATTGTATCTGCATCTCAAAAAAGACAATTTGACTTGACAGCATTGAAAATTTGATGGGTCATCTGGTATAGTTTCAAGACTACCTATACACACTGGAATGCTATGCAACTGAACGCAGAGCAAAATACAACTCTACAAACCTTTTAAGGTGGTATTTCCAGATCGAGATGAGTGGACTGGACAAGAACCCTCATTCGAACAGGTTGTATGATTTAACGACATTATTTGTCCAAATGGACCTGTCTGACATGACTCAAAGGGTCTGACATGGGCAAAGGTTTAACCAAAAGCGTAAATAGTTCAAGATCTATATTCCATCTTACAGCTAGACATCAAACAGTCAGTTGGTAAAACTGGTTTGGGATTATTGAAACTCAATAAACTGACAACAAGGAATAAGACAACTCTTTCGGTATATAGGTGCCGTGACATGCTAAAATTTTAAGAATAAATACTAGAAATTCATAGAAATGTGCCGGGGACCGACTCTTCGGCAAAACTACAATAGAATACAGTTAAGTCGTGGGAGAGGGCGGACTATTACAAAATAGACCACATATAGGCGCATGGTTCCAGTATAAAACAATCTAAAACATTGGCGCCTTTTTTGCTTGATGGAACCAATGAGTTGCTATAATCACTGACTTTTTCACAGATCACTTTGCCTTAAGATACCTTTAAAAAAAGTGGTTGGTCCAAAAGTGTTTATCATGTAAGTTTGATACTAAAGTATAATGGTTCAGAGTAGCTATATGAAATGAAAGTGGTACATCCTGTTTTGATAAAAAGTTATCATCTTCTGGCTTTGAGAGGTCTTTGCATATAAAAATCAGCCACTCATCAATAAGTTTTGTTTCAACGTCGTGTCCAAATTGATAACAATCCTATCGATAATTTTCGCAACTAATCAAGCTCTTCCATATACTGAAATGACATTTGTACAGTGAGCTGTGCATTCTCGTTGTCTTGTTGTGATGTAAAAGTTGAAGTAAGATGTATTGCTTTTGACATAAGAGAAAATTAGGTGTGTGTGAGCTACGAAAAATCGAATTCCATGTAAATATCTGAAATTTGGCCAACATGTGAGCAGCACCTATGGGGTTTGTGTCACAAAGATATTATCTTTCTGGCGAACTAGCCGCATAATCTATAAATTCACGCATAAATTCGACTATATTTCTCGCCAGTGGCAACATTAATTCAGTTTGTTAAGATGCTATAGTGAACCATAGCGAGTCGTTTTGACTTGGTTCTTTCGCTCATGGGAGAAGAGATCAATCTCTTTGATTGATATATAAGAAGACCATTTCTTTTTCATCCCTGTGTATGGTGTTCTATAGCGATCCAGCCTCATTTCGCTTAATTCTAACATACTCCGGGAGCTACATAAAAGGTATCTTATATTCATGGTTGCTTTATAGAGTCTAGACAGCCATAAATAAGCTCAGCTGTCTATAGTAGCTATATCATTTTCACCAACGTCTGTGCTTTAAGTCCGTATGTGCTTTAAGAACAAACATAATGATCCAAGCTGTAAATACGAACGATTAATATACAAAATATTAATTAGATTCTGTCTAAACATTTAATGCTTGAAAATATCCCGCCCCTCAGGCCAAACCATCAGGTATTAAAAAATTTAATTGATATTTTTTTTGTGTATCCAAATTCATCGAAGATGCTATATAGTGTGAAATACCATAAATATCTAATTAATCTCTCACGATAATCATTCGCTTCGTTCCAAAATTACGCCTCCCATTTCCTTTCGAAATGTTTCTATTTTCTAAGTTGATTGATGGAAGGTATGCAGTTAATCTGAAACATATAGGTATGGACCCGTATGCGCTGCTGAAGATCTATATAGAAGATTATGGTGTACCTCTGATTTCTTAATACCACATTTTACCACACATGTATAATTAATGATCGGTTTCTTGACTGCTGATCGCTTCTACATACCACATATATCAAGAAGTAAAACAAAAGAAATTCGTAAAACAAAAACTAATTAATTCACACTTGGCGTTAATAGAACAAAATTACTTCTAAAATTATATTCACCTTTGAACTAGGTGTATCTTGTGGAGATTTGAATTTTAAACAAAAAAAAAATCGTAGATCAGATCACATATATGTTGAAAAATGAGTTCCAAGTGGCGATTTGGTTTTCAATTCGATTCGAATATAATTTGAATTTATATTTACTGATTAAGATGATTTGTATATTTAAAATTATAATTAAAGATCAGTGGCATTCACGCGAGAATCGTCAGCTGGTCTAGATACGCTATCTGGCTTAGTAACATTTATCGCATTTATATATAAATATTTAAATTCGTTCATTGATGAAGTCTAAAGACTTAAATTCAATGTCATCTAAAAGAATTAAATTCAAAAGTGTTGATTGATCGATTTAATATAAAATCACTCCAATCAATCGCCATTGACATAAATTATCGCACTTTGATCGACGATATATTATATCCCATCCATGCAAACAACACAACATAAAATCTTCATAAATTTCCAATTCATATATAATTTATATATTTTATGAATGAGATATTCGGTCGATCGGGAAACTGTATTCCAAAATCTAAATTTTAAATTGTCATCAACGAAAAATGTCAACTAATCGATCGATTGATCGATATACATATATACATACAGACGAAACGATCAAAAATCCCTAAAACAAAATTTATTCGATTGACTATGTAATTCTGAGGAAGTCCGAGATCGATATCGATCGTGTATAAATTTTCGATTTTTTATTTTTGTATTTCGAGACGTGATAATTGATTGTAAATAATAAAGTAAATCAAATATGTGTTTTACATCATGTAAATTAGATTTAGGTACCAGAAAAATTAAATCATGTTGACAACGGTTTGGGATCGCATAGTTCTGATCTCGTCTCAATATCAGAACTCGGTATTAATCACTTTTCGATAAAAAGTGATTTTTGTTGATTTTGACAGCGTCGTCAATTCTTAGAAATGTGCAGTATATGATCAGCCCTGATGTATCTGTATATAGCAAATCTATCAACCAAGGGATCGTTTATAAACCGATTCTGCGGTAAAGTTATCCGTTTTGCTAATTGAATCGAAGATTTTTAAAATTCTGGTACCGTCTGGTAATCGTTAACGATGTGTTAGCATAGTTAGTAGTAGCACTCTGGTGTATAATTTCTGATATTTCATCATTCTTCGGGCAAGACTATAAAGATGCAAATGCAAATAAAATACTGTTTCTTCGTCGTTTTCATCGTCACACCGACGATAATAAGGATTTGAGAAGACTCCAAAACCAGTTATCCAGATCTGTACCAAATACCAATCTGAACCATCTATTATTCCCAGATTTACGAGCTTGTTTCTTATGCTATACCGGAAAGGGAAAAGTTGGGGAGGCCCATAAAAACGAAAACGTGAACTAAAAACGATCGTGGGGGCACTCACAAGGCACTGCCTACTTGGACGATTTTTACAGAAGCTGTATGGACGAGAAGGAGGAAGAGACGGTAGTTCACCTCCTATGCTCATGCTCGGCTTTGGCACACAAAAGACATGAATATTTTGGAATAAGTTCTTAATGGACTGCCTTTCTGATCTCGAAAACTGTAAGGTGCGAGACTTATCACGCAACATAAGTAGCTCAAACTGGTTCTCATAAGGGTAATAGGGAAGTAAGATCCTGAGGTATTACAACGGACCGTCGCCGGTCTAACTGTGCTCCCACTCAACCTAACCTAACCTAACCGTCTGAAGCGAGATCTTTTATCAGCCGAACGGTATTTCGATGCTGTGTGCTGACGAGAATGTTCATTTCCAAACACTGATGTTCCCTGGCATCGACAGTACGTAAATAATACTCATCTGCCATGAGTTTATAAATTAGTGATATTTCTGAGCTACCTGCAACTTAAGACTGTTCGTAAAAATGCCAATATCACTAGGGATATTACATTACACCTCAACTAGTTTATAGTTAGGTATTAACTGAACCATAGCTCTGCTTGAAAAATGCTATAGTTGTTGGGGAGATGGGAAGAGAGGTTAACGTTCAATGCCTCTCAACATTCTCTTATCTCGCTCTCCCATCGGCCATCTGCAAAAAAGATGAGTCTAATATTTCATGACTGCATTACTTAACCATACGTCTGAAAAGTATTCCAGTTAGAAACTTCCTTCTAAATGGATGATAATCGTTATATTCGATGTTAGTTGTTATAATCCTGTTGCGTACGATAGATGACTTTGAGCATTCTGGCTTTGAGAGAAATGGCTTACTGTTGTGCTCGATCCAAGTTAGGTAATAGGTATTTAATGACCAAATTCTGGAGAATGGATGGGGGTTGAAAACTCCAACATATGATGTTCCTCCACTCAAAACTTTTTACATACATAGATGGCCTTGAACAATGAATATGAAGCTGTCATGAAAGGTCGAAGCTACTTATCAAAGACAATCAAACTACAAAATTACCTCCAATTAATTTTGCCTGAATGTATGCAATTTTAAAACATTGTTTAAACCCTCACTCATAGTTCATCCGAAATTTCACCTATGCTTTTGTATTAGTAACAGTGAATCGATTGAAGTATACTCAGTTATGAATCAAGGCCATATAATGGTTCTGGATTCTAGACTCAACTCTGATCACAACACGCTATCGACCACAAATTTGATTAGACCATTAACCTGTGTCTGGGCCGTAAGCTAACCTAAGGGAATTTCAGCACATGACAAAGTTAGAGTAATTGATAATAATTTGGCCAAATCGGTCTTGCCGAATAGAATACTATTAAATTTCTGTCGGACCTTAACAAAGTCAGAGTTTTAGACTACGATCATTAATGGCATTCTTGTGAAATCTTTGTCACAATCATAAGAAGTGGAATTCAGTAAATGCAATTTTCAAACCTTACTGTAATCATAAAGACCTTAGACCTTTTTTATTAAAATCTGTAGGAAGACAGATAGATGGTCAAATCACATATAGATTCGATGAAGACGAGAAGGCTTTCGAAGCAAGGGTGCATGCAAGGGTATAATGGTACCGAAACAGGTCCTCACTCTCATATCGGTGCTATTGAAAAATCTCTTGAAAAACGCAATGAACCCCGAGTTGTCCTTCAACAATAAATATTAAGTTGTCATTCGGACACTTGCACGTGTGGTGGTTGATGTGTCACTCGGAAATTGGATAGATTGACTCGCAAGAGGCGGAATTGTGATAGTTCATCTGGGTGGTTCTTCCGCCAGCTGCATAATTTTAAAGTGGCATTGACACCAATCCACAGATTTAATTAGCCATTATTATAATTATGTCTGGAACCACTATAGCTTCCGTACTCAACACTGCAAAGGGCCCATGGTGCAAACCTCGGATTAATCAAATCTTACAAACTAGAGTTGTTTAAACCAGCGCAGAGAAGTCAGTAGATGTACAGGAATATTCCATAAGAATTGAACACAAATATCTTGCAAAACCGGCAGAGGTTTTGCAAGATATTTCAGAAACCCCGCAGAGTGTTAATGAATCCTGTTGTTGGATGGCTGGATGTGAGAATATTGAGGAAAAATTACAAGTTCCAACAATCGAAATAAAAAATGATTCGTGTGAATATGGCTGAAAACCTGATCGAGCCGACCTGATCGGGCTAGCCTGATCGAAACCGACCGACGAGAGATGATGCTTAGTTGCACATGCGAATTGCCAGTTGGATTCAAATTCATCATGTCAATTTTGATAAGTAATGTTAAATACAAGAAAAGGAAGTTTATAAGAGCCAACTGACTTGTTTATTCACGTCTTTGAAACCCTGGCATTTAGAGTTCATCTCACGTGAAACAAAAGTTAAAGAAACTGGATGTTACAAAACCTGTGGCTTAGTACAATAGTGGAATTCATAATAGATACAAGGTTACAGAATAGGTATCTAGACTAAAGCCTTGGGACATTTTGATTTGATTGAAGCGTATTCCAATCGTATTACGAGTGAGCCATAAGTTAAACCAATAAGAGTATCAAATAGAGTTAAAATCAAATTCGGTGGCTGTTGGATGGTATTTGTTGCATTTTTCCACGAGTTTTCTGCCCACAATTCTGCTCTCTTACGGCGAATTGCCTCACGCAAACGTCTCATATCGCCCAAATAATACTCTTTGTTTACGGCCTGGCCTTCACGATGAAAACCGTCAGCAGTCAGCATTGCCTTCTATTTTGACTGAAAACGAGGTGTTTTTTTTGGTCTTGCCTGATGTCTGGATTGCGAGTCGTATACTCATAAATCCACGTCTCATCTCCAGTAATGATCCTCTTGATGAATATGGGATCGGATTCAGCCTCGTAAATCATGTGTTTTACGACGTCAACACAAGAGAATGAAATTGAGGTCTTTTGGCACCAACTATGCTGCTACACGAAACCCTAAATCATTAACCAAAATCTCTTTGACAGATCCATAGGTAATGTTCAAGTCCTCCGCTATCTCTCTGATTTGCGGTTATTGACCAACAATTTACTTTATCAATGTTTTCGTCGGTTTTCGATGTCGATGGTCTGCTACTGCGTTCATCATCTTTGATTGACTCACGACTACTTTTAAACCGCTCGTGCCAATGGTAAACGACCGTTTTCATTAGAGAATCGTTGCCGAAACACTTTTCCAACATTTCCAAACGTTCGCGCACCATTAAACCCGTTTTTTAGACAACACACACAGAGATAGATGTACTCTTAACTATAACGTAACTTTTGCAAATGTCAAACTATGACGCTAGAGGGAATATCAACAACAGATGTACCAACTTTAAAAACAAACAGAACTCAAATCAGAACAATGGGAGCGCCGCACGGTGGTTACTCCGGGAACTTTTTGATCATGGTGTTATATCATACGTTTGAATCTGGTTCTAAATAATATTCAAGCGTTGCCAGTACTAGTTATCTTTAATACAACAAAAGAAAGGTTGGAAGAGTTATTTAACGATTTGATTGACGTCTTTAAATTTAAACCCAGGCATTAAGGTTTCATCTCACTTCAAACAAAATTGAAGTGAAGCATACTGGATGTTACAAAACCTGAACACAAGGCTTAGTAGCATATTAGAATTCATCATAGAAACAGGGTCGTATAGGTTGTATAGTTGGTCGTTAAAGATAAACTAAATCTTTGGGATATCTGGGATGTCTTGATTGGATTGAAATGTGTTCGAATCGTATTGCAAGTGAATCAAAAGCTACCCATAAAAAATCAAATTGGTTGAGACTAAAATTTCTAATCTTTGCAATACTTTTTCGGTATCAAGGCATCTTCAACGGCCAACCATTACTCATACGGAATTATTTAGTCCATATTATAGAACGATTGCATATGAAGAGTGGGCCATTTAAAAACGCTTTGAAATTTTGCCAAATTTAGTTTTTTCTTGTTTCATTCGATCGGACCAAATTTTGAGTGTATGCATGATGTCGTATCTCAGCGATGGCATCACGAATATTGGCCTTCAAATGGTCAATTGTTTGGTTTGTCGGCATAATCGACATCATCGTTCAGATTATCGTTGGCCCATCTAGCGATGTGGAAAGGAAGCGGATGGTCATGCGGCTTCAACTCTTGAACCAATTGAGCTTTGTAAGGCGTCATACCGAGATCATTTCGAAAAATTGAACGTAAACTTGTGCGTGAAACGTTTAATTATTGAGAACGATGACGTGTTGATGTTATGATATTTTCAGGTGTACGCACTGTATGAGCATGCTCACGTCTTGTCAAACCAGTTTCACGAACTTTAACAATAATCTTGCGTATACCGGGCACTGTTGCTTTTTCTCTGCGACCATCCAATAAATCACAACTTTGCTCAAGCGTAAATCGATTTATTTCGTTCAGTGGAGATTTTGTGACAGAATAGAATGACATAAGTATAGCCATAGGTTGCCGGGTGGTTATTATTATTATTTTTATTATTATTAAAGTTGGTTGGAACCCTATAAGGTTCCGCACTCAATGCTACGAAGGGCCCATGGTGCAAACCTAGGATTTCATCAAAGCGCACAGACGCGTTCTGCAACCTTAGCAAACTGAAGCAGTTTGAACCAGGGCAGAGAAGACAGTAGATTTACAGGAATAAACCTGCAGCTAAACACAAGAGATCTCATGCGGTCGAAAGCTGGACAACTGCTGATGAAGTGTAAACTATCGTCAACATCTTCGAGACATTCGTCGCATACGGCATCACTGGCCAGTCTCATGCGATGAAGGTGGCTTTTGAAACAGCCATGGTCAGTAAGAATAGAGACTTAAATTCTCAAGTTGTCCTTTTCAATGAAAAAACGTAATTTGTCAGGTTAGAGTTAATCCCTCTGATAAAGTATTTCGCCTGACGACAAGTAGCGGTAGCTGACCACGTCCGCTTTAGATTCGATAGGGTAATTGTTTTAATTATTTTTTTCACTATATAAGTAGGTAAAGGTGCAGCTGGTTCAGGACCAACGAAATATATGTGAGAACCAGTTTTAGCCAAACAATCTGCAATTTCGTTGCCCTCAATGTCACAATGGGCACGAACCCACATGACCGTTACCTTGTTGTTACGACCAATGAGATTTAGAAATTTCTTACAATCCAGTAGCAGTTTAGAGCTGGTTAGAGGGTGGGTAGAAGTATAGCCAGTTTTGACGACGATGGTTTTAAGTATCTTAACAGCTTTATAACAGCTTCGTTTTGCGATTCATTCGAATCAGACCATATATGGTTGGGTAAAATTTGGGCAGTCATTTAGGGGCACTAATTACATAATATTTTATTCCTTCAAAGGTTAGTGTTTGGTAGTGAGGTGTAACACATAATTAGGTATATGCCTTCAAGTAAGTGCAAAACTTTAACTACTTGCTTTGTGCAACCAACTGTACTCAGATGACCATCACCTCTTTCCAATCAAAGAAATCTGTACCAAAACACTTAAGTATAAATTTGCTTGTACATATCTAATCGTTTGATTAAACCCAATCGTACATTACATAAGAAGCATGGCTCGTTTTTCGCTTTTATTCGATTCATAAATTTTTGATCAAAAAATGTTCTCGAACAAATTTTTTTTTATGCTGTCGAATTTGAATTTCAAAACAAGTCACCTAATTCTTTACATACATGCATATGATTTTAAAAATTTATAAGATGTTTGATAAGAGATAAAAAGTTTGTGAAATCTCAAACAAAAAACACCTTTCAAGATGTTTTTTTTTGTGTATGATGTTATTGGAAATTGGCAGGAACTATTCAGCATGAAACGAAATAAAATCGAAATATGCAGATTAACCTTATATGATGTATGTGTGTGTGTGTGAGAGATTTGATCTTACTTATGTAAGGTAATTCGAGTACATGTGTAAGTGTATCAAACTTTGGGGATGATTACGAATGTATATTAATCCAGCTACTTATACATTCGGTTTGATTAGTTGATTGGTAAGCTCGTCATATGAATCACAGTTTAGCATTTTTGATGTAGTTTTGGTTCGAGATCAATTTGAATGAGTTGATCATATGTCACCCGAAATTTAATATGCAAATTCGATAATTCATGTACATGTATAATCGAAATTATTTTCCATTTTGTTATTATTTTTGTGTTGTGTCACCGCTTCTGGTGATACTCGCTGTATCTACATATACGAGTGTATGTATAGTTGAATGTACTGAATAGGTGAGGTTTGACTATTGTCTTACTACCTACTCTCGGTTTGATCTAGTAATTTGTGCTAAATCACGTGTCCCACTGGAACCCTTAACGATAAACCCACTCAGTGTCTATATATACATATATCCGAGTATTATACAGCATATTTCCCGTATACATGTAAAGGGTTTCCCAATAAGAGGTTTCATTATGCTTTCTGAAAAAAAAACAATTTATTTTATTGTGTCGAGCACCAAAAAACCTTTTATGAGGGTGTGAATACGTCACGACACGTTTTTCGGTGATTACAATTATTGGACGTCATTCCATGATTTGTACACAAGCTCCGCAAGTTACAAATACTCAAGTGTTTACTTTCTGGCGAGTCATCTGCATTACCGGCCAAACATTAGCTTTGGTGGACGTTGAAATAAATCATTTCTACCATATTCCACACAACATCCCATCATACTGCCCAAAAATCACAGGATTGGTCAATTGATTAACTCACGTCCGACACATTAAAGCTGGCAATTCCCTCACACTCGGCATACAGTTAAACGCAAATATTGGATCACAGGCGCACGACAAACGATTAAGCAATGCACAAAATCCGGTATTGTTTGTATCGGCACCGCGCTACGAGAGCGGATCAGATAATGGCAGATTTGTAGAGATGGTTTGAAAATAACAGAACAGTGATTTATTCACTGTTCTTATGAAATAACAGTAACAACCTGTTAATAAAAAAATTTAAGAACAGTTCCTGTTACTTCACATATGCTATTGCTATTCTACTATTATAAAGATCTGTTGTTACTTTTTCATTTCGATATCCTCTCGCAATCAAAAGAACAGGAACAGTGTAAATATAAAATAACATCAATCGCTTTTTCTTGTATTGCTTTATTATACCAATTTATTCTCATATTCTCATAAAGAGAGAGTTATATATATTCAAAATTTCAAAGTGTAAGATGTATGGTATATGAAAAATAAAATGATACAGTCGAAGCTCATCCTTTCAAAATTGTTATTGCTATTTCTGGTATTGTTACAGTTAATTTTTAATTGGTTTAGTAGTATGAGGTTAAACTAATAATTGTACCACGTGCATAACGAATCATTTATTTATTTCCATTTTTTTGAGAAAACGCAAACATATTTTGATCATTTTATGTATTTCTACAGTCTACACTAGTCTTAACATTAATGAATAAACATTATATAAATAATGTTAATTCAGTTTTTATTCCTATTTCGTTTTTATTAATAAAATAATTATGTTATTGTTCTGCAATATAAATCAACTGTGATTTCAACTCACAGTTCAAAAGACAGAAAAACTAAATTATTAAAATCACAACTGTTATTTTAGTAACAGGTATTTTTCACTGTTACTGAAAAATAACAGGAACAGGTAGGAACAGTGATTGTAAAATAACAGTTTTTTGCATCTCTACAGATTTGCCAGTTACGCGGTGTACGCAAAGCCAACCCTCCTTAAATGTCGCAGAAATGCACCAAGGCGGTTCATTTAGAAGTCGTTAATGGGCTGGACACAAATTCAGTTTTAGCTGTGTTGAAACGATTTACATATGTCGGGAGTACCGAAATGTATTTTAGTACGACAACGCATCAAATTTTGTTCGGACAAACAAGCAACTTCTCGTGAAATAACAAATCAATCACAAAATCAGCGATAAATTTATATGTGATTTTCTATTGCAGAACGGTATTTTGTTCCGTTTCAATCCCCCATATTCCAGCGCCATCATTATTCGAGGTGGCAAAACAGCCAATAGCGCATCCAGAGATTTTGGAATCGGTGACATAGAGACTATTTGACCTTGCAACATCGGTTCAAGTGGAAGACACCAACCAATCAGTTCGATTTAGATGACATAGTTTTGATTCGAGAGGACTTTCATGGATTAAATTAGATGATCAATCACGCCCCATACACACGGTTAAGAAATTTTTCTTGCAAAATTGCGATTGTTTCGTTGCTAGTGTGGCACGTATAACCGTGTTGCTGAAAATACTATTAATTATTGCACGGTAGTGCAATCTATTCACCATACCAGTTGGACCAGTCTCAGTTTTTAAAAGGTAAGGTCCAATCACACCGCCATCTCACAACCCTGCGGATGGAGAGGCTTTTCAACAGTAATTTTTGGATTTTCTGAGCGAAAATTCTGTCAAATCCGAAAATCATTTTGAGCATCATTTTGTGCACACCGGAGTTCACCAGTTTAGCTGTCACGTTTACAGCTATCTAAGCATCATTATCATAACCTACATTGGTGACTCCGACGAACCTGTTTAGAGCATAACGCATATCACGTCCCAGAACATTCCGATACCCAACCTCCCAGCATTTCCGCAAGTGCCATGATAGCACACACACACACGTTTTCTGCCAACACGGATTATCAAAAAATTACTACAGCACTGAAACAACAGGGAAACAACTTTCGGGAGGGTAATGTGGCGTTCACAAATACAATGAATAGTGACGCCACGGTATTGAAGTGAAACAAAATAATCGATTCAAATTCTATAATTCGCTAGAACTGTAACAAAGCTTTATCAAATCGAAATCGGCCTAGCAAACGAACATTACAGATCACATATAAGATGCAACACATTTCGAAGGGTTGATTGATGAACGCCCTAGCTGTGAATCCACGCCACACCCGGAGTTCTGGTTTAACTCCCATTTTTACCTGTCACGTTCACAGCTCTATCACACCATCATTATCCTTATCATATCTTACAAGTTTGTTCTTGGTTCAACTGAACTTTAAAATAGCCTTCAGACCTAAGTTTTTATATGCAAAATACAGTGTAATGTCGATTGAGGAATATCTAACTCCAAAGATCGACGAGAAACCAACAACAAACTTGAGTTTTCTTCAACACTCTATATACGGGCTTACATATACAGTATAGCAGTTGTTGTTGAGCGACACACACGGTTTCGATTCGTCACATCACTGATTTGTCCCAAGAGCTCAAATTTGGTCACCAGTTTCACTATTGGTGGCCGAGAAGGTGCTTTACGACGGCCAAAAAGTGCTTTAATGACAAAAAAGTGACAACATTTTCGCTGTGAATTTTAACAATTGTTAAAGTAATGGTGGAGTTTTTACTGGTCAAATGTCAAATGTCACAGCTTCCGAATTGACAGCTGCCTAAATAGCACACTATTCAAAATGAAACTACTCTTATTGGAAAACACTTTACATACTCAAATTTATGAATAATACATATATTGCGGAAGAATAAGAAAACTTTCTTATATGGTATTTTTAAAGTTTTTTGTTTAATGTGCTTCGCTTACACGAGACGAAAAAACTGATCCTAAAACACAACACATAAATATTTGGAATAAAAAATAATAATTTCGTATGTTGACATCATTATCCATGAAGTATCTCATTTTCAAGAAATAAAAATAAGATTTATTGTGAAAATTTCTCCTAAAAAATAAAAAATAAAATAATAGATGTCATCCCCAAAATTCGGTCAGTTTGCAGCCCCTATATATAAAGATATAAATTTTATCTAGTTGAAAACATCTTCGTTCAGTATATATAGTGTGTCTTAAGTCGAAACAGTATAATTTTTGCATTTTCGTCTTTTATTTATATGTTGAAATTGGTTCTCGCGTTATCGCATGTGATAGATCATACCCAATTGAAAACCATATGTAATGTTTGGTTGTTGGGGGAGTAGGATTGGCATAATGTCGCATCCATTCCATTTTATTCAATCGTATATATGTACATCCTTCAACGAGATGTCTATATGTGTATGTATGTAGGTTTGTTTTTCGTCTTATGTACGTACATACATACACGAGTAGAAAACTATACATTTTGAAAAAGTTGAAATGTTTATGTTGCACTTAAGCGAGATAAAACAAAACAAAAAAAAATCTGGAAAGAATTTGATTTATAGTGAAAATTGATGATGTGAAAATGGGAAATACGTTTGGATATTTTATAGAATCTCAAATTTTTATGGGAGTGGAGGATACATTTTAAAAGTTTTTAATTCATTCTTACAGTTTTTGCTGCAATTCAGTTTTTTAGAATTGATTTCAAGTTTTGTATTGAGATGAGTTATAGGATTTTCTAATTTTGCTAGATACGAACTTGGCCGAAATTCTGTATCATTTATGATTTAAAATTTTAGGAGTCTATACTTAAAGACATGTGAGCTCTGTAGGTGGGACATCCATATCTAGTGGCAGGAGGCGACTTAATCTGGTTTAATCGCTGGGCCGCCGACCCGCATTCATAAAAAGCTACAAATGTTAAAAATTTCAACAAACAAAAATAAATCGGATACCGCCAAAACAACAATGGCCCCCTGCTTAAGTACCCTGACACGAGATTAAGGATCGGCACGTGGAATGTGCAGTAAAGTGGAGACCATGTGTCCCAAGGCTATAAGTGGCTACGCAGTGGAGATGACTTCGGAATCTTGGCGTTAGATTACTCATTGGGCCACAAGTGAAAAAGGCTGTACTGGAATGTGTAAGCTTCGCTTGCACATGAGATTTTTCAACCTATCAATGGTCTGTGAACATGCGACCACTGATGTAAGCCAACCCTAAGATAAAGACGGATTTTACAATAATTTGGATTATCTATGGGCTCTATACCTAAGCACGATGTCAGATTGGGGACTTTAATCCTAAAACTGGCAGAAGTAAAATCAAATTATGTAATAATATAGGTCCGTAGTCCCGACACAAAACTGCGACCGAAATTGGGAAAGAATAATGTACATGTCGATCGTTAATGATCCTAAAGTGTCAAGAGCATTATCTGGTCACTGCAAAGCTACGATGAAAATTTTCGTACACCTTATGGAGGACTTGGGAATATACAACGCGATTCTTCAGCGAAAATATCAAAAACTTGTCAGCAATAGCATTTGGCGATCCAATAACCAATCTGAAGAAGTGAACAGTATCTGGAAAGTATTGAAAACCTCAGTTGTCGATGCTGCCCGGCAGATTCTCAGTTGAAGCACAGCTAAACGCATTTGTAGACAGAAGAAGCACAAATGATGGAAGGCTAAGGTCTTAAGAGTACATCAACTCAGCAATCAGCATAATTCGCGTAATTTTTTAAAGGAATCACCGAATTGCACCATACCTTAAGATCTCGATCAACTGCCATTCGGAACTAAGATTGAAACCTCTGTGTTAACGTCGATGCGGTCCTCGATACATGGCGTGAACATTTTTCTGCCTTACTTAATCTTCCACATGTACCACAATCTGTATTTTTATACCCTCAAACACAGACCGCAGAGATGTTCAGTAAGGATCCATCCTTTGAGGAATTAAACATGACCATGAAGAGATTAAAGAAAAATCGTTCACGAGGAGTTGATCGCATTAATTCAGAGCTCATTCTAATCGGAGGGTTAACTTTATGGAATGGTCTTTTCGACCATTCCGACCTGATTCGATTGGTATGGCAAAATAAAGTTATGCCTGAAGAATCGAAATTCAAGAAGGACGATCGCTTAAAATGCGAGATATATTGCGGTATAGCTCCCCTTTGCACAGCATATAAGTAACTGTCATACATTATCTTGGGAAGAATTACTCCTCTAGCGGAGGAAATTATCGGTGACTACTAAGAAGGATTCCTACCAAATCGGTCAGTCACTGATCAAGTTTTTTCGCTACCGACAATACACCAGATGTTTCTAGATTTCAAACAAGCCTATGACTCGATCAATCGAGAAAGGCTGTGGTATGCGCTTGAATATTTAGGAATACCAACCACATCTGTGTAAAATGACAGTAACGCAGTCACAATGCTGCGTTAAAGTTGAGAACAGGCTATCGAGAAGTGAGAAGTGAGGCATCTCAAGACAATATCTTATTCCGACAATCCAATCAACTTCTTGCGTATGCAGTTGATATCTGTGTGATTGGAATAAATGGCACAGGAGTAAAAGAGATACTTGATCCACTGGAACAGTTTTAAGCTTCCGTTGGTCTCAAAATCAACGAGTCCAAAACCAAATATCTGATCTTTAGTTTTCGAGACCAAGACGCAAATGATTTCTGTAGTGGTAGCCACACTTTTGAAGGAGTGATGAGATTCAAGTATCTTGGATCTCTCATTACTCACGATAATAGTGTGGGAGAGGATATCAAGGTTTACTTTGCCACTGGTAAACGGACTTAAAATCTTCTACGTCAACTGCTGAAATCAAAATATCTGGCAAATCATGTATGGATGTGAGAGTTGAACATTGACGGATTAGTACGAAAGATGGCTTCTAAAATTCGAGAGAAGATTCATGCGTGTTATATAAGGCCCAAAACGTGACGTTGACGACTCATACCGAGTTCTGTTTAATCACGAGATCAAAAATTTAATGCAAAGCGAATGATACAGCGATCTTTGAAAGAAGAGCCGCCTTTCGGTAAGCGAAGCGGTCACTGTCTGGCATTTTCTAATTGCTTGCAATAGTATGAAGAGCTGGCTCGTGATCGAAACCGATGAAGTCAGATTGTTGACAAGGAACGGGCCAACAATGGCCTGTAAAAGCCGTCAAACTACTTAAAGACATGCCCTAAATAATCCGTTTGAAATCCTTTATGCCTGAGCACGATATCAGCTTGGTGAGTTGGCAGAAATCAAATTGGCTTATGTAATTATACAGGTATTCCCGATATGAAACTGCGACCGAAAAAGGAGACGTAAAACACTCCCAAAACAAAATGAGCATGCGTTGATTTTGGTCTATAACCAAATTCCAAACCAGTGGCTGGTAATTGTAAGGTTACGATGGAAGTTTTCATAGTAAGGGAGGACAGGGAAAATATAAAAAGAGTTTTTCCTGTGAAGGTCTGACAAATATGAAACGCAACGAAAATATCAAGATATTGGCAGCTATAGTAGTTGGTGTAGTGAAAATTAGCTCCATTAATGATTAGTTTGAAAATTTGTGTCGTCTTGAGCAACGAAGCTAAACGAATTCGTAGGCAGAAGAACCGTAAATAGGGAAGGCCAATGCTTTAAAAGTAGTAGATTCTTTTCATTGATTTACCTCATTGCACCATAAAATTATGACTGCCTTTCGGGACCAGAATAAAGTTAAAGTCGTAAACATTTGAATAAACTCACAGGCAACATTGTGACGGCATTACTGCCATCAATATATAATATAAGAGACAGAGTTTCCAGGTTCGTGTTGAACACAAATATTGCATAAATGGTGTAAGCAATGCTATTTTTTTATTTGCAAAATGGTTTTTTTGATTAGAAAGAGGATCACTGCACTTAGTATGGAGCACAATTTCTTTCAAATAACTGCCACGACTGGCTTTACAGTATATGGTCCATTCTGTCAATCTAAGTTTTCAGAACATTTTGACATCGATTTTACCTTTCAAATCTGTTTCTTAATGGTGAGTGTGACACATATCCTTAATGGCTCTGTGACATAAAACGTTATTGATGGTCATTTGGCACCAACTCTTGTACTAATTGAACTTTATACATCTTCATACCGAGTTGTTTATGCAAAACTCTTAAACTCTTGAGCTCGATGACTTGACAAGTTGATGTTAATCGATGCTCGGACACATTCTATATAAATACATGTGATCGAAGCATTTCATTTGTACTGAATTTTCCACGTAAATTTATTACAGTTTGAAATAAAGTCTTATCGCTTTAAAAATAAGTTTGTTCACTAATTTTGTTTCTACAAGCAAAAAACGACTCATTTCGTAAACTATCACGGAAGATCGCAATCGAAAAGACTTGATAAGCTTGAGCAGAACACGACAAAGTATGAATGTGCAGAAAGATATTGCTCGGTGACAAATTGAAAGAGTAATCAAAACCTACTTGGGCTACAGTGAGGAGTCCTACCCCATCCGATGTGAGGAGTCCAACCCCATTCCATAAAGAAGGGCAAAAGTAGTAGCTAACGATGGAGTATTAATTTAAAAAATAATTATTATAATGAGAAAATATCTGTAGGAAAGAATCATGAACGCGGTAATACGACGCGTTTGGACTAGAGATCGATAGATCTGTACAAGGTCTTATCAGGAGAGTAGTTAGATCCTGCTTACAGGGAGGAAATTCATTGCAGACCAAGGGTACTTTAAGAATTAAGATCTTGAAGATACCGGATATCTTGGACCTCATTAAAAAAACAAACAGATTCCGGGACTGAGAGTGTACGCCTGTAAAGAGATGTCACGATGGGCCAATTAAGCCTGCATGACTGGGAATAAAATATCCCGATGACTAGTGCAGAATATCCCGATGACTAGTGGAGAGTGTATCAAATCAATCGAGTACGACATATCGTAGAAGGAAGTGCGATTCTCCATGAAATATTTAATGGTACGAGCAGATCGATTACGAAAGTAAGAAGTTAGCCGGCTAACACAACATAAGCAACGACCGCTATGACAGCTATCTTAAACATGGGCGGTTCTATAGAGAGAGGCAATATCTTGTTGTAGAGCAGCAATAAAGTAAGTAACGAAGAAGGAGTTTGTGGTTTTAAATTTTATCCGTTATAGGACAGCCATTAAAGGATTAGTAGCAATTCTCTTCAGGCTGACTTAATCTATAGTGAGCATGATATAGTTGTAATTCTACTTTGTGAGCATAAGTGATAAAGAGTTATTTCCATTGAGGTGAGAGGGTACAAATTGCTGTGTACGAATACTTCTGAGAGAGTGAAATCGAGTATCGTTGATTGAAGTAATTTTAATATTCAGGCGGGAATAAGAGAATAATATTTTCTATGTGGCTCCATCTTATATGAACCGGCAAGAAAAGTTTTAAATTTGCAATATTGATCAGGTACCCACATTTATTACGTAATTGAAGGGAGGTTTTAGATATTACTCTATTATCGACTCTAATTTTGGAATAGTCGAGAAGAGGAGAGAGGCAACATTCCTTCTCCATTAACCTTTTAGTTTATCGTTCGCATGGTTATCTAGTTAGTCTCTAGGAACCCTAAAAAGACACTTATATGGACTATTGTGGACCAGGACGTGCAATATTTACCTTACTTGCTTGGTTCTGTAATAAACCAAGAGGCAAACAAAAATATTTTGTGTGGTCCTTATGGAATTGCAGGTTATCATAAATTTAGTAGATCGTTAGAGAGACTAAAGGTATTCAAAAACGATGGAAGAAAGGCACCAAGAAAAATCCGAGAGAATATTCTACGATCAGATGGGAAATCTGAGTTTTCGCACAGACGCAAATATTACCTAAAATCCAACAATATCGAACTTTTTAATTAAACCGGATAACATCTAGTCGACTTCCTAGAATTTTTAATTAAATCTAATTTCCTGGAAGTTTAGAGGTTTACTTGAGACTCAGCTACTGTTAGCAAAAAGCAGATCCTGGTCTATAAATCAGTCGTCGCTGACAGTATGATAACAAAAAGAACTACAGATAAACTCGAATATTATGGCTGGAGGTTGTCCTTATAGATTAACTTAAGCTGCTGCAAACTACTAGGAAGGAAGTCTGTGAGATCTTTAATAGTGGAAAGGAGCTCACTTGATTACCCGATAATCTTAAGACCTATAGCACTATCATCCTTTATTTTCGAAACTTTATAATGGCTGATACAGGTTCACATGTTAAGTCTGGTATACAGCTGAAGGATGGTAGAGGAGCTAAGCTTAAGTACAATAATAGGGCGCAGTCCCAGTATTAGTTTTGTGGAAAGATAATGCTAGATTAATGCCTCATAATATGCAGTATAACCAGAGAAATTTGAACGGCACTAGACTTGAGACGCTCGAAAACTATTGTTTCACCACAACGGTTTTAGAAATACTTATAAGACCACTGCCCTGTTGGGACCAAACAAGAAGACTAGTTTTGTAACCTACCTAGTTACGTGGTGTAATGTCTCTCTGAACATCGGGATCACCTTGTTTACTTTTATTCATTAAACACGTTAATTTATTTCAAAGTCGCCTTTAAAATCGAACCATTACTATATATACAATCCTCGATAAAATATTGAAACTATAAGGTGGCGCCCACTTTTGGGACCAATTAATTTTCTTTTATTGATTTTTATACTTGATCAGCATTCATTATTGTTTAACAACCCAGAAAATTAGAACATAATAAATCATTTAATTATATAAGACATATGAGCCCCCTATGGTGCTATTGTTGAAACCCATGTTCAAAAATCAAAATTATTCATTCTCACTGCAGCGGTCATATACCGAACTTAAGTAAAAATGTATACGTTTCATATAGAGAAGACATGTGGTTCGACTTATAAACGTGTGATACTCCCCCGTGTGAGGGAGGGTATCCTATATATAAGATTTAGGTTTTTTTTTTGGAGATTTACACTCTAGTACATACCAATAGTATTTATCTTTTTCTATTCCGATATTTTTTCAACACTCGAAATAAAAATATGAGAGCATTCGGCGCCACGCTGGTTTATCCTTTATATACGAGTCGAAATCCCACAAAAATCTTATATATAATGATTCAGGATTTTTTTTGGTTTTCTTTTGTTTTTAGATACCAATCTCGATGCTATATAGGTATGTACATATCCAACGAGTGTTGATTGATTTAGTTGAGCATCGACCAATTTTATCAAGATTTCAATAAATATTTGGATTTGATTTGATTTGTTCGGTTAACCCTTTTCATAAAGTGATTTTGTGCAATAAATTCTGTTACCCCATATACACATAATCTGTTTACGTGTGTCAAACAGCCGCAGATATATATTTCATCAACATAGATCTAACAGGTGGTCGGTATATAAAGTGTCTATTGTTTGTCTCATCACTCTTGAATTATCGCACCAATCATCCATCCATCCATCGAATGGTGCAGCAGCAGCAGCACCACCAACAAAACAACAGTGAATAAAAGACGATGAAACACCAAACAAACAAACAAACAAGTCGTTTTGTTACTTGTGATCTATTCAAAGATGTTTAATATTCTTCTTAGTAAATTATTTTCTATTTATCTTCTTGTTACTTAATTATTTAACATCTTTGAGATGTACAACAAAAAAAAAAACCTAAATGGTAAATGATAAATTAAATTTCATAAATCACACATCTCACATGTACGAGTAGATAGGTGTACGACAAAGATTTGAGTACATCTTATATATAAATTTGTTAAGATAATTGAAATTTTGTTGTGTTTTGTGTGTCTGTCTGTAACGTAACAAATTGGTACCTTGCCATGTACAAAACGATTGTATATACAATGAAAGAAACAGTAGAGGTAGCACATGAAGTACCTATCAAATTGAAGAAGCGTTACTAATTATTTCAATTCTTGAATATATATGTACCTATGTGGCGAGATGGTCTTAAGATTTATATTATTAAGATGGTTTTTATTGTTGTCATGTTTTATTACTTCCACAAAAAAATAATAAAAACAAATTTTAATTCTATAATTAATTTATTTATTTTACTAATAGACCGTAGATAATTATATAGTACGTTAATTAATTAGATGCAAGATTAACAAAAGGAAATGATGTTAGAAAACGGTGTTTGATATTGTACCGCGCGAATTTCGTGACCACTTATATATAACATCTACAAGTATGTACTGCAATTTGGATTATATATGTGTGGTCACACCTTATATATATGATGACCTTGAACTTGGACGAGTTGTTATATATAAGTTGCGGTGCGAGTTGCAGGTGACCACAATATTATATGACAGGATGTGCATCTATATATATATAAAGACAATTACATACTTCCGTTCGAATCGAGTGACCCGGTCTAACCCGCAATATTATTTAACAAAATAAAAAACGAAACTTTAAGCTTCCTTTTGAGTTTTGACATTTTATTGTGTGTTTATGATAGGAATGACACTTTATAAGCGATAACCTTTATTCGCTTCGTCGTCGTTTCAAAACGGAATATATAATATCGTATGAGTAATAAACGTATATATAAACGTACTAAGGAATAAATTAGAGACAGCTTTGTTTTTGTTTCGATTCCAATGTTTGACACCAGGGGTTAATATTATGTTAATTTAATACAAAACATGTAGTTAACGACAAATAACGCGGTGTACAGTATTTATGAGTGGATACGATTTTATTTATTACATCAAATGTGCACACTTAATTCGAGCCAACCTAAATCTACTTTAAAATCGTCATACGAGTGGTTTAATTTCGTTGACGTGACGCTGATCATGTTGCAGTGAGAAATACTAGACCAAATTGCCTTGGGTAGGGCATTTGCCGCCTATGCACACACCTGGCAATACCTTCTGTGTGCTGGTGCTGCACGGGAACCTAGAAGGTAAGCATCAACGCCACCTTGATACAATGTCAACATGAATTGCAATAACAAGTGGTTCCCACATTATGTCTCAACCACCGACCAAGACCTCTCCAGTCACTAGCTGGAGTAAAACGGATGAACATTACACCCAGAGCTACCGAGTTGGAGTGTCATAAGCACCCTGCTTAAAAGCATACAACGCGCTCTTTGCACGTTCTCCCATTTACAATATAAACGTTTAAGAATTTCTTTGGTTTCATTCTTTTATGTGGTTTATATAAACCGAGATCTTCTACTCAATCATCTTCAGCTATGTCACACTACGCCCCGAATAGACACGGATAGCCAGACGCTTTACATATAATGTGTCTGGCTATTCGTTACTATTTGGGGTGTAGATTGATTATGAGCACATGGTTCTTGAATTTTTTCAATTTGACTTTCGTATCAATAGTTCAAAAAACATAAGACATTCCTTATATCGAACAGGTGCTCTTTATCAATTGGATTGATTGATTGATTGATTGATAGGACTGTAGGACCAAGCGCTAGGCAAGATTCCCGGATAACGCCGGGCCTATTCCTACAGCCGTTTACATAAAACGATAGGTAAGGATAGGAAGGTATATTAGTTAGGAAAGAGCGACCCGGTTACAGACACCATGACAGTCGGTACTAAACTTCTATTAGCAAGCAATCACAAGACAATCACAATTCTAATCTGCAAGTCTGCAATGGCCAATCAGCATTCTCCAGTCAGCAACAAATATCTGCTCTGCTGTATTGTGAATAAAATTAAAACTAAATTCTAAAATAAATTTATTAGTAAGTCACCCAGGAATCTGTTACTTAATAGATTAATTAATTTTATTATTTATTTCAACTACAGTCTGAATATCTAACCTAATTTAACATAAGTACAAAAGTCTGAAACAAAATTTATTAACTAATGACTCAGGAATCTGAAACAATTAATTTAATTAATATGGTATGATAAATAAAGGTACTAGTCAACCAACACCATCATGTTACTATAATTCTGGAATATGCTCATCAGGGAACCAAAATGGATATCTGAAAACTTACATTCCAAAAAAATATGCACCAATTATGCAAATTTCATCACAATACTGAAGGTTTCAAGGAAATGGATTGTTAGTCACAGAAACGACTTAGGTGATAACCCACATCAGAATCATTACTAAGTACAATATTAATAAATTATTATATAGATTTGTTAAATATCATTTTTACATTAAGCATTTATTATTGTTAGATAGTGTTCTTATTGTTAGTTGGATATGTCAGGATTCTAAATTCATCATATGTATTTGTATCGCCTCAACAGTTAAAACTGAAGAACTTTAAAAATATCTTTAAATCATCTCATCATATACTGTATTTAAAGCTGTGTCCCTATAATTCCTGATCCATCACCATCTTACGCGTAGGAGAATATAAATTTAGCGATGACCCGACAGCATTTCCAAATACAATATGATGATCTAATACACTGTCTATTCGTTTATAAGGGAAACTATTTAAATAAATAAATAGTTTAGTACAGTCATAGTAGCTAACCTGATCATTCCTCCCATTCATTATGCATCCTGTCTTTTTGTCCGTTTTTTTGTCTTAGAACAAAGATTCACTCAATACACACAAGTAGATTTCTTGAATAACATACCCTACAACTCAATGAAAGAACTCACCAAAACGGTCATTCGTTTCAGAAAGTTTAAAAGTTTGTAGGATCATTATTTATGCAGCAAAGTACGCACTTATTGAAATTAAATAAAATTTCCGGTCAAATAATCTCCATCCAATCTTAAGCGTGTTACTCAAGAAACCTATTTATTTACACTTATATATATATAAATAAAACCAAACTATTTCACCCGTGCCCAGCCACTCATATTCCATGGAAACACTATTTACAGACGTTCCCATAAAATTTGATTGAAACAGAAAGTTTTCGACCTAAGCGTTACAAGCTAAATGGAAATTTTCAGCTATGTCATAAAACAGTTGAGACTTGGGACTGTTAAGTTCCCAAACAAAACTAACGAAATAGTGTTATAATTTGGAGAATGTACTCTAAACACCTAAGAATAAATTAAATTAAATGTGTATATGTTATAGATTTCATAAAATAAAACTAAATTAAATTAAAAATAAATAAATTTAGAATAAAATAAATATATAAAATTGAATAAAATAAAACATTTAAGTTTTAGTAAAATTAGAATAAAATAGATAGCTTCTCTGTTTTACTGTGGTTTGACGTCAGTGATTTCTTTTTTTTTACTGTCCATCATCATCATCTTTTATACCAACTTTGTTATTATAAGGTGCTCTTTATCAATTGGAGTCTTAAAAATAATAGAGATCTTTCTTCCATGCACAGATCATATAATGGAATATACAAAACAGTTTGTTGCCCATTGGCACTATTAGCCCATCACAACATACCTTGCATTGAACATAAATTTAACCGCAAGGATGTGTTTAACAAATACAAATAGACTATTTGTATAAGATTGAGCACATGAACTTATCGAACATATAATAATTATAATCCGAGATTTGAATCATATATGCATGTATTTTAGCGGTCAAAAGTTTAATACATTGCCAGATAAGCAAAGGAGTACATGAAAAGATGACGTTGTTGGTAATAAGTCAGTTTGCTGCGAACAATGCATAAATAAACAAACGCTTCACAATTCTATTAATTCCGATTGCTCCTTTTACTGTTGTAGTAGTTTATTTTTTTTTTCTACTTAACTGAGACACTAAACACTTAAATCACCAAGGATCTAATAATGAGTTATCGATCTCGAAACCTGAGTTAGTTTTCCCTTATATCTCTTTCCAATACTCTCACAGTTTTGAGTTTCTTTGAGTTTTGCCGCTATACTTTCGCTCGCAAGTCAACTTCTCCCTCCCGTTTTTGATTATGATTAGTCTATGCCGTATTGTATAGTATTATACAATATAGTATAGTATTATTCGCCCACCTTAGTCATTGTTGCTTTGGCTTTGTTGAAGGCATGAAACGAACTTCGTGAATTTATGTGAGTCTTGCAAAGCGCACAACGGTACACCAACCATAGAGAGGAGGCAAACCAATTCCATTGTGAGAAGTTAATTTTTTATTTTAGGCAGGGGGCACCAAGTTAGGGTATGATGGTATTTTGGGAGTATGGTAAAAATTGTCTGTTGTAATTTGGCTAGACCAGTTCCGATCTGACGGTGAATTCAATTAATGACTGTGTGACCGTAAAGATTACGTGCATCTCATTAGGCTTTTGCTACCGTACTTGATGTTTATGCAATTCGTATATGTACGTTTAGTCGTGACGCGACAAAGCTAGCGAATTACAAGGACTTAGCTCGAAATATCAATTTTATTAATTCATATGTAGGGCAGATCTAATCCTTTCGCAGTTTGCTTCTTATTGATACCGGTCGTTCTTCATCTTACTGTAGCTTCAACTTATTCATCTGTTAGTAATTCTTCTCTATAATCAGACGTAGTTAGTTTCTTACTCTTAATGATTCGGTAACTCTCCATCTTATCGTTTTGTTCAGTTATTTTTACCATATCTCAATTCTAAACATTTCTATCAGTTGTAAATGACCTCAGGTCCTGCATTTGCAATTCGAGCTGCAAAGTGTTTTTAATTTGGTAGGTGTTCCACTTGGATGTAGTCTCTTGATTTCTCTGTTAAATATATTAAAATTTATTAAATTCATTCAACAAACTTATACTTTTGATTTGAGAAGCTCTTTCAATTTTGTACTTTAACCTCCATTTGGTCTACTACTGTTTCGAATATTATTTGAGGCCCAATTAATCGTTTCTCTCGACCTAACTACTTTTCTTATTGAGTTTTGGAACTTGATCCTCCTACTCCAGAGTTTTCCAAAGCTCACATCACGTATGCTGGGGCAGCACCGCTATTAATCTTAGAGGGATTTTCCTCTTGGAATACCTATCACGTTTGGCCTATAGTCATCTCGAATATGGGCAATAGACTTACTTTTTTGACATCTTCAAGGCAAGAAGTAATTCATATTATTCTTTATCACGGAATATTAGTGGAAAAGTTCCATTCTGGATGGTCTTAGATTACGTTTCTCTCTCTCTCTCTCTCACTCTGTGAGCATCGTTACATCTCCTTCTCTCTAACCAGTGATAAACCTAAAAATAGCTGAAAAACTTGAAGAAGGACTAATTAGCGCCTATGAGAGAAGTCTATGAAAGTCAAAAAGAACTGGAACACCGTGGTGAAATAGGGAATTGGGCAGACTGAGGAAGCCCACAAGAAAACTTCTTAATAAAGCCATGAAAATTAGATAGTCTTACGTCAACCGCTAAATTCTGTGGTATCATGAAGTCACTATCGGAACCCTAGAGAAGCCTTGATGGAATACACTCGAGTAGAAATGAGGAAGCTTTAGATGTACTAACGAAAACTTATTTTCCTTAAAGTTAGAATTCTAATGTAGTAGATGGAAATCAACTCCCACACCAACTTCCAAGTTTCAGAGATTAGAACTGGGTGCGAAGGTGGTCACAAAATATAGAATCCGATGAATCATCGGTTCTTTTTCAAAATTTTAAACACCAGGTCTAGACGGTCCAGGTATTGTATGACACCAGGTCCTGTAGGAAGGACTGAAATTTATACTAGACCACGTTAAACATATCTTCAGAGTTAGTTTGGGATATTCCTGGATCATAGAAAAAATTCAGGGTAATAATGTTCATCCCGAAAGATGGAAAGCCTAGATATGGCCAGCAAAAATGTCGACCTATATGCCGGCATTTTTTTGTACTTAAATGCTAAGAGTGATTGGTTGATGGGAATACCTTAGGGATAATGCAAAAACAGAAAGGCAGATCTCCATAGCATGGAGACCTTACTTGTTCGGTGGTTTAGCGCCATGCTTAGATCAAGGAAAAGTACTGCAAACTTCGGTAGTGATACAACAACGTTGACCGCTTGAAAGAGATGTCCTCAGAATGAGGTTTTGTCTCCGCTGTTGTGGTCAATTCACTCCTAGTCCAACTAAACGACAACGGATTTTTCTGCCAGGGTTATGCTGATGATATCGCCATAATACTTGTAGGTAAGTATACGGATGTAATATGTAATCACATGAAAATTGCGATTAACATAGTTGTAGCCTCGTGCAGTGACCAGGGTCTATCAGTTAACCGTAGGAAAACTGAGATGGTTCTTTTCACTAGACGCAGGACTTCGGAGAACTTAATTATTTCAATAAAGAGGCCCATATGATCCCGCTCTCTTCGTAAGTCAAGTAAATGGGGATCTGGTTAGATCGGAAGATTACTTGGTAAAAACATATAGAAGAGAAATGTAACAAAGCATGCAACATTTCCTGGAAATGCAAATAGTCATTTGGTAAATCATGAGGCCTTAAACTCAGATGCGTGTACTAGCTATACGTTTCGGTGATTAGATCCATAATCTCGTTTGCCGCAGTTATTATGTGCCTAGAACAATTAGAAACTGTTAGCTAACGAGAAATTGACTATGATCTTGGTGATCTGCACAAAAAGAGATGGGCTAGCCTTGTCTCTTTTCGACTATCCAAAATCTTTTTTGGATCAATAAATCAGTAAAGATCCCAGTCCTTCTTAAACTTTGATAGACGCACTTTAAGGATCATGCTGGACAATTCTCACGGAGTATTACATGTTTCGAATGAAAATTCAGAACATCGCAAACTGCGAACAGTTTAGGGAGGAGAAGAAGAAACTGTTAAGCTCTTTTTGTGGCTCTTTTCTCATACTCTTCCCATAGAATACTCTGCTTTGGGCCATAATTTTTATTTGAGGATCAACTGACGATCTTGACGATACCGGATATTTTGGACTTCAGTATCAGATCAAACACATTTCGCAAACAGATTTCGAAACTGAGAGTATACTTCTGGGAAGGGATGTCGTTTGGCAACGATGCTGTTACATAGGTGATGTCCATGCTGTCTCTCTTAGGCAGATTTTGTATTGAGGCAATTCGGAAAATTACTGATGTTGTTATATTTTATCTATTGATGTAGTTGCCCAACAGGTCTGCTTTTAGGAAACTCAGATTGTGAAGAAAAATTAGGTACATAAACATCTTCTTCTGCTGCTTTATAAAACATGTTGCATTTGCCTAATGCATACATGCATTAGGGTTGACTAAGCACTTTTTCATTATTTCAAAACACTTCGCATGAGTCTCAAAACAAACGTAAGTCTAAAACATAACCGTACCACAATGCGTACCATTTACACTCGATCGATCACGATCATTATGTCGAATCTGTAAAAAAATAAATATAGTTCGGATTAAATATTAAAATCTACTAAAATTTGCCTTTCGATCGACTAATATATCGCGATCGCCATTAAGACACACCTGTATTGTAGAAATTAATTCAAGTCACACACAATCAGTAGCTAATTTCATTTCCATAAAATTATTTAGATTTTCCTAGAATCGCACACTCACATCCCTCAAGCCACTTGAGTCACGTGCGCTTGTTATGACATCAAGAGAAAGGAAAACTTATAAGATCGTTATCGGTTTACTTTCTCCCAAAACAATTTTTATGTTCCCAAAACCATAAAAAATAACGGTAAACGATATCCTGACAGCCATAACTTTTATTTTTATTGCCGAAGGAACATGATCACGTTATAGTTGGTTTCGATTTATTTATTCCACGAAATCAATCCGTGTATGTATATCGAATGTTAAGAGATTTGAACCTGCTACTTGGAATCGTTATCGATCAACCTTTTGCAGCACTATACATATAAATGTTTGTTATATGAAAAATTGTATTTGAGAATGAGTCCTGCTGATTTACTTACATATATACGAACCAACCGTATGATTGATGGATTTGTTTTATGTAGACGTCTTTAAGACGTATGGTTCAAAAGTGATGTTAATATTGAAAAATTGATTATTTTACGATCGATCGATCGATCGATACATACATTTTGTATAATTATATATACACATATAATATTCAGCTTCTTAGTTTAACAACTCGCATATGTAACAAATAATGATAAATGAATTAAGATTGTGCGCGTGGAATTTCAATTATTTTAAAATCGCGAAACTAATTTATTCATGATCGAAATGATCGGCGCACGTGACATTATTATTTACTATCCTTCTGTGTTTACCCAAATAAAAATTTAAATTTTAAATTGGTTAAAATATATTCGATATCGAGCTACTGGTTATACTTTCCAATCGAAAAAAAAAAATATATATTTAAATAATAAATTATCTCGCGCCACAGTTTGATCGATCTTATGTATGTGCCCTATTATATGTATCGTGACTTATGTACAATAACAATCCGTCTCGTATCGTATAAATTAAATTCAATAATCTCACGTGTACGATCCTTTAGTCGTATACAGACACGAATAAAATTATATAGCTGATCGACCTCATAAAATTATCATAATAGTCCTCCTTCTTGGCCACAAATTTGACCACGTGTTCTCGATCACGTGTCAATTACTCACTTCTCGTTTTTACTTTTTTTCTTACACATTAACATAAAAAATTTGAATTTATCTGGAAAATTTAAATTTAATTTATAAATTTTACAAAAATTATAATTTGATTGATTTGATATCAATAAAATAAAAATTTATAAAATTTTGAAAAATTGACCTGTCATTAATCGAATACCAATATAAATTTTCCCTTTTGATTTACGAAACAAACAACAATAAGACAAAGATGAAGAAGAATAAAGGTCTTATATACATAGGAGTTTCTATTTTAGATTTCCAATAAATTGAATTTTCGATCAATTTTATCTGATGTACGGGATAGACGAAATCTAAAACATTTGTACCTGGAGATAAATAAATTATGTAATCCAAAAATATTATCGAGATGTTGCAAATGTCAATTGTAGAAGAAGGTATATAACATATATAAGACAACATGTTTTGTTTTCTTTTTGGAAAAGCGTGTGAATGAGAAGGTTTCGAAACTATATATGTTTATAGCTGCTATAGACAATCAGTCTAAAAAATCGATTAAACAATATTTTTTGTTGCCTTCCTCGACGATCCTTCGTTGAATTGTACACAATGTGTAGACACGATAATAATGTGTTGTCGAGTTCGCACGCAGAATATCAACATTCGAATTCTGTCGCTTTCTGGAAATTAGTGTCTATTTATGAGCACTTAAGGGTGAGCCAACGTTGACTTAGCCTTCCGAGAGAGTGGATAGCTCATCAGAATTAAATGTAAAAAAAAATTGAAACTTATTTACTCGATGCGGCCTTATTAATCATAGGAGGCTTGTTTTAACTATAGTTATTATAACACAATATAAATGTTAAGTGGCCCAGTCACTCTCAAATCTTTCACTGATTCCATAGGCACGTCCTACAACGCTATAGGTCCGATTTTCGTAGGATTCTATCGCATTGTACATTGTTGACAAGGACTCGTAGAAGATCGATCATCTTTGAAAAATTCAACCCCTAATGGGAATTGAACAAGATACCATTCAACAATTGCAGCTTTAACCATTGCAACATTTGGTTGGCTGTGAAGGACTTAATCAAGTTCATGTATGTATTTCTTCACAAACTGCTATGATTCAATTGACAAAGTGTTTAACAAAGATAATTCTTTGGTCCAAATAGATAGAGGGACTTATATTTTAAAAATACTTTGAAAAGTTATAAAATTGTAACGAACCAATCGCAATGCTGTTTTAGATCTGGAGACCACTGGCTATACATAATGTACAATGTATAATTTACGGCAGCCAATTGGAGTGAAGGAAATAGTTTAAACAGTGCAATACCAACAAATGGAAACTAAATGTCTCTGAAGAAAGCGAGAGAAAAATGAAAACCTCATTAAGCTAATAAAAGCGAGGATTGTGGAAAAAAACTTCTCTTATATTTTGGTATTCGCACGAAGAGATACTGTAAAAACAATTGCAATCGAGATCGGATTGTAAACGCATATTTGACAGAATGGAAAAAATTACCCTTGGGGTCTTCACTTGAGTCGTAGAGATCAACGTGGTTGCTGTATATAGTGACACAAAAGGATAACAGTATCATCGGCTGTCAATGTATGAGTGTTTCTTGTATATATATAGTCTTTATCATCCGAAAGATCAGAGAACGAGACCTTCGAAAGACTACACTCAAATTAGACTACTTGCTAAGCTATCGTTGGTCTACGAGTATGTAAGCAGCCACCATCGGGTGCAGCGCTCATATTTGTAGTATGAACTACAAAAATAACTACAAAAACAAAAATCTAAAGATTGAATGGATCGTAATGCGGTATGATATCCACGAACCTCAGTTACAGTTATGGATTTTTACCATCTAAAACCTCACACCCGTACGTCATCAATGCGGAACTATCGTTAGACATTACCTCACATGGAAATGACTATAGTTATTAAAATCTTTATTCTCAACCTAAGATTGTTATTGTCACCCCTATCTAGTTACAATAAGATATTCTTCTATAATCCGCTATAAACGCTTCAACTCCTTCAGTACACAGCATTCTGAGCTCACAGCATTCCATTTTTACTTTCACAGTATGATATTTCTTCTCAGGCACAGTCATTAGTTCTACTGCGTTTTCTCGGATGTTCACCTCTGCCTGAGGACATCTGAAAGTTCTCTCCGAGTTGTCTCGAACCGAGGGCATTGAAATAAAATATGTTCCACATGTTTTTCTTCCAGATTCAAGACATTCTGAAGTGTCAGTATATTTAAGTCTGTAAAGATATGCACCAAAATAGCCATGCCTTAGCCATCACTTAGCAACTGTGTCAGATATAGTAATTAACTTCGTCATGCCGCCATTTTATTCACTTTTTGATATATGGTGTCATACGATAAATCCACCGACCTTTTCCCGAGCTATCCCAGCAACTTTTTCTTCTGTTAATTTTGCAATGCGTCCTGATGCTCTACTGCCTAGTTGTTCTCGGTATTGGTACTGTTTGTTCGTTTTCCTTGCAAGTAGTTTGATTGGGATCATTGTTTCAATATCAAGTGTCGCGTCATCGGATATTGTGCAAAAACCACATATCACTGAATGTTATACAGAACAATATAACAAACGTCTTATAATAAAGCAAGCGTTTTATAATTCATTCAAGCTCATTCATTTTTATACTTTTAAGATGGACTACCTATAATTAACTTACTATACTATCCAAACGGAATAGTTTTGAATCTAAAAGCTGTATACACCAACCAATAGGCTATTTTCTTAATTCCCTTCAAACGCTTCAGAATTGTAATTTAATATTATTCCTATAGATGGCATCGCATACATTAGAAAAGAGTGTAAAACCACTGCATGACAGAGGCTCAATTTCCCATACTTTTTCAAAGTTCCGTTGTATTGATTTTCCATAAGATTCTGCACATTTTCATATTCAGTTGTGTCAATAATATTGATTAGATGGTGGTACTTTATCCTTTGATTTGGCTCGCTGAGCCTCTTGTTAAGTTTCCCCTAAGAATTACTAAGAATTATTCAGTAACCTGATCATCTGTTTCCTTAGCATGACGTGTCTGTTTCAGTTTTCCATTTTAGTACAACTTAAGCTTTTACGGTGTGACTGGTTAGAGACATAAGTTTAAAGGTGTTCACTTAAATTGCTTAATTGTTGGTGAAGTTCGTCATTTTCTTTTTTTTAGGTTCTAACTAAAGCTGCGGATAATCGTTTCTTATTAGATCTTCTGACGTTGGTAAGGTCGAGTGCTTCCTAATTTAGATCTTTGTCCAAATATTGTATTGTCGTCGAAGCCAAAATTTATGTTTTGTCTATGCATAATGATCCAAAATATAGGTCATTAGCACTTTACAACACTTAAAGAACACTTCACAGTCAATAGGCCTTATATGAAATAATATTTAGTAGACCACTGCCAACGTATAATGGCACCCCTCTCCCGCATTATCCCCAACATTGGAGGGTCATTTAAAGTTGAATGATGCTGCTGGCAAATATGACATCTATCATCATAATATATGGATCGTACACCCGTATGTAGCGGTGCGATGGATGTTAAATAGTATAGATGCATAAGTTACAATCGGTTTACCGCCGAGGTTCAACGGACGTTGAACTTTGAAAAAGTATGGGAAATTTAGCCTCCGTCATGCAGTCGTTTTAACTGTATTCTAATGTATGGTATCTAAGAATAATGTTAAATTACAATTCTGAAGCGTTTGAATTTTAAAATAAACTAAACCATTCTTAAGTATTTAAAGATTTAATTTTCATCAAAACCAAGAGTGCATTGTTTATCTTTTCATGTTATGTTAGATTTCTTCATGTATTAATGTTGTTTGTTTGGAAAGAGTGTTCTACCTTTGCCGTGTGAGTTGCTTTTTGCCATAACAAATCTCGTCTAACTTTACAACGTCTAATAATCGATACATTTACAACGTCTAACCACCATAAAGCGGTTCTCATTATGAGAGAGAGAGAGAGAGAGAGAGAGAGAGAGAGAGAGAGAGAGAGAGAGAGAGAGAGAGAGAGAGAGAGAGAGAGAGAGAGAGAGAGAGAGAAAGAAAGAGAGAGAGAGAGAGAGAGAGAGAGAGAGAGAGCGAGAGAGAGAGAATGAGAGAGAGAGAGAGAATGAGAGAGAGAGAATGAGAGAGAGAGAATGAGAGAGAGAGAGAGAGAGTGAAGCTCAAAATAAGCGACTAAATAAACAAGAAGCACAACGATTCATTACTTCCCGGAATCGCTTCATGAACTATTACAACAAATTCTGGAGCTATTTAATTTCCTTAACATGGAAAAGATAAATGTGTTGTTTTAGAATCTCATTGTAGACACGTTGCTTACCCAAAGATATACCACACTGCTATGACGCTATATCGATCCAGTTGTTAAAGCGAGGAGAGGATCAACATATATTCGTGGTGGAGAGTTTAATGCGAGGAATACATACTAAGGGATCGAGAATATCAACACGCAATTGCTGTATCTTTAGAGCGGGAGATACTGGATTTGAATATACCGATAAGAACTGGATGCAAATAGAAATTTTTCTTCATCTGATTTTGTTTGATTCTGCGAATGAGTACATCTATGACTCATGTCAGTAATATAGGCAGGCTTAGATCTTTCAATGTTAAGATACTTTTACATAAAGCGGTGTATGGTGAATCCAAATAAGGAACGACAACCTTCATATGGATCTTAAGACGGACTACGTCAGCGAGGAAATCATCAGTCTTGCAAAGAAACACATACATTACGGTTAAGCTAACCATAAACTTGGAGCTATAAAATGGATTACACTCCAAAAGTATTGACAACTTTTACTGGAGATATATATATAATATATATATATTTATATATATATATATATATATATATATATATATATATATATATATATATATATATATATATATATATATATAATCCGTTGAGATGACCTTTGAGGATCTCCTTGGTCGTTTTCGCGAGGTCTATAAGCGAACAAACCTTTATAGTATACACTAAAAATTGCATAGTGGCTCAAAATTTCTGCCCTAGTATTCAAATGTTGTTCTAGTTATCCTTGGTGTCTTTGTATATGTTATTGGAGTTCAGATACTTATCTGAGGCATCAGCAATAGTGTTATATTACTTTTATTGGATATCCATCTTTTTCCGCATAGAGGGGTCCAATTCCAAGAATAGAGGGGTCTGTTATATTTCTATGGTTATTCTTAAGCCTGGTCTTACTGAAAGTAATATTCACCTTTTATTCTTATAATAGGCTTCTCAACACCGGCTCTTTTCGGCAGTGTCGGAATTGTACCCTGCCATATGCGGTTTTAAAAATTTGAATAATTAGTGCACTGCTTAAAATTGATAATCACATTACAGTTCACATGTCATCAGGATACTATCATATAGTTGCTATAATTGCTGCTATTTTGAGAGTGCTCTATAGGTGAGCGACAAACTATTGCGTTACTGACAATGTTTTTTTAATTTTTTTTTTAATTATTTTAACATTTACAACTGAATACAATTCATCTAGTAATTTTTCTTTCTTAATTTAGTCATTTGTGAATACGAGGTCATCATTGTTAATGTACCACTAAGCTTTAACTATACCTCGTAGCACTTTGCTTTGAAAAGTTTGTATTATTTTAGTGTTGCTTTTCTTTGTGCAGCCCCAAAGCTGTAATCCGTAAGTCCATACAGGTTTTAACACCTGTTTATATAACAGCAATTTATTTTCAGTTGACAATTCCGAGTTTTTTCCGAGCAGCCAATAAATTTTTCGATATTTGATATTAAGTTCATCTATTTTCTTTCTCTTTCCGCCTGAGCCTGGTATCTAAGATCTTCCTTAGATATTTAGCCTTATTTGCATACGGAATCTGCTGACCGTTAATAATTGGAGGTTTGTAGCTGATTTTTAGATAAGTAAAATTCGCATGCATGGATTTCAATTCACTGAGCCCGATATGCCACATTTTAGTCCTTTTTATGATTTTGTCACATGCTTCTTGAAGTTTCGTTGTAGATTCCTCGATAGGGTCCCCTATTGAGAGAACTGCAGTATCATCTGCAAATGTTGCAACGGTATCTTCGTTTAATTGAGGTAAATCTCTGGTGTAGAGCAGGTAAAGAATAGCTCCCAAAATAGTTGAAGAGTAAACCTCTGTGCCACACCTTATCGAAGGCCTGCGCCACATCTAAGAAGATACAAGAGCAAACCTGTGTTCTCTCTAATGTATTCTCAATGACATCTGTAAGCCTATGAACCTGCTCTATAGTTGAGTGCTTTTCTCTGAAATCAAGCTGATGATCTGGGATAAGGTTTTTTTGTTCTATGACTATTTTTACTCTTTTGAGCAACAGCCTCTCAAACAATTTCGCTATTGTTGGTAAAAGTGAAATTAGCCGGTAAGATTTCCTATCATTCGGTGGCTCGCCAGGTTTCGGAATCATTATTACTTCTGCTACTTTCCACTGCATTGGTAAATATCTTTTCCTGAGTATCGCATTGACTATATGCAATAATTTGCGGGTGCCTTTTTCAGGCAGCTCCTTCATTATTTGCCCTGTTACCAATTCAGCTTTTAGTTCTGTTAATTTCAGCTTTTAGTTCTTTCAATGTTACAGGGCTGATCTTCGAAGTCAGATGTTCTATGCGTAACCCTTAGAGGTTGAAATATTTCTTCAAGATGTTCAGCAAATAGGTTAGCCTTGTCTTTCGCACTTCTAGCCCATTTTCAATTGTTTGTTGCTTTTTGTTGCTTTCCAGAGGGAATATTCGTTATCTTTAGTTGGAGCTTGAGAACAAAGGTATTTTCCAATTGTTTCATGTTTCACTGTTTTTTTAAGTGCCTTAAGTTTGATGCATAAGTTGTTTAAGGTAATTTTATCTTGCGGCGTACGCGTCGTCTGCCATTTCTTTCGGGCTTTTCGTTTCTCTTGCACTAATTCTCTTACTTCTATTGGGTAAATAACGAAGTTTTCTTTCTTCAATGATAATTTGGGAGTGCATTCCCAAGTGGACCAATGTATGACATGAAGAAGCTTGTCTAGTTCCTCTTCAATTACATTTTCACTTTTGATTGGTACTTGAAGTTCTATTCTTTCCTCTTCGAACTGCTTAAACAATTTCCAATTTGTTTTGTTGTTTGTGAGCTGAGGTGAGTTTATTTTTTCTATAACATTTTTTCTAACCGTCATAATAACAGGAGAATGATTAGATATTAGATAGATCAGATAGCTTTCCGATATGCCTTTAGTAATATAGAAATCTATAAGGTCTGGGATTTTGTTAGAATCAAATGGTCAGTACGTTGGTTTCTCCGCTGAGTAAAATTCACAGTTTTGTGAAATGACCAGCTGTAAGAAATTCTTTGGCTTTTGGAGCGGTTAATCTTGAACCCCAAAAGGTATTTTTGGCATTAAAGTCACCTCCGGCTCAGATAATGAAGTTACTTCCTAATTTCTGGAACAAGTTAATAAAGTCTTCTTGTTTTAGGTTATACCGCGGGGGACAATATATTGCAGATATTTTATATCTTGATAACCAAAGTTAACCGTCACGGTGATTATATTGTAATATTGTCATAGCTGACCCTCCTTGCCCGTTCTCATGGATGTGTTGTATGATAACAAGTATAATTCTGGATTGATACATATGAGCTGCTGGTAAAATGTGTTTCTGATATTAAGCATGTCAATTTTCTCAGCGTTTTAAAATAGTTTCAATTCTGCTAGATGTTGTGTTAATCCGTTTCCATATGGCTATTCTCAATGAGTAGTTTTGATGTCTGGTTTTGCTATGGAATTATGAACTGAACTATGTATAGCAGACTTATTTGGATGACTTAGAAGGGGTTTGCGTACCTGATCCTTAATTTTCTGTAGTTGCTTGACAACCTCACATCCTCTGTAGTTCCACGGATGATGACCATTACAGTTTATACATTTTGCTGGTTCTTCTTTAGGTAGTTAGCAAGTTTGTGTCGGGTGCTTTCCAGCACATTTGACACATCTTGGTTCGCGTGCGCAATATCTTTGCGTATGGTTATAGCCTTGACATTTGTTACATTGTACTATTTTTGTACTGCTTTTTTAACAGCTTCAATCTTCACTCGCATGTTGAGTATGCCAGTTTTATTGTAATTTTTTTTCTATTTGCTCGGATTTATCAAACAATAGCTGACAATTAAACTGTTTTACGACAGTTAAACTGACAATTAAGCTGTTTTACGAGCAATTGACTTCCAATTCGTCTAACCTCAATTCACATTTATGGGATGACGCACGTAAAAATTAAAATAATACGAACTGAGAGATGCGAGGAGAAGCAGATGGTTCAAGGTTTAACACCTAACTTAAAAATCGCAAGTCTTGATTTCGGACTTAAAGATATAGCTTAGGAAGGGATGCCACAAACCCCAAAAAACGACCTTTAGCGATTGAGTTCAAAAAGGTTACTTCGGCATGTCACTGATTTGAAAATCGAATTCAAATATTTTCCAAATTCCAAAAGTTAATAAAAAATTAGGAACTGAATTTACATTGAAATATAATTATTGTCAACTGGCCAATCCCTAAGGTTGAAATATAGACCACAGAAGTCAAAACTTATAAATGTTGCACCAAATTACAATAATCAAATCTGTTCAACAAACAGCAAACAATAACTATGTGCATAGGTTTTCTAAAATGCTTATTGTTGTTGAACTTTGTTCTCAAATGACCAATCTCAGGAGTTTGACAATAACTGACGTTATATTTTTGTCATGTTGCACCAAATTTTGTTGAACAGATTTATTGACTGCAATTTGATGCAACATGCTTCAGATATGCTTCTTGGCAATACAGAACCGATCCATTGAATCGATTATTTCACAAATGTTTTTTAAAGTTCATAAACTAAGCATCCCAAAAGATCTAAGACCAAGTAGTCTTTTGGTCTTAGATCTTCTGGCATGCTTAGAGTGTTGCTTGACATAGTATTCCACCAATTCACGAAAGAATTTAAGTTCACTCAATTTCAAGAAATCAATATTTCACTACTCAAATCCAGTTAAATTTTCATTCGGTTCTCCCACTTTCTACCACCACCCCTTAATAATATTTGATTTATCCTTAAGTTCCATTGTATATACTTCTGTTGTTGTTCTCAAATATTGTGAATATAACAAAGCGAAGCAAAATAAAAAAATCGCGGAAGTTTAGATCATTTATCAGTTTATAGTTTTGTTTTTCATTTCTAGAAGTGAAACAAAAAACTATCAAAACGGAAGTCGAAGTAATTCTTGATTATTAATCGCATACAGAGTTATATGGAAGCCCATATCGTCGTTGTATTTTTTGTTGTCACACGTGACTCGGTATATTAAGACGTTAGAGTTTTTTTTTTAGTCGGGTTGGTGCGTATGGCGAAATCGTTTTTTTATGATTATTGAGAATAGTTGGTATATGAAGGATGATGATAAGATAGGATAAAGAACCGGATGAAATGTTTTTTTTTTGTGTATATATGTGACGGAAGATATTACAGTAATGTTTGCCTAACAATAAAGTGGGATGCGTGTATATTGTGATTTATCTATATGGAAGGACTATTTCAAGGATTTATGTCGTATGCACCATATATATATAAAGGAAATGTTTAAGAATAATCTCTGCTTTCATCCTATATGTTCGAGTATATAAAAAACTAACTTCCATTGTTCACCGCATTGATTATTCTAAATATGAGCTCCTTGTTGTTGTTTAACATTGCAAAGATACAAAAACTAGATATGCAAATCATAAAAATATTATTTTGCTACTTCATGGATTTTTTTTCTTGTACTTCATCTTGAAGACTGTTTGCGAAAAGAAAATATTTTGTTTTCTTTTTACTTTTTATCAATTTCTTTCGTGTTTATTTTGGTATAACTCATTCGATTATTCTTAAAAGCTACTGGATTTTACTTCTGATTTTTTATTGTGCAATTCTCGATTTTTTTCCTCCCGTTTCTTATATATCTCAACAATATTTTTTGTGCTTACCGCACACACAGATTGGATTGTCTTGTTGATTCTTTTTTCTTCTGTTTTCTTCTTGGCAGCATATACATACTCCATATGTGAACACAACAACAACAAAAATTAAAAGTGAAATGAATATATATAAGCTTGGTTTGAGAAACGGGATTAGTGTGGAAAATTAAAGCACAGCATCAGGTAAAATAAATAATTGATCTGAATTCTGTTTTGATTGGGCTTCCTCTGATCGAGAGATTGTATAGATCAAAATCTAAATATGAAATTTATTTTTGATTTTATCGTCGAATTTCGTCCTAAACCATTATATTTATTCATATATAAAGAAACGATCATCATCATCATCACCGTCATTTTTCACAAACGATCATCAAAATTCCAATCATGCATCAAAAAAAAAAATTATCCGAAAATAAACAGAATAAAACAAATTTTGTCAAATGTCAAAATAAAATTCCATTTTACAAAAGCCAAGAATAAAAATGATCATCGTTCAATCTTGTTTGCGTACATGTATATACCTTAAACAAAACCAACTCAAAAACAAAAAAAAAAAATCGAAAAATCAAGAAAACAAAAGAAAGAAAAATCGATCGATTGATCGAATTCTATCGATTGATCGATTTCAAAAAAAAAAAAAAAATTTTTTTTTTGAACAAAAACAAAAGAAATATAATTTAAAGAATCGATCAAGCATATAAGATAAGACAACACAGAACGCAAAAAATAAATGGACATTGGAATGTGGTTCCTATATATTCTGTGGATGTACTCAGCGCGATTGTTATATTATTATATTGCGTTGGTTGCTCCTATATAATAACAAGACAATGTATAAAATGTACAAGATATCAATGATTTTGTTCGCATCTCACGTTCGAAAACCGCAAATCGCACATTTCGATGACTGAATATCCGTGCATAGATGAGAATATATTTAGCCCGCTGGTTTGCGATACACTAAGGCAACAAGTATATTATATGAGCCAAATCTGCCCAAAAAAAAAACATCTGTACAGATTTACCATTTGCTATATGTACCATTTCTTATCATATAACCGAAAACTCCGTTATCTTAAGAAAAAACATAAGTTTCGAACAAAACAGCAGGACATATTATATACTGTTCCGCTGGGCATATACTCGTGTATTTATTGTGTGTCCTATATCGATTTGACCAAATTGGAAAACAATTTTGTTGTTATTCTTAAATTTTAAGACGTTTGATAATTTTTTTTTGTCAAAGATAAGAAATATTTAAGATATTTTGGTTTGGGCATTGATAAAATAAAAACAATGTTGTAATTGATATGTGGTGTATTTATGGCAAACATGTGTGGTCTAATGGTTTCGTTTACGATTTATACTCATTGTTTCAACAAATCACGTTAATTTCACACAATATCTACCTTTAGTACGCAACTGGGCATAAAAGGGCCATAAACTGGTTGTTATGTATGCGCTTCGCACTTTTAAGTGGCAGATGATGGCTTTTATAATTGCAGTTAGAACCGATTTGTACTATTTACGAAAAACGTTTGACTCCAAATACTAGTACATTTTTGGCATCAAAATTCAACAGATCAAGATATTCTTGAAATTCACCCACTGGAGAGTCAATATAATTGGAAAGCTACACGAGATGCTATGGACAGGTTTGACCATAAATCAAATCGCCTTTATACCATTAGATTTCTGGAAAATTTTGTCAAATTATCACACTGTAAAAAGAAAGGACAGTGTCTTGGTTTCATCTCATACTCGTTATTTCAAAATATAGCCACTTGTCGAATGAAAAACAGATTCGTATACTCGTATTCAGAATACATAACTTCTTCAAAAACGTTGACATTTAAACCACTGAAAATTATTCGTTCTCTCAAATCACTCATCAAATTAAAGAACAAAACGTGATTATAACCACCGGTTATTTCGAGTCTGGCAATACGTCATTCTATTCTGTCACAAAACGCAGTATATTATCTCCACTGAACGAAATGATTCGATTTACGCTTGAGCAAAATTGGGATTAATTAGACATGTACTTCCGAAACAAAGACAATTGGTCGGAAATTACACGAAAAAATGTCGACCAAAATTAGGTCGCAGAGAAGGATCAACAGTACCGACGTGAACGTGCTCGTACAGTGCATACACTCGAAAATATTGAAGCTGTGGCTGAGAGTGTGCGTGAGAATCCAACAACATCAACTCATCATCGTTCTCAAGAATTGAATGTTTCACGCACCAGTATACGTCGAATATTGCGAAAAGATCTCGGTATAACGCCTTATAAAATGCAACTTGCCACACATCTCATGCCATAATCGATTTATTGCGTCAAATGTTTGATGGCCGTTTAGTTAGCCGAAATGGTGTTGTCAATTGGCCGTCAAGAAGCTGTGATTTAACACCATTGAACTATTTTCTGTGCTTGAAATTGGTCGCTAGCAACTGGTCGAAAGTTATTTTCAGAAACTATTCCAGAGGCCTACAAGAGAAAAATGGTTGGTTAAAGATTAATTTCAAGTGGTTTAAAAGCTATTATACTCTCCTGAAGACTAATAGAAATTTTAGTATTCTATCTCAATTAAGGTCAAAGCAAACAGCTCCTACTGAATTTAGCCTTTTAAAATTACAGTGGATAAACGGAATCCCTAGAAGAAGAGAACAGTAGAAGAAGCAGTTATTTTTGAAGCAAAAATATTACATTTAATTTATAGACATGATCACATGGTATATGATCATTTTGAAGTCAGAGGGCTGGGTATTCACTTGAGGTTAGTATATTTGAGACGCAGTCTTAATTTAAAGGTTCCTTAATATATGATAAGTTCAAGACTAGCAAAATAATGTTGGGCGTTTCGTTTAGGTAGTGAATAAAATCAACGGTCCAATAGTAAGACTAGTGGTGGCTAAAACTGAGTTGCGAGATCACGATAAATTCGAGAACGTGGACAACGAGTGTCAAAAATACAAATTAGAGTAGAGTAACTTTATTTGAAGTTCGAATTTATATTCAACCAACTGTATAGTAAAGGGTGTTTTTGAAGCTTTGAAGAAGTTTCTTAGCAACTGGGGTTTTGTTCTCCCACTTCCATCTTGGCTTAAAAGTATTCAAGATTCAACTTTTCCAGAAAAAATCCAAACGACCATGGTATGCGCTGCCAATTCGGCGAGCTGAACAAGCTTTTGTTGAAACCCCATTTCATCCACAGAAAATAATTGTTTGGTGCACTATATGGGCTGGTAGAGCAATTGGTCCATATGTCATCAAAAACGATGATGGTCAGAATGCTACTGTCAATGGAGAGCGGTATATAGAGACATGATTAGAAATTTTTGCTTACCTCGATTAGCTGGCATTAATCTTGCTGACATGTGGTTTCAACAGGACGAAGCCATATAGCCATAAAGTTTCGATGAAAGAATAATTTTGCGTATTATGGTCTAATAAATTGGCCATCAAGACCGTGTGATTTCACCCCATTGGATAATATCTTGAAAATTGAACACTTGGAAATCAATATTACAAGAGTTATTGGCGAAATACGGCCGCAAATGCTGTGAAAAGATACCAAAAATTGTTGTTTTAGATTTCACCTTGTACGCGCCAGTCGTGGCGGCTACATGGCCGAAATCATATTTAAACATTTATGTCACAAAATGTTCTCTCCAATAAAGTCTTTGTTTTATTATGATGTTAACTTGTGTAACTCTATAAAAAAACACCCTTTACTTCCATCATTATCACGTAAAACTCGATCAGTTGGGTCGACGATGCAAAAGAAAGTTGGTTTATGTTGGAGCAAATAATCGTTTATAATTACATGTGTTACAAAAGGATGCTGAAAAATTATCTGTAGATCAAAACGACTTTTGAAATTATACCAGTAGCGTTGTTAAGGTAGATGGATCACATTATATGTGTATAAGGTTGCGCCACCTGTCCCTGGTATTCAATGTTAGCATTGAAATATTGCTAGGCTTTCGGTGAATATCAGGGTGTCCACCGAGTACTAAGGTATACTATATTTTGTTTGTTTATAATTTTTGATTAAATGAAAGAGAATGGATGTTTTATTTAATGTCGACAACTATGTATGGAATACAATATCAGATAAATGACCTCACAAATTTGAGCCCTTTCGAGCACATTTTCATTACATTCTCACACATTTCACGCGGTATTTCATTAATTTAATCACAAATATTTTGTTTGAGTTGCTCAAGCGTTTCTGGTTTGTTTGCATAAGCCTGATTTTCAGATATCACACAAAAAGAAGTCCGGACCAGTCAAATCAGGCGACCGTGGAGGCCAAGCAACATCACCATTTTTGGAAATAACTTGTTGTGGAAAGACGTCTCGCAGTAATTCCATTGTAATCCTGCTGTATGCGATGTGGCACCGTATGGTTGATACCACATGTTAATCAAGCCCAAAGCATGCAGTTGTGACGTTAAAAAGTTTTCAATCATATCACGATATCGTTCCCCATTCACAGTTCCCGTTACGCCGTTTTTTTTATTTTCAAAGAAGTAAAGTCGAATGATTGCTCCTGACCGAATTGCACACCAAACCATCACTTTTAATTCATGTAAAGGTGACTGATGAATAATTTGAGGGTTTTCCACTGCCCAGAACCGACGATTCTGTTTATTCACATATCCATTCAAATGAAAATGTGCAGTAATCGATGATTGATTTTGTTAAATTTTTTAACGATTAAAACAGTTTGGTTTATCGAATATTTTGCCATTATAAATTTGCCACGTGTCTACTTCGTGACTGCCAAATATGAACTATCAAGACTAACGTTTACCTAAATGGCGGCAAAACAAAGTAGTAAACCTTCCCGGTGGACACCCTGTACTAATACTGTATACGTTAAAGAATACAGTCTTCTGTTTAAAGTTACGGTCGCCCTATTTGTCGTATGACGACACACTTTGCAAGGGGCTCAATCAGAAGCTGACCAACTAAATTCCTTCAATGAAGAAGAAAAGCTTGATAATATTGATTTCCTTAATTACTGGGGCCACGGCGGTTTCGAAAGTCATTTTCATCGCATGGGTTTTGTCAGTGATTCCGTATGCGACGAATGTATTGAGCATGTTGATGATATAGGTTACACTTCATCAGCAGTTTCCCGGCTTTCGACCGCATCAGATCTCTTGTGTTCAACTCTAGCACTATTCCTATGAATTTACTGTCTTTCCTGTCTTGGTTTAAGACGTTTAGTTTACTAAGGTCACAGAGTGCATCTGTGCGCTTTGAGGAAAGGGTTCCAGCCAGCTTTAATATAAATATGATAAAATCAGATCATCAAGGTGCACAACATATAATAATAATGTCTTTCTAGGTTACAAATATATAGAGCGCGAGGTAAATATGGAAGTTGCGGTCTCAAATCAAAGATTAACTTCAATGAGTATTCCATAAATCTCCTTACCATACATAATTATCAGTGTTAAAGATATATTCTCATGGGATAAAAACTAATGCTGATAAAGTCATCTGAATTAACAATTCCTAATCGAAACATACCTCTAAATGCACAAATATGTAATCATGTGGCTGATACATTAACCTAAAATGACGCGAAAAACAATTTATTTCCAGTCAATGAATTACGCGTTTTTCTTATTTTGTATATCTTATAGCTTCGTTCGTCTCCTTAAATGATTTATTACATTCCTTAAATAAAAGAAGAAAAGAAAAAATATTTCAAAAATTACAATTAATAAATTTTTCTTCTTAATTTCATCTTATAACTTTTAATTTACTTGATATACACTCAACAATATAATCTCTCATCGTGTATTCGTATTACATACAGCCGCACGGCGCACAGTAGTGCAACATAAATGATTTTATATAACGATCTTTAAGAAAATTATAAGGCAATGAAACAAAATTGAATATGTATAAGCTGCAACGAAGATTATACGAAGAAGAACTTAATTATAAATTCATTTTATAGAAAATGTGTATAAAAAAAAAAAAAATTGTTGCTTCATCTTTTATTGAGTGAAAATTAATATATAGAAATAAAATAGTTTACGACTCGAAACATAAAAATTACTTAATTATCACATATCTCGCTTTATTATTCGTGCACAGCGATTAAATTAAAATTATTCTCAGGCTAATCCAAATTTAGTAAAAAAAAATTGGAAAATTACGATCGATGCATGTACATTTTCTAATATGGCAATACTTAGGCAATTGATTTCACATCAATTTGACTTAAAGGAATTTATTCGGTCTAACCGTCCGGTATTTTTATATAAATGTGCGATCGATCAACAAACCGATAACTGCGCTTAATATTAATTGTTTATGCATACGGGTACAACCTATATGGAATCTTAGGCGACCGATCATAATATACATTGTATATATGTTCAATGTACATCAATTACACGATCTAGATCATAATCTTAAATATGACTTGTCAACAATTTGTTCACACAGCTGGTTTTGGTAAAACGACAAAATATATTCAATCCGTTGATAATCATATCATGTGATTCCAATAATTTGGTGAATTCGCAGCTAATCATTTGACCAGCGCTGATATAAATCGCATCAGTCATACCGCGCGCGCAGCACCATAAGATAAAATTCAAACAAACAAAACGTGAACAATTAATTTAATTCAACTTCTTACGTTTTCGTTTGTTTCTTATTTTGTTTTATTTCGCTTTAATGAAATGAGAGATTATTGATTAATTGATTATTTGTTTAAATTATGTATATGCTTATTATGTATTATTTATGATATATGTTAGAAAATTGTTCGCTGACGCATATACCATGGTGTGATATACATAGATTTGTTTGTGTATATATTGGATGGTTTGACTTGGGTGGTATGTGTGTTTGGTTAAGTAGCTACTGGTTTGGGAAAGAAGTCAAAGGCCAATAGTTTTAAATTGTTCTCGATGTATTGATTTCGTGTTTCGAGCATTGAACTCATGTAACGCTCAACTCATGTTAAGTGAAGTTCAATCGGAATTTGAGAATTATTACGATATGATTGGAGAAGTACAAGCCAAACATAACGGTGATCCTAGGTTTGTCATAACAGTCCTGGAGTATATTCCAAAGAGGACTCAATAGATATCTGGAAACTTATTAAATTCATATCTGGAAACTTATTACAACCGTAAACATCTCAATAAGGAAATAGTGTCTTGCATAGAAAATTAGATAAGTTGGTATGATATGTATGATAAGATAAGATGATTGAATGTCAAAGCAATTGATATCCGAGAGATAAATCCAGGGATAAAGGATGAATTTATCATATAAAAGACCTTTCACTAGCAACTGCTCGAAAATACCAGCTCATGTCTGCTGTGATCAGGCCAAGATTATTCTATGTTCCATCTCAGTAACTCCCGAACAATTTTCAACCATTTACTGTTGTGAAAAACAAACCATGTGATTGTGAGAAACAACTGGTTGATACGACATAAAGCTTAATTCTGACTAAACGTTTCGTCTCCGTTCCAAATCAGTTCCGTTCCGTTTACGTAAAGGGTTTGCCTGAAAATAAATGGATGTATGCACATTTTCGGTTCCAATCAGTATTTTTGATGCACCGACTGACACGTGTCGGAAACGGTATCTACAGTGAGAACAATATATTGTTGTTCTATATTACGTATAGCAGGATTAAGCTTCGTTCAGACCATATTTGTTTAACTACTTTTACTAGACGTAACGACATGGATCAAATCTCGGAGATGTGAATAGACAAGAATTTAATTAAAAGCATATATGTAACGAAAATAGAACGGAGACTAATCAACCTTTATTCCAAACTAACCTGTTCAATAAGATGATTGCATTCCATATATCAATCTCAGAACACGCTCAATTTAACATCAAACAGACATCCGAGAGATTACCGCACTCCAAAAACTATTTAAGCTCTCTTCAGACATGCCTTATATAGGGACAAAGGATGAATTATTCATAGAAATGAACTGTAACTAGCAACTTCTCGAAATTAACCATCAGCCCATGCCTACTGTGACCAAGACAAGATAATTCTATGTTCCATGATATATGCACCTTAGGAACACATCAACAGTAAAAAAACCGATACATCTCAAATAGGCCTCCTCCACACACAACAAGATGACCCAACACTTAGCTAGCGCGATCACAGAAAAAAACATTCAAATAAACAGTTCAGTACAGTCACAACAAGCCAACCTGATCATTCACTTCACCACGTCCTGCATCCTATCCTCATGTACATCTCTTTATAACCTCGGGTAAATAAAACCGTAAAGTGCTATAAATAAAATGTACATATGTTTACAACGATATTTTGACCTCATCATAATTCTATGTTCTTTGATATGCATCTCAGTAACGTCACAACAGTAAAAAAAATCATCACATCCCCACGATGGCTCCTCTACTGGTTATCTCACCCCACATTGCACTCACAAATGAGTCCACCTCCTCCAATCCAGCATCATCCAATCCATCACCATCCAACCCGAAAAGCGATATAAATCTTGGCGATGACTCGACTGCACATATGACGATCCTACACGCCTCTAACTCGCTCACATTCATACAAACAATCCAGGATAGTCACATCCAGCCAACCTGTTCCTTTACTTCACTACTTCCCGTACTAAAACCATACTGACCAATAAATAAATTTCATGTTTACATCGACCTCATCAACCTCATCAAGTAAAAAAAAATATTTATAAAAGTGTCCGCTTTGTTTGCGAAGTGTATATGGGAACAGGATTAAAAGCTCTTAAATAAAAATAACTGATATTTAAAAATCAAGGTCATATCACACTTTCCACCATTTACTGCTATAAAACATACCATGAGATTGTGAGAAACGTCGGTTTGATTCGACAGGGGTAACTTTCACTATACGTTCCGTCTCCATTCCAACCCAGTTCCGTCCCGTCAACGTAAAATAGGTGACCTGTAAATGAACCGACGTATGCACACCTTCCATTCCGGTTCCAATCAGTAATTTTGATAAATAGGCTGATACGTCTCGGAAACGGTATGGATAGTGAGATCAATACATTTTCAACTATTTTTACTAGACGTAACGACGTGGATCGGAAGAACGGAAAATGTCACTAGAAGTGAAAATCAATCCTTGTTCCAAATTAAGTAGTTCAATAACTGAACACTAAAATTCTCGTACCATTGTTTGAAGTGTAAAAGAGCTATGACTTTACTATTATAACGAACCACATTCCAAAACTTTTAGGCTCATGTCTCGTTCACTTCTTTTCAAACAGGCCTTACATAGGGAAACAGGATGCGTTAATTACACCGACAAATCAGGTTAATAAAAAACAATTGACTTACAGTATACGGACCCGAAACTGCTAGTTTTACCCAGATAATGTATGCTGCTACCAGGCCAAGAAAGTTCTATGTTCCATTCTACCCCCATTCTCCAATCTATCACCATCATTGTTTAGCAAAGGACTATATACAAATTCGCGATTACCTGACAGTATCTCATACACAACACATCACTAACTCGCTATAGACACATGTTCACAAACTGGGCTGCCTGAAAGAATCTGTTCATTGTCATATTATGTTCGAGGGGATTAAAAATAAGACAGATCGGTGAATAGAGCAGACTAACATTGCAAATAGGAGCTGGAATATATGAGAAGCCTAAAAAAAGTGTTCGATGCAATTCAGCTTCATTTGAATCCATGCTGCATAACAAAACACAAGCAATTAATAGAAGCGAATTTAAGGGCATGCGAGGCGATATTACAGGTTGGAAGTCGAAGCAGGAAAGTAGCCGTGTACTAATGAACTTCGGAAATTGCGCTGATGCTGCAACTGTGCTAGAAGAAAATCATTACGAGAGAACAGGTGTACCTGTGGTCTCAAGTGTATATATCTATCCAATAGGAACTGGAATAGGAAGGAATGCTGGCAAAAGCTCTGCAGCGTAGAAAAGAACGCATGGAAAGATACCTACAAAATGGTATCCAAGAAGTTAAACCGAACGGTACCCACCATTGCTGCAGAAACTGTCATCGCCATAGTTAATGAGCTTTTTCCGCTTCCCGAGTGAGTGAACTATAAAAGTTCATACAGCCGCAAGAATTTTTACCATTTACTAGCAAAGAAATAGTTACTGCATGACGGTATTTAAAGATAGAGAAAATCTTCACTACACCTCACATCCGATCCTCATGTTCCTGCCATATAACCTCGGAAAAGGAGAACCATATAATAAAATCGCAACTAAATGTATGTTTACATCTACGATATAACCTTATCAAGTAAATAAAAATATTTATATAAGTTTCCGCTTTGTTAGCGAAGCGTTATACGGGACACAAGATAAACTGTTTAAAAGCTCTTAAGAAAGGTAACTGATCTTGAAAAATCAAGATCAGTTATCTTCAGATTGTGAGAAAAAACTGGCTGGTACGACTTAAGCTTGATTCTCACTATACGTTTCGTCTCCGTTCTATGCCGATTTCGTTCCGTTTACAAAGAAATATGTTTATTTGTAAATCAACAGACTTATGTACACCTTCCATTCCGTTTACATTTCGGTTTCAAACAGTTCCGTTCCATATTGATGCAAACTTATTTTTGGTTAACAATTTACAGGTTTTCGTCAGACCATATTTTGTCAACTACTTTTACTAGACGTAACGACGTGGATCAAACACGGGAAATGGGAATAGACAAGAATTTAAGGTAGATGTAACGAACCTTTATGCCAAATTAATAAGTTCATTAACGGATCCAACAAAAAATAAAAAATTGACGGAGCACTTGAAGTGAAATTGGTTTTTATATTAATCAGATCATGTTGGCACCATCCATGATTAAGAAGTGTCTAACCATTTTTTTAAGTGTGAAAGAGCTATGAATCTACGAGTTTAACGAATCACTATGATTTAGGAGGGTTGATGGTTCCAGTAGATTAAAACGGAAGCCAGCTCAGACCAATAATTGCGAAGATTTCAAATACTTCAAATCTTGTATCTCCATAATTCGAAAAAGGCCTTGGTAAGTCCAATAAATTAGTTCTCTTAATTAGCTAAAATAAGACTAGTGAAGTGTATTTAGTTAGAGAGATTTTACTTACTGGACTGTTAACCCTTTGTCAGATAGAATTTTCAAACCCCAATCGATCGATAATGATCAATCTTAGCATCGCATATCCCAAATCTGATTTTAGAACAGGCTCTATTAAGTGTAATACAGATCAAGTCGTTTATTTCGAGCTTTATCCGTAATGTGATGTCTGTACTCTGTAAGTACCTACTCGGATGTATGAAAATTACACTCAAATCTACCAAATCACATTGATTATGATATGCATACTTTTGACTCAACTTGTAGTTGTGGGAAACAATGGACTAAAAACTGTTTGGACGCTTCTTCGCTGGATTTGGTAAGGTTCGATAAAATGGTAAAGTTATGTGCTATACAGAATGTCCCTCGTACTACGCATAGGGGCATTCCGTATGTCTATACTCATTAAAGATGATATCAGTTTCATTTGGCACTACAATCTGTGTAATGTTGCAAACTAAGAACATAAGTCGTTAAATTTAGTATAGAACTCACTTATTGTATATAGCTAGCGTTAATCCTACGGAGCGAGTATAGTCTCTCAACAACGAGCGAGATTTGCCCTCCATCTCGTTTCATACTAAAGTTATCAGGTAAAGCCTTATACATGACAAAACCTCAGTAGCATAAATGTTAATTGCGCTGAACATGGCTAGTCCTTATGGCTGAAATGAATTAGTAATGAATTAGCCATCACGGATTGTTCTAATCTATATACAATCCATCTCATAAAGTCACATACAATTTTAATCCGAAATAAGAATTTTGAAAAACCACGAATATTTTTTATAATCACAACCGAACAAAAGAAGTGATTAAATGTTTTTTTCTCAATGATCTAGAACAATTTCTTATCATTGGAACCAAAGATGTTTGTCACGAATTTAAAAAAAAATACTATAATATTCCCAGACCTATGATATCGCCAGTTGAAGCGGGAGGTAGCGCGTTCGAATCCCGTTCATGGGCAAGATGTAAAAAGGGATTTTTCACCATCGATCGTTTCGGCGCTGCGATCAGTGGTGTGAATGAACACATCTGGATGCCAAGTTGAGTTTCGAATCCATGGGCCGTCCCATCGCCCATATCAATACGCTGACATGGGGCTATGCAATGCGCAGATCGTTCTACGTAAATCGGACCTATAGCCGTACATATAGTGGTATCACAATGGACCAACGCCCGTCTAAGTGTCCGGTAGCAGATAAAAAAAATGATATCTCATCCCTACCGAAAGTTGTCAGTTCCGAAATCTGTTGGGCTCATGCATCCCAAATAGGAACCTGTTAGTACTCAACAGTTTAATTTTTCTACTCCTACATTACTCTTAGATTACATTCTTTCAAATTTATATTCGAAACATATTGTTGAAAGGACAGGGTTCAGTGAAGATAATCCAGTAAAACCCTTAAAGTACATCTAAATTCTAAGCAACACAAAACTATGCAGAGCAATTTTACCAGTGCTAAGCAGAATGGCAAACAGTTCTCAAAATACTATTATAGTCAAAACTACTATTTATTACACAACTCTAATCATGCGGTACAAACAAAACATACAAATCTCGAACTTATAATCATAATTGACTATCCATTAATTATCTTAACACAACGTTTGTCAATACCTAATAACAAAAAAAAAACTGTGTACGTAACCGTAAAGACTTATAATCGACGAGCACTTTCTTCACGTATTCTTATTATTATCTCGCCAACTCCATCTTTAGATCGAATCAATTATCTCCATCTCTATACTTCATCTATTGTATATATGCGTATACTGCAGCTAATATACTCATTATACGAGTATATAGATCGCGTATATACATAATGATGCAACCAACGACAAAAAAAATCAATTTTGTATATGTGATGTGATTTCGTAATTATGCGAGTTTCTGCTAACTTTAATTGATTGCAAATTGGTTGGATATTGTATTTGCTTTCAAATCAATTTCCTTTTTCAAAAAACATTCAAACTCGATATCGATTTTCTTAATAAAACAAACCTCACATTTTTTGTACACCGGTTAATGTCAACCGATCATTTATATGTACTACATTTAATTCCCAGGCGACTTTGGAATTGGTGTGATTTGATGACAATTTAGTGAGATTTGGAAATTATGTCGATCGAAATAGTATTTCTCGCCATTCGAATTTTATTAGACTTCAATTAAAATGTCAATTTACAAATCATATCGACTATATACGTGTTCGTCCAGCCATTGCTGCTATAAGGTGTGATTTGAAATTACAAATTAATATGTTCTCCGTTTTCAGTTGAAAATAATTGTAGTGTACCGTGTGTGGCATAACTAGTTTCAATTTGGAATAGAAACAATTAAGTTGGTTGTAGTTGAAAAGTATTAAAAACTGTATTAAAACCTCTCAACCTCAGACGGCAGTAAAGAGCTGCAAACTGAATATAATATGTTAATCTTTCACCATAAAGTGCATACAATTTGATTCTTCAAATTATTTTATCTAACTTATATATATATATATATATAAAGGGTGTTTTTTTAGGAGGTTTGTTTTTCCGATAGATGTCGTTTTATTTTATGACAGTTGTTTTGACAGCTCAAAGTGGCATTTCTACTCAGTATTGTTTGGCAAATCATTATGAATAGGTTAACTCCAGAACAACGTTTTCAAATCGTGGAAATTTATTTTCAAAATCAGTGTTCAATTAAAAATGTTTATAGAGCACTTCGTGAATTTTATGGTGCACATAATCGTCCGTCAGAGACCACCATAAAGAACGTAATTACCAAATTTCGGTCTACATTCACTCTTTTGGATGCCAAGCCACCGACAAGAATGAGAAGAGTTCGTACAGAAGAAAATATTGCTGTCGTTGAGGCCAGTGTCGAAGAAAACGACAATTTATCGATTCGTCGTCGTGCTCAGCAAATTGGACTTTGTCCATCGACTTTATGGAAAATTTTACGTAAAGATTTGGGTTTGGTGCCATACAAAATTCAATTGGTGCAAGAATTAAAGCCACACGACCATCGTTTGCGCCGTGAATTCAGTGATTGGTCGTTAAATCAATTGAACGAAGATCCATTTTTTTACCGTAAAATTCTCTTCAGTGATGAGGCGCATTTTTGGTTAAATGGATACGTCAACAAACAAAATTGTCGCATTTGGAGCAAAGATAATCCACACGCCGTTCAAGAATTACCAATGCATCCTGATAAATGTACTGTTTGGTGCGGTCTATGGGCTGGTGGGATCATCGGTCCATATTTCTTTAAAAATGAGGAAGGACGACGCGTTACCGTGAATGGAAATCGATACAGAACCATGTTAAATGAGTTTTTGTTGTCAAATCTTGAAGATATGGATATGGATGAAATGTGGTTTCAACAAGATGGTGCCACTTGCCATACAGCACGTGAAACAATCGACTTATTGAAAGAAACTTTCAACGACAACATTATTTCGAGAAATGGTCCGGTGAATTGGCCTCCGCGTTCGTGCGATTTGACGCCACTCGATTACTTTTTGTGGGGATACGTGAAGTCATTGGTTTATGTGGATAAACCTCAATCGATTGACGCTTTGGAAACCAATATTCAACGTGTCATTGCTGACATACGCCCTCAAATGCTTGAAAAAGTGCTGGAAAATTGGACCTCCAGAATGACATTTGTGAAAAATAGTCGTGGTAGCCATATGCCAGAAATTGTGTTTAAATGTTAAATGCCAAAAAATTATCTACCAAATAAAAAAAAATTTTGGTCATTTCATAATTTTATATGTGTTTTATTCAAAAAAAAAATCGGCAACCTCTTAAAAAAACACCCTTTATATATATATATCTATTCCGCAGATACTGAAGAAAGAGAAACCTCCATTTTGCTGCTAGAACCATTCTGACGTTTTGATGAAGAGTTGAATATTCATGACACCTCTTCAATACAGTAATCCATTGAGTTATTTTGAAGAGGTGCTCTAAGTCTTTTCTCTTGCTTATTTATGAGATATTGTCTCATAAATATCTACCATCACTACCATACTTATCCGATACTCCCGAATCTCATTCATATAGATCTTCTAGTTTCCTTCTGAAGCAAAACTTAACATTAAGTGAGCGTTATAACAATGTTTGCTGTGCATTGAAATATAATCAATATTGTGCTCTGACAAGAGAGATGAGGAAAATTGGTTTGTTGAGAATATCTAGGAGTGTAAGATGAGGAGTAGGGTAAGTACACCATGTGTGAACTGTAGAGCCAATGTGCAGTGTAGAAACCCCTTTTCCATTTTACTAGATTTCAACTACATACAGTATTTCGCTTTGTCTGATAAATTAGGGAGTGTGCGCGAACAATTTGGTTAATCATCTGAGAAAGATCAAAGTTTATGGAGAGTATATATAATCAATACTCTTTTATTCGAATTTATACCCAGTACCCGGTCATAAATGAGCAAGTTTTGGAGTTATGTGGTTTTTAGTCTGGCATTGATAAAGGCATAGTATTCCTTACATTCATGACTTGGAACTGATAAGATAGTGGAGTAGAGCCCACTATATTGTTATCCATACCAATATCTGATGCGAACACACATATACACACACAACGCGTGGGCATTAGAGTGGGCCAGTAAAAGAAGAACCCCAAAAAGAATGGCAGTACTAGAGACACTTTCAAGGCTGGAACTAGTGCTTTTTAATCATGGAAATGTGGACATATTCTCCAAGGGAGTGGAGACTTCATGGTAAATAATATCGAAGCTCCAAAAACAGATGCTGTGGGTGGGGGAAAGTAGCTTGTGAAATATCTTACAAAGGTCTGTGCTGCAACAATGCCACGCAAAGGGAAAGGGAATGGGCGACCCCCGATATTCTGGTGGAATGAAGCTATTGCTTACCTGCGGAAAGACTATTTAAAACTCCGTCGGAAATGTACTCGTCAAAGGAATCACACGAATTATGAACAGATTCACAGTGAATTCAAGGGAAAGCGTAAAGAATGTCGGAAAGTAATCGCACATAGCAAGAGCTAATCGTCTAACCTATACTCAGAGATGAACTACAGAAAAACCCATGGGGCAGTGCATATAGGATTGTGCATATAGGATTGTGTCTAAGGGATAAATGAAGTAGCACTAGTATGCCCGGAAATTATGGCCAGGCTAGTGACTGGTCTCTTTCTCCAACATGAACTCTCTCTCTGGCTACCTTCGCGATGCAAGTAGACGACAAAAGTATTCCTGCGGTCACTACTGGATGGTATTCCAAACATTGTGATAAAGACTGCAATAAACAAAAATCCGGAAATATTCAGGGATATTTATGATGCATGTCTGAAGCAATGTAAATATTTCCTGAGCAATGGAAACGTCAACGACTGGTACTAATCCCAAAAGGAGGCAAGACGTACTATATCACCGGTTGGCGTACCGCAGGGATCAGTTCTAGAAAACAAGGACACCACGATTGTCGGATATGCAGATGACATTGCTATAGTTGTAGTAGCCAAAAATAAAATAGACGTTGTTCATAATTGTGATGGCTAGTGTTAGGCTATGGCTCAATAATGCAGGGTTGCAATTAGCCGAACAAAAAACGGAGGTTGTATTGATGAGTAGCCGGAAAGTGGTAGAAAACATTGAGATTTAAGTCAGAAATCAAACGATACGATCGAGTCACCTAAAATAACTTGGGATAGTTTTGGATCACAGGCTGAAATTTAGAATGCACGTGAAGTATGCTGGTGACAAAGCTCAGCGAGTTGGAGCTGCTCTTGCAAGAGCTACAGGCTAAGAATTGGGCAAGAGCTACCAGAATACCATCTTACGTCAGAGAATTTACTACATGTATTCAGGTTGACATCATTACAAATCTGTTGTGTATTTCGTACGGTGTCTGATGAGGCTGTCTGTGTTATAGCGAGCAGGATGCCAATCGAGATATCGGTAAGAGAGGCTCAAACTCTCAAAGCACTAGGACTTGGGGGAAACCAGTACACACGCGAGACGTTCAAGCATCTAGCATCAGAGAAATGCAAGATATATAGACAAAATAGCTGGTGTTATTTGTATCATGTGTTGCTGACCGGTATGCCATCAGGAGCAGTGGTATATTTCGGTCCCAATTACTCTGGTTTCTATCCAGGATGAAAAGGTGTTGTTCTTGTATTGTTAATCCCCAATAATTGACACATTTCCTGGAATACCACTGATTCAAAATTGGCGCCTTGATCTGAATACAGTTCCATGGGTAACCCATATCGACTTATCCAATTACGTACTACGACGATAGCGATTGTTGTTATTTCTTGGTTTGATATTGGATACACTTAAGGCCATTTACTCAAATAATTCATCACCACTAAAACATATTTGTTTCCGCAAGGAAATTAACCTGCAATATCTATTGCGATCCGCTCAAATGGTGCTCCGCTGTTATACGGCTGAATTTTTCCAAGGCAAGGTTTTGCAGGACCTTTAACTGCTATGCACTGGTCATATTTTTGACACCATTCTGAAACCGATTGTCTGCATCCTGCCCAGTAAATTCTATCGTGGACTTTTGCCAAAGTTTTATTGATGGCCACAACTTGTTAGGATTCGGATCCTTGGTACCACCACTAATGATTGTTTATTTCAACCATCGAAACTTTCCCCAACCCGTTTTAAACAGCCATATTTAATTAATAGACTATCCCATTGAGCCCAATATGCCTTAACTATAGGACTCTTATCAGCAATTTCCTTCCATAATGGTCTGTGCTGGTCTTCTACGAATTTTAATATGTCGATAAATCGGGATCTTCTGATTGCTCCTATATGATTTCTCCGTTGGTTCACTCATCGGATGGTATAACACTTGCATATGTCTCACATCAACGACGTATTTCTTACTCTCTATACTCGACCATAATGTTTGGAATCGAAGTAACCCAATCTCTCGTGTAACGCCTACGATCTTGCAGGACTCACCTTCTCTTCTGATCTTGTCTTCCGATATTTTCTAAGATAAGAAGATAAAACATTAATGAGTATCTAAGAGAATCTAATATAAGCAGATAAAACATTAATACCGGATCAGTGAAACACTGTTTCATATACAACAATTGACAGAAGCCTGTAACTATACTGTAACGAATATGTTAAATTACGCAGTATATATTATACATCTTGGGAGTCGATGGTCGAGTGCTAATAATATGACATATATGTAACGGGTGGCGCACGAATCGTGCTACAAAAACAAAACGTAATAACTTTTTTTCTGTGTGACTAATCGGCTTTATTTTTTTTTATTGTATAGATAATTCAATTTTATTTTTATTTAACTAATTAGTTTTGAAAATGATAGACCGTAAATGACCTCCATGCTCATTCACGCATGTGCGACACCTGATCAGAAAATTATTCATTGCGCACTGAAGGGTTGAAGTCGGGATCGCCTCAATTATTGTTGTATTGGACTGCTTCAATTCAGTCAAATTCCTTGGTTTCGTTTTAAACACCTCTTGTTTGACATAACCCCATAAAAAAAAATCTGGTGCAGTGAGGTCAGGTGAATTTATGAAGTTGTTGTCTTTTTCGGCCATTTCAATAATTTTCCGGCAAAATTCCAGGCGAATAGGCAAATCCAGAGGTTTTAATTTGCTTGTAATTTGGATTTTGTACGGAAACAAGTTTAAGTCATCATGAATTATCCGTTGTAATGACCGTCTGCTAACTCCAATTTGCGCCGATAACTCTCGAGTCGAAACACTTGGATTTGCCTGAATTGATGATGCTACAGCTGCGATTGTGGCTTCGACCCGAACATAGGGATCTCGATTGTACGGTCTACGTGCGATGCTTCCAGATTCAGCAAACATGCGTACCAACCTCATAATGGTCCATCTACTCGGGGGAGTGCCGCCAAACTCCCGCCTAAATTCCCTCTGGACGGAAATGATGGACTGCAAAGCATGGTAGCGCTGCACTATCCAAATCCTCGTTTCGGTATTCCAAGCATCCATTTTAGTAAATTTAAATAATAATCTGCAAAATAAAAAAAATAAAAAACAGATTAGTCACACAGAAAAATAGTTATTACGTTTTGTTTTTGTAGCACGATTCGTGCGCCACCCTGTATATGTAGTATTGGCTAAAAGAGAAGAATACTTTTTGTTGGATTTCGATTTTAAAGAGCGAGAGATGTTAGATTTTCGATAACTCAAGCAGTAATGATAGTCTCTTTCAACTTGACATCCTTGAGCAGTATAGTAACACGAAGAGGAAAAAAATAATACTAGACAGATAGCGCGTCAACATCATCGTCACCCAGTGAGTGAATCGATGCTAGTTGTAGACATTACTACAATGACGTATGGAAATATCTCGAAAAGTACTACCGTGAAATATTTATACCATTACATTGACTGCTGCCGCAGAATTCGAAATGGATCGTAAGTCCATCCTATTTTTATATAACGAGTGATAAATTGCCGTATCTTATTTTAACCAGTGAAGTGTTAAAGTGATAAAAGCGGGTAACTAACCACACAGTGACAAGCGACTAATTTTTCACAATTTAACCAACACGTTTTTGTCAAATTCGAAGATGAGTACATTGACTCAACCGAGTTAAAAGCAAAAGTTCTGATAAGAAAGTGTTAAAATATGAGACATACGCGTATTGTGGCTCAATACCATAATGCTGAGTGACGAAGCATGCTACGAATAGCAAATTCATTATGAGTCTAGTGTCTCCAAAATGCAACCTATAGTAGCGTGCTGCATGATCATTGATCATTCATTAATCGATTAACAAATGACAAATGTTACGGACATGAATGACATCTCTTGGACGGTACAATAACTAGATATTTATAATAGAAAAGCAACATGAATGCGGTATTCATAACGTGTGTTTACACTTGATATCATGATATCGATGTTTTTTTCGTTTCTCTCCCCTTTTACCAACGAAACCGGTTTTGGCATGATTTCCTTTTTCGACGACAACTTTTTGTGATTCTTTGATATCACACACAAATACAAACAAAATAAAATTTCAAGGACACATTATTGTTTTGCAATTTTATGGTTTACTTTGGTTTTCAATTTTGAAGAGTATAAAAATAAAATACTTACATACATACAGATACAATTATTTTGATATCAAAATCATGATGCGTAGTGTAAACGATAGTTGATTTCTGGATACCACAGAAATCGATTTCTTGATATCAAGTGTAAACACACTGATAGTCAATAATAAACAAAAGGAAATTTTTACAATGACCTTGAAGCAAACGAATTGGTTATAAATACGCGAACAGAAAGCGTATTGAATCGGTTTGAATTTAAACTACGTCAAGTTAAAATCGGTTAAATAAGTAAAGAAGTGAAATAATAGTGAAATGACAGTGGTAAATGATTGAGTATCGTTAGAACGGGAACATCGTAACAATTGGTGACAACGGTAGATTGTGAATAAAGCGAAATGAAACTACAGGCGCTGAAAGCACCGAAACTGAAAGAAGGAACTGGATGAACGAGATTCTCCTGCAGCGGGCAATAAAGCCGAGCTGCAAAGAAGGGTCCAACAAACATTATTGCAATAAAACATGGAATATGAGTTTAAAACTCGAGCATCAAATGAAGGAGGTGCTGTAGAAGAGGCAACTAACACTGCAGCAAATATTTTTTAATAGCTTTAAATGAGCATATCCAAACAGCTAGAAATATTGGTATGGTACAGTTAATGGCCCCGATGCAACACAATGATCAATCAGGAACAAATCAGAAAAGGACTGAATACCAAACTAGAAAGAATCGAACGAAATGAAATTCGAAACATGTTGTTAGAAAGGCTGGAACAGCAAGAGAAACTCCAACAGTATTTCATATCAGAATCGAGTGAGAGGTTCCAAGAAATTTCAGTTTCCTTTAATGCCAAAGTAGATCTAGTGAAATATTAAATCGACCAACAATTTAAATTACATAGAGCGATTAGTGCACCTCACACATATTACAATATAGCTCACGCATACACCGATAGAATTCAAATAAATGCATTTACTGGTGGTATTCGTGATGTAGATACAAAAAAAGTGGTAGTATCTACTTTGAAATCGACATGTGCAGAAACCATTGCTTGTGCGTTAAAGATCGAGACTGCTTACATATAATATGATCAAACCAGAAAAACAAATGCGACGAGTTAGATTGGAACTAGACAGTTATAATTTAAGAGGTAACAATAAACCAGTAATGAATTGGCTATCAATAAGGTTCTGGGATGGCAAAGACAGAATAAGATGATGGATCAGTGACAAACTGGTCATATTTCGAGAGACTGCTGCAAAATCAAAAGTAAGCGATCAAAAATATCATCAGTGATGTGTTGGAGGAGAAGAGAAAATGACAAGGGATCGGAGAAAGGAGAGAGCCGTGTAAGACGTTAAACGAGAACAAAAGCTTATTTCTACATTCAAATCCGGAATCACATTTATTTCCGTTAAATAGAGAAATCAAAAGAAAACCTGTGTAATAACACTAGATACACAGGAGCAATGCGAGCGATTGTGAGAAGTGATTTAGTAAACGATGAGATTTTTCCACAAGGATGATTAAAATTGCAAACAGCAACCGGTGAAAGTACAGAAATTATCGGTACGAAGGAGGTTATACAAATTGTAAAAAGGAAGTTCTGTCATGAGGTTCTGATAGCGATGAGGTGATTTGGGTGCGGGTTTCAAAAAAAAAATAAATTCGTTTTAGATGTATGGCTAGGTACATTAGTTATGGTAATGTTAGACTGCAATTTTCATCACACTCAGAAAAAAAAGTTTGTCGTTGTTTGAAGGAACGGATTGCTACGGAAAGGTTGAGGTTTGGTGTGATCAGTAAATCATAGCAGACTTGGAAAGGGATATAATATTCAACCAATCGACCGAAGGTTTAAAATGACATACGAACAATAATAGAGAATTTAAATAAGATCAGTAAGTCTGTTTTATGCCTGAACTGGAACAGTTTATCAGAACCAAAGTTATGGAGACAGTATTAGGTGATTACAAGAATTAGCGATATAATCTACATAATTGAAGGGAACGCTGAGGTAAACCAACCGGTTGTTTATCGGGAAGATTGGTTCGCTATACAGAAGAATAAAATTGAAACCTGTTCTGGACTAGAACAGGTATGATCGGACGGTAGTGCTACGGATATGATATAATATTTCAACAGGTGAGCTGTTATCTCCTTGAAAGCAATTGAATGGACGATAAGAGTTGGGAAGGCTTAATAAAGCTGCTTATGTTCAGCTTAAATAATCTATGGCTTAGAGGCTGTAAACGGCCCTTACCGCGTTTCAACTGAGACCTTATGATCTATTTTAACGTATTGGTGCACATTGTATAGGTGTTCAGTCCAACGAATATTTTTACACACAACCGCATTTTAAGCTATTCAGTGCATGCTAATTTTTGGTCAACGACGAGAATCGAACTAGATGAGAAACACTCTTAACCATTAAACTACAACCAGCAACATGTTCAGCATACGCAACAGTTAACAAGTTGTGGCTATGTATGTGGCTTTAAAATATTAATTACAACCAAGACGCGGCTGATTGTAAAAAAATATTTTGTGCATTAACAGTCTCATTCGAACCATCTGGAGAGTATACGGCTCCAGAGGCTGATTGTATTCGGATATTTTGTTGTTTTTATTGTATCAACAACACCAATTATAAGGTTCAATTCCATTAATATCAGTTCAAAACTTGCGGCTTACTACCTTTATTGATTCACGTATTTTGTGATAGTGTCAGTTTGTATCGAAATCATATAGTGGTCACGTCGCATCAGCTTCAATTTCAAAATATACCTCCTCGAGATTATAAAATGATCATTTTTCAAAGATGCTCTATGGTCTATGGTCAGTATAGGGTTCAGTTTTTGCATCAATTCCCATTTTTCATAATATCAGTCGTTTGGCCAAAATCATTATGCATATGGTTTAACATACGTCTGAAAACACCGTATGACAAATCTGGTACTGATTCAAATTTTTAATGAAACGACTAGCGAATCATTTTGAAAGGTTCATATACTGGTGTTGGATACTATTATTATCTGCTGATAATTGAATGTCTTTACCGATAAGACTCATTTACCGATTAGATTCATCTTGATCGATACTATACAACCAAAATATTGTAGTTGGTGGTATATATGTTACGGTTAAAGTCCGAAATCGGCGAATGTCGACATTTACCGGCGAATGTCGACATTTACCGGTAAATGTGTGAATTTACCAAAATGTACCGAAAACCATTAATATTCTATATAATTCGTTTCTACATGCGGCAGGCAGTGCGACATGTTTGCTTATCCCGGCTTCTACGTCCCTCGAAATGGAAATCAAAATCCCTCGGAGGGTTATGTGGGGGGAGTGCATTACAATTCTATGAAATCATTCTAGAGTCTACTACGAAATCATTCTAGGGTCTGCTACGAAATCATTTTTTAATAAAAAAAATTAAAGAGTAAATGTGAATATCGCCTAAACTTGCAGGTAAAAGTAGATTAAACATACATTTACGAAGGAATAGGTAAATGTCGACATTTACCGGTAAATGTATATAAACTGACTTGTTGGTGTCCTGCTAACTTCTCGATGAATGGAACCTTGCATATTTCCTTCAATCTTTCCACTATATGTCGTGGGCACCAGACGGTAAATTATGTTGTTATCATTGCCGGTTTCAACATTTTTGCCACGTTCCACCGATTATAAAATATCACCAATTAAACAAAATAATTAAACGGGCTGGAAGTATCTGTCAAAATATTGATTGAAATATTGTGTATAACGTGTCAATTATATAGTCTCCCTCATTCTATGTATACGGTATCGTATACACGTCAAGGGGATGTAATCAATATCTAATTGACGTTTTGTCAAAATTATATTTCCAAAGTGTTTGGTACTTGTGATACCGTCTGTCTGTATATACACAAAACTACCCTTATATATTGTACACGTGACATTTATTAAATAGAAACGAGAGTAATACAATAAATATATATTCCAAGATTTGGTTGTTGTTGTCTTAAATCAAATGATCGATCATTATATATATGTGAACTCAAATTAAAACTGGATAAAATATCCGCCCATTCTCTTATATCGTGTATATATACACACACGACTGTATACATTCGTTTCATTTCAATTGAGACAATAAATGTCGCATTTTAATCAAAATCTTTTTTTCTTAAAATTTATATAGAAATTCTTCTTATCCAATCATCTTTTCAGTTTAATTCGATTGGATGATGACAATACGAGATCTTGGATTTTTTTCTTTGTTTTTGTTTATACATATATACATATATAGTTTATATATTTGCGCGATCATATTACACACTGGTTGTGCTTTGTGCGATCATATCGATCGCGATTTATATATACATTATTATGTGCTGAGTGGAAAATAATTAAAAATGTCGCGATCGCGATCTTAATATATATTTGTGTGATCGATCGCATTGTATGATCATATATACATATTATATACTTTGTAAAGTAATACGTTTATTTTAACACATAAAATTCCGTTAAATGTTTAACACATTTCGATCGTGACGGCCATTTTATATATGTATCTGTATACACAAGAAATAAGAAACAATTGAAATTCGAAACGATCGATTTGTCAAAATATTTTTGGAGGTTAGAAATATGTAGGGAACATTGGCGGTAGCACTCTAAATCATATATATTGTTACTGCGTGCTGATTGTTTCATGATCATGATGATGATCACACCATCATCATCATGATCATCAACTATTCGTTTATAATACACATATTATATATAAATTTCGTTGATCGCTTAATTGATATTCATGACAACATTTAAAGGTTTATATCACGTAATGTTCAGTTTATTTTATTGTTAAAAAAAAGTTAATTTTTTTTCTAACTTTTCAAAGTTAAATTTAACAACAATTTAACACAGCACGGAAAAAATGGTGGTTGATGATCAGTTTATGATCATGGGATTTTATGAAAACCGTTGTTTGTAACTTTATATGATCATATTAAACTGTGGTTTTTGTGAATTTTAAAATTTTTTTTTTGGCATAGCATGAATTCGTAAGTAGCCTGCATATGCCCATTTTTGGGTACAAAATGTGGTTGGCAGTTTTATATATATATAATTGGTTAGCTGTTATTGTCCTAAATCTTAGTTTTACAATTTTATTTATCCAAAATGCGTGCTTGTCAATTTATGGCTTATAGTACACTTCATCTTGTAAACATTACGCTGCGACATAATTTTATCACATTACAATCTATCGTATATACCAAAAAGCGAATTTTGGAATCGAATCAACTATATAGTGTAAAATATTAACCCTAATACGGACACGCGTTTCCATTTGGGTAGCGGCATTATTTAGCAATTAAGACTATCTCAATCCAATCAGTTCACTCTGCATTATTATTTATACACAATTTTCTACTTTGCAGTCCGTTAAACAACACTTTTTTGGAAAATCAATTGTTTTCGAACATACAAGTACGTTGATTACTTAAAATTGATAAGCAAATTCGCTAGATATCATCCATCAATTGTTTTCATTCAATTTTTATGTGTACGTACTCGTATATTAGAGAACCAGTTCAGTATGTGCGATCATATCATTCACATATCGTAATCGATCATTTTGATCTTTCGTGAAAACTATATACATATAGAACTGATCAAGGAAAAAAATTCTATCTGTCGCCAGACATTTTATACCAGTTCTATATTGTTGTTGTTTTATTTTTTTAAATTAATAACATTGATCATCCACAATATAATGTATTATACGATCGTGTGAGAACTAGTTGCTACTGTATATTACATTCATCATATCGTCTTAAACGTGATTTTGAATGGCGTCTCGTCCTCTCAACGTCGTCATATGATCATATCAACTTGTTCAGAATTTTATTTTTCACAGTTGATCAACAAGTGTATATACTTCGGATCAAGTAGTTTTTTTTAATATGTGGGAGACATATCGACTTCCGGTATGATCAAATTTCTTAAAATGATCGTAAAATTTTGAATCAGTTGCCTCTCTCGTGTATATACCATGTACTCATATATACATGTTGCCGATGGTTTTTTTAATTATTTTATCCATGATGGATTACAGTCATAAAATTTTATTTATCATAAAAAGTTAAGTTCTGAAAAAAACATAAGATTTATCTATATAGATAAAGAGTACGGTTTTTATAGGATTCGCCGGCGGGCATTACATGCTGTACATAATATAAGTATATACATAATACATATTGTATGCTGTTCGTGATAGAATAAGGTTATGCAGAGTAATTAAAATTGTTGGTGCAATGTGACCGAAATAATAATGAGAAGAGTTTTGCGGTTGTATAAGTGTGGAACCGATCGACTGACTGTCTTATAATCCAAGGTAGCTCCAAATTATAAAATAAACGATTCACGTTACATCGTCATCTCGAATTAAATTTGATCGATAATCTGAATTAACCAGGGATCAAGAATCGTATATGATCATTGCGGATACTAGTATATTATGCATCGGTTATAAATGATTCATATGCAAACTGTATTAATTTTATCGATTCTGTACGCGATTGTGAATCCTAAATTTTGCAGCTGATCGAAAATTGGTTAAAATTAATTATACATTCCAATGTACTTTAATATTCGAGTATTTGAGTGTTATTTTATGTATAGTTTCCTCTAATTCAGAATAATTTAAGAACCAAAAACTATATATATATATATATATATATATATATATATATATATATATATATATATATATATAGTTTTTGGTTTTTATCTTATAGGGGAAGGAACCACGATCAATAAACCACCCATGGAAAAGGAGGGAAGAATAATGCTACGGTGAAGTGATTCGTATGCCCAGTACCGGCGACTTCGGAGCGTGAGCCAGCTTCTTGTCAACAATATCCAGCGACCGCAATGCTTTAGTAGAAAAAAGCTTAGCTATAGAAGTATAAGACTCCCATGTCTATTAGAACTCAAAAATTCTCAAATATTAGCCTAAAAGACAACGTCAGCTCAAGACGGCAATGAAATCACATCAAAATTAGCCTGGTATATAGAAGTGCCAGAATAATGAAACTCATGATAAAATACCAGCAATATGAGTTTCTATGTAATAAATACCAAGATGTTATGGTAAAGTTACAGAACAGAATCGAAACACTACAGCGTTAAAGAAAATCTTGTAAGTCTACTAATGGTAGAAGTCAATGCCTACAAAACCTTGGATACGAATTCTTTATGGATGAAGAGGAACTTGAGAAGGAAGTACAACTCAGACCAAAACAAAGTTAATGTAAATAAAAAGAAGGACTCTGCAAAATTCCATCACCAAAGCTATCCCTATCTTAAGGTGATGAAATACCAAAACAACCACAACATTCATCTCAAAATTAATGTGAGCAATGTTAGAGATTTAAATATATACTCAGAGCTTAAGTATTGCCAGTGACAGTCGACGGAAAACCTGCTCAAAACAAATATAGTGAAAATGCACATCGTATTTCAGGCAGAAATGAGACTAAATTTCAATCAGCATACTGACAGGGTGGATAAACTGAAAGATAACCCTATGCCACCAAACAAACGGGGAAAACATAAAAAGTTAATGACTTAAACGTTCCTACGTATAAATGCCTGTTATGCTAATGGGCTTAATGCAAGAACACAAGATTTTGATGTATTTCTAAGAACAAACACTTTTCAGAGAAAACCTTTATCAAAATTACGGGCTACAGAGTATATTGGACATTACATTCCAGTGGTTGTGATCGAGAAAGGACAGCAATCTTGATCAAACAAAATATCCTACATTTCCAACAAGAAGAAATTACCGAACCGTTTACGCAACGTACCGTTATAACCTTTAATCATGCGGTGGTGCGAAATTAAATTTAGGTCTCGATTCATAACACCAGAGAAAAAAAGAATTCCCATAGGTCCAATAGAAATGTCAGGTTGAGAATATCACGCATCACGTAAGCCAACCTATTGACCTGCAGACATAACCGAGGTACTTGATTTGATTGACTTTTACATTTTGAAAGAAATACCCTCAAATGACATTGAAGTCTCGTGAAATCATTCTAACAAGGTCTAATGAAAATAAAGAACTTTCAAAAAAATGCTGTATATTCGAAGTCTGATAGCACGACCTTTATTTAAAATAAGGGTTAGACGACGTCCAATACCAATTTTGAAACCTGGCGGTATATATAAGAAAAAGAGTCAGCCATCATGAATAGAGCCCTGGTTAATTCCCAGAAGATAAGATCCAAGGAAATTGGTAGGTTGATAGCGAGCGGGAATTTTAAGGATATAACTATTCAGTCTATCCAAGATTATTAGCTGGTAGATTTGGGTTTAGATTAAATTCAATATATCATTCTACTCCCCAAATTTACTCTCCAATTTATAATTTTTATCAGTAAATGTTTGACATAAAAAGTTCCATTTTCACTTCATCTAACTGTTTTTGCATTGCCGGATAGTTACAACATCAGTCAGTGATGCATTAATGTTAAAGTTGACATTTAGGGCATAATGTTCAAGGTATGTGTTAGAGATTCCGAAATCCCAGTACTCTTAATATGGTAACGGCTGACTCAAATTTCACAATTTTCACTCATGTTAATAAATTAAAACTGACGCAATTATTTGGCGCCAAAAATAAGTAAAGCTTTTTGTTTTTTTTATGAACTTGCATATCCAGAGCATATTTATAAATAGGTATTAAAGCTTTTCAAAACGGATAAGTCAGCTGACATATCGAATCTTATCGGTCTTCTTTGATATCCAATTCCGCAGTGTCTAACGAAATTGGTATTAGATGTGACATGAAAGGTTGCTTAGATAATTTTCCTCTCCAAAAAAGCTCTGGAGAAAATTATTTAACATTAGATTTGGTATAGGATAAATCCGGTTTCGTGTACCACGACACTTGTGCACATAATAGATGATCTATCTGCTATTTTAGATAATGGTAGTTTATTTGTTATCTCTGCTATTCGTAAAGAACTCTCTGCTGCACCCCAATGGTCTCTATTAGAACCATTAATTTTATTGATTTATATAAATGATCCAGAGCTTGGCCGATTCTAAACTGTAGATTTCATGTTTATGCTGATGATTTAAAATTATATATCGTTGGTAACATTTTAGATTAAAATGATATCATCATGTGACATTGCTAAGTGTGTCAAAAAGAAATTTCAGTTGTTCCAACGGTACTTAAGATTAATATTATGGAAACAAAGCTTATTGGATGTTTGGAACATTTTTTCTACTTAAAATTGTAAATCTTGAGAGCAACTAGTTCGTCGTTTGCTTCGACCGTTATTTTTTTTAATCAATTCAAGTCACTTCAATACCGCCCAGGTGGCTCAGTGGTTAAAACTGTGCCAGTTGGACCGGGAGGTACCGGGTTCGAATCCCGATAGGGGCAGGATGCAAAATGGATTTTTCACCATTTGATTACGATCGGTGGTGTTAATGAACACATCTATGACCTCCTATTGGAGTGCAGAACTCACGGGCCGACCCATTGTGGAAAGAGCACAATTTATGGAAAGAGCAACATACATTGGCGACTTGTGCAGCGTTTTTTGGCTTTATCCATTAAAGTGGAGTGTGTAGGGGAGTTTATCCATTTAACAGCAGTAACGATAAGTTAGGTAAATTAAATGCCCTTTGGTGCTCTGGGTAAGCAACTTGGATAGGGATGATTCTTTAACCTACAACCAAAATTCTCGATGGCAACAACTACGCAATTAGCTTAGGAACATCAATCAAATATCGATTCCACGTTATATCCATACAGGCAAGAATTCCATGATTGAAGTACACGGATTTTGTGACGCGAGCCAGCATATGCCGCGGTGGTGTATTTTAAAATAATAAATCCCAATGAAGAAACGAACGTTAAACTCATATCAGCAAAAACAAAGGTATCTCTGATAAAGTCGCTCGCCATCGTTACCTATAGAGCTCTGTGCTCCTATCCAATTCCGAATTTTATTTTAATAAAGAAAAGTACCAACCTCAATTTGACTGAATTATTTGCCTGGACAAACTCACAAATTGTCCTTGACTGGCTCTCAAGTCACCCTAGACGATGGAGTATTTTCATATGCAATCGTACTGCTGAGGTCCAAACATCTACCACTCGCAATCATTGGTATCACGTATAATAAGCAGTTTGTACCCACCACCAACTCCAGTAACGATTGGTTGCAATACTTTCCAGCTAAATACACATTATTCCGAAAATCGCAACGAATTAATCCTTAAGCCCTTTATACTCCTTTTTTAAACAACTGTTTTTTTGAACGACAACTCTGTAAGGCCGAACAGTTACAATTCTACGCTCGAGAAATAGTGACACTGAGTTTAAAATCATCCATCAATCGAAACAACACACTGCTTTCGTTAAATCCATTACTGGACGAACATAATATTCCAAGAGTTGAATGACGATTGGAACATAGCATCACACCGTTCTCGGCAGAGCATCCAATCAACCTTCATCAAAAATCCGGATTAACTGCGCTTATATCCTACAAGACGTTTATCGAAACTATAAACATGCTGGGCCTAACTCTTCTACTACAACTGACACGAAAAGAATATTGGATACCAATGGGTAAATACAAGGCTACGGAAATTGTAAAAAATTGTGTACTATGTAACTTGCCAGATGGCAGCGTACAATACATAAGACCGTTTCTGCATGTAGCGATCGATTATGCTGGCCCAATCTCCATTCATTTAACTAGAGGTAGAGGCCAACATTTATATTTATATGCTTCGGTATGAAGGCAGTGCATTTGGAACTAATTAGCGATATGACCAGTGAATCCTTTCTTGGTGCATTGAATAAATTCACCGCACGATGGGCCATCCCACAAGAAATCTTCATCGATAATGGGTCTAATTTTATTGGTGCAAATAATCGTCTTCGGCAAGTATATTCCAAATTAACAAAGAATTCGAATTATATATCTGATTAGGCTTTCAGAAATCATATTACTTGTCGCTTTTACCCACCAAGTGCTCCTCACTTTGGAGGAATCTAGGAAGCTGCAGTCAAATCCACAAAATACCTCTTGGTTTGAAGTAGATGACCGCTATGTGATTCAGGTTCCAGGAACATCGATATTTTGATGCCAACACATTTTCTGATTAGTCACGCTGACACCAAAATCCCCGGAAGAATATATAGCCGATATAAAAGTAACACGCACGCATATATCTCAACATTTTTGGAAGCGATGGCATACAGAATACCTAACGTCCTTACAACAACTTCAGAAGTGGGAGAGTAGACAATCTCCTGTACCATTGAACGACATTGCCATCATAAAGGACAGTAATCTGCCCTAGTCAAGCCGTGGTAGTAAATATAATACCACAGCTCTTTGGACATATAGAAAATTCCAAGCGGAATGTTCCCAACCACTATCTGTTCTTGACCGAAATGAGGTCAGAGAAGTGTTCAACAGTTTTCTATCCCATATATACTGTTCACAATTTGCAGTGTTCCGAATTTTCATTCGAAACATCTAATTATTCAGGGAACAATGTCCCATGAGAACTGCACTTACTGCAGTGATCAAAGTGCATCTTATGATAGACGCTCTCAAGAAAGACAAGGATTTTTACTGATTTACTTTTCTAAAGAATATTTTGCATAGGCGACATGAGATGAGGGTGTTCCATGTCTTCTGGTGCAAACCGTCAAAGTTAAAGTCGATATCTCTCTTAAGAGGCAATAATGCCACTCCTACATCGGTTAATTTGGCTTAAAAGTGGAATCTTTATCCATATAATATCCATGTGAATGGATATGCAGTGAAGTCGGATTATTATGCAGCCACGAAATACGGTATGTTAACAATCTTTGCAGATAATAATACTGATCAGACATTCAGACTGCCTATTCAAGACTACTACCGTTTTCAAAACATTTCATCTCAGGATTTAACATGTGTATTTTTTACTGAAAAAATCAAAGCGAGAAAAAAATCAAAAATGCCATTAGAGTGACAGAGATGGTTTTTTACTTTTTTCTTTTTTTTATTATATTTTGACAGATGCGTGTAACATAACCAATAAATTTCAATTTTTTTTTGTTTTTGAAAAAAATGTAAATGTAAAATAAATATAATACAACAATAAATGTAAAAATAATAAACTTAACATAATTATTCATTATTTCAATTATTTTCACAATGAATTAAGATGAATGACACAAAAAATGTTAAAATTATGAATTGACCATAAAAAATCATCCATCTTTATTTTTCCTATAAAATATTTCTCCAATACTGAATAACAATACTTCTGAGTGTTGTGTGGATCTTCATACCGAGTGGACGTGTTTTTGTCTGCTCGGTGTTTCTTTAATTAAATAAAACAAAATAAATGCGTTGTGTGTGTGTGTGTGTGTGTGTAGTTGAAAATTTAATTACAGATGAGTATCGTTATTATATTATATTATTATATTACATTTCATTATATATTATTACATAGTATTATATTTTATTTTATTATATTTTATAGTCTGTTCTTGTTTCTCCGTTATATATTATAGTATATAACGTTTTGTCTTTGTATTCTATATACATCATTTTCATATCCACATCTCAATATTCCGTTGGAAACGATCGCATGCGATATGTCTTTCGTTCTGTCTCGTTTAGTTACCTCATTCCCCATCCCATAATTCGCTCTTCATATGTATTCCCCTATGAATTTAAACGCTATGTATTCCCCTTTCCTTTGAACAATTTTTATTATTTTGTTTTATGTATGTATCAAAGCATACAGTAAAAGAGATTTTGGAGATTTAAATTTAACGCGATCACTGCCATTGTGCGATCGTTGTAATGGCAACTATATATATATTCATATTAATTGGCGACTTACATTTTATTTTTATATACGTTGGTATTGTGTGTGTTGTATTTACATCATTATTTGATGTTGAAAACGCAAATACATACATTACAGTCTACACTTGAACGTCCTATGTATTAATATTATGTATATAACATTTTTTTCGTTTCGTCTATCAAAACTCGTATCCTTCTCTTTCCTATGTTGGTTAGAGAATTTTTGTTTGTTTTATTTTATATTTTGTGCAGGTGTTCACTTACTTGCACGGGAAAAAAAGAACAAACATTTTTTTCTAAATATATATATACATGTATCCCTCCTTTAACGCGGTTTTCGATATAACGCGATTTGAAATAAAAATCTCTTTCAGTACAACGTGAAATTTCTTCTTTTATAGCGCGAAGCTATTTAACGCCCAAATCACTTTTCATGAGATATAATGTTTGAAGACAGTGAAACAAATCAGTCCTGATCCTGAACAACTGAACAACAAGATGAAGTTTGTTAATTAACTTTTAATTTTTTTCCGTTTGGTTTTAAATATTATAATACACATGTTAGTCATACATTTATATCGGTAAATACAGCAAAACCTTCTATATTGATGGATTTGCTATTCAAAAGTTTTTGGAATGATGCTTTCATATTTGTATCTTATATCAAATTTGAACTAAGATTATATCTAAAAAACTATTGAGGTTTTATTGTAGTGCCATGTATATTAATGGTAGAATTGACTGAAGATTGTTTTAACATGATCACTACCAATTTACGATCATTATATTGACGATAATATATATGGTCAGTAAATTACCTATATTTTGGCAAGATTTGAATTGGCTAAAATGTTGAAGTTCGATTTAGCAGAAGCTCGTTCATATATTAGGATAATCGTGTTTTAAAGGAACGGTTAATATTCCTCTTGATTTTATTTTGTCAATAAAGTCCACAATTTTGCTCTTGGGTATATATATGTACCATGGTATGTTGACTCTTAAATAACTTTTCTCTTTATTTCCATGGAAAATACTAAATTATTTAAATAATTTTGTTTTCTTTATTCATATAAGTGTAAATGGATAAGATTTCTTGATTGACATTCTTAACATTAGATGGGGATCACTTGACCGGTGGTCTTGACCAGAAAGTTTATTTTACTTTTGCAGCTTCTTTTGCTGTATAATAATTCTATTACAAACTATTAAATTTTCTGAATCGGACGGCCGCTTTGGTGATTTCTTTCATTGGACTGTAGTGTGTTATACAAGAATTCTACTTTTGTGTATTGTGTGATTGTTTGTTGTAAAATCTTAAAACGGACATACAGATAGAATGTGTGGAATGGAATGATCGATCAGGTTAGCTAAATATGACCGCACTAAACTATTTATTTATTTAAATAGTTTCCCTTACAAACGAATTGACAATGTATTAGATCATCATATTGTATATAGAAATGCTGTCGGGTCATTACGAAAATTTATATTCCCCACGCGTTAGATGGTGATGGATTGGGAATTATAGGGACACATCTTTAAATACAGCATATGATGAGATGACCCAAAGATGTTTTTAAAATACTCCAGTTTAACTGTTGAGGCGATACGAATACATATGATGAATTTAGAATGGTCCTTACCTATCCAACTAACAATAATAACAAACTCAAATCCAAATGTGAAAATGATTATACTAACAATATATAATAATTTACTAATATGTAGTTAGCAATGACTCTGCTGTGGATTATCACCTTAGTCGTTTCTGTGATTGTTTCCTTTTCCTAAACCTTATATGTTGAGATGCAAGCAGGGACTGGGCCCGCATAATTTTGGAGTAAAAATTCTCAGATATCTATTTGGAACTCTGCTGAATATACTCCAGGATTATGGTAACAATCTCAGATTCACCGTAACTGGTTGGCTTGTACTTCTCCTATCATATCATATCATATCAATACTGAATAACAATACTTCTGTTGATATATTTTGTCAGTACTGCTATAATTATTTTCTCAGTGACCATAAAAATTTATTATTTAATTAATAATTTATTTTATTTAATAATATATTTTAACCATAAGCCTTGACTATTTTGTCAGTATTTTTTCATAATGCCTGATTTATATTCAACGATTTTTGCAGAAGCAGACAAATGAAACGAGTAGGCGCAATTTTTGGCTGTGTACAAAAAAGAGACAAAACGAAGAGAAAAAAATATTTTTTAATTTTATTCTATAGTTACACACAAGGCTTTAAATAAGTCTATCTCGTTTTAATTGTCTGCTTCTGCAAAAGCCATTGAATGTAAACCAGGCTTAATGGACATCAGGCTTAAATAAATTCTGGAAAATGTGCGTCGAGGGTATGTAGGCAAAAATGTGCCAATGATTGTATCTGCCTAGTAGACGAGCATCTTTTTGCACTTTATACCTTCAGATTCAATGAAATACGTTGTATTATCCAGTAGTTCAGACTCTTTATACCAACTAGGTAAACTGAGACACTGACATCTAAAGCCAAATTGCATTTGATCTCGATAGTAAATTTGCCAGACATTTTAATGTATTCGTTTTAATTGCTCAATTGTCTTTTGTTATATATAAAGACAAATTTAAACCAACCATAACACAAAATAAAAACTGGAAACTTTCTAATCTCAATTATAAGAGACTCACCTTATTGTGATTTGGTACGGTCGCAGTGTTGTACACTGTCATAATCATTCATAACGCGTTTCATATGAAAAATTGTACCATATCAGTGCGCGTTTGAGACATATCGAAATGACATAATGTCAATGTTTTGTTGTTGCGGTTTGTGTGCAGACATAATATTTACTTAAATTGTTGTTGTATTATGAAATTATACTTATGGTAATTTCGAGTGTCTATATTGTTGCGTGCATGCATCTTAAAGCGTATATATACATGTGTGCAATTATGCAGACGCATATGGCAAAGCTGCAGTTAATTTTTAATTATTATCATCATTGACACCTTAAACCGTCCTCTTTATCTTATAAGTTTTTGTTAAATTTAAAGATACATCGATCGATCGATCGCATATAATGTCTCCACGTTCATAATGGTGATCGTATTTATTAATAACAGCAATGATAATATCGCGATGGCAATGATCATGGCGCGATACGTTCATATTAATGATGGTTATGCGATGATGACCACGACGACGACGACGACGATGATGATGATGATGGTAAGTAAAAACAGGTAGCTCTAAAAAATAAATTTAATTTTTATTATTTTTATATATAATTTATTTATTTATTATTTTTATTTTTATTATTTTTTTTGTATTTATTTCGACCAACAAGTTTATTTTAATAAACCACAAAACGTGATCAGAATTTTCATTTTTCAATATACTTAATAATTTTGTGTTTTGTTTTTGTATTTTGCGTGTGTTTGTGTTATTTTAAATATAGCAACATACCAAAAACCAACAACAACATTAACCATCCACACCGCACTATGTACATACTCGTACATACATACATATACGACGAGAAAATGCGTGCGGATGAGGAAAAATGATGAGTTTTGTGTGTGAAAATTAATGTGAAAACGCAGATGGTGAAATTTCGAAGATTTTGTTTGCTTTTGTGCAGAAAATGAAAGGAAAAATTTTGTGTTTTGGTCGAAAACGTATAAGCCATTTGGAGAAAATCAGTTTAGTTTTACCGAAATGTGGATAGCAATGAACTATGGTGGTGTAAGGTTTTATTTTTTAACGGTTTTAATCGGTTCTTACAGGCCATTGGTTTGGACCACGAGCCAGCTCTTTAAACAATTAGAATATGCTAAAGTACTGGAAGGCAGCTCTCATTTAAAGACCGCTGTATCTTTCGCTCCATATCAGCTGTCCCTTAAGGTGGTTTCGCGAGGACAAAAACTTTTACCCTAGCTATTTTGCACCTAACAAAAACCAATCAAAATAGTCATAGAACAAAAGGAAACTAGTCATAGAACCAGGAAGATGGCGAAACGAAATCAATGATGGAATTCAAAGAGTCCAGCGGCTAGTAGCGAATAATTCCAGATTCAGTTTGCTTAACAATTAAATTTTGATGCTGTTACATTGTCTCCATTATACCTTGATCATAAGGGGTTGAAACGGATTTGTTTTTTCTGCAGTTGGTGCCTCCATCGCTCGTGCAATCACGGCTGGTGTGGTTATCGATGGCACATTTGAATTTATTTCAAAAGAGTAGATCATGTCTGACAACTCAAAATCATCCATGATCTCCTCTGCCATTTCATCATATAAATGTTTGATCTATTTGATTAGATGAGCTGCAAACAAAACTGGATTCGGTATGTCTAAAATAAAATATTTAAATTATTCCGATATAATGAACAAAATATTTTAAAAATAATCATATCTTACTAAAAGATATATGGCGTTTTAAAAAATCCAAGGCCCTGATGAGCCATAACTGTTTTTGAATGGAGGGCCCAGTGCCAGCACTGCTACTTTAATTCGTATTATATTCCTAACAACGTGATTGAAAAGAACTCGATATGTGACATCAACCACAGTTGGGGTTCTACAAGTAAAAACCCAGTCCAGATCGATATCTAGCATCACATTTATAGAGGGCTTTACTTATCAACTTTCTAGTAACTGCATATTTGTTGCTTTACGTTAAATGATTCTTTCCACTTCTATTCGATACACAATTGATGTCACTCACTATTCCATATTCCACGTCACCATTTATCTTCGATTGCGTTTTTGTTATGTTACCATAAAATTCAGTTTTTGCGGGTTTTGGAACCCAGATGAACTCCTTGGCCAACAGTCACTATGTACCACAACAGTCCATTGTGATATTTTGATGTTGTGATAGATAACGAAAGTGACATTCTTTCCAAACACAAGGTAAAATTAAAAAGAGCAACAACTATAAAGCAGGGGAAATACTGGCAGGTCAAAAAGTCTTCAACGCGTTGATTTTGGAGATAACCTTTCAAAGTATTACGGACTCTATCAACAGCCAAATAAACATATATAATCTGAAAGACGCTTTAAAGTAAGCGGATTCCACATAAAGATTCACCATCTCATTGATGTCAAACCCAGAACTCAAAGAGTTCCTTAACTCAAACAGATAATGAAAAATTTGTTATTGAGTATAAACCACCTGCAAAATGTAAGGTTTTGAACAATTACGGACAGTGTAACGAGTGTAACGAAGACAACACAAGAAAACCGTCAATTAGAGATGAAACGTGAAAAAAAATTGAGGAACGTCGCCAACTTATAATACTAGGCAATCAAAATACGGCGGAAAATTGAAAACAGAAAATAAGGCAAGAAGTGATCGTAGGAAATACACAGAAGACTTTCTCACGACTGCCGAGACAGCGGCAGCAAATAGAAATATGCGCACATTACATCAATGTGTAAGAAAAGTGAACGAAAAATTTAGAAAGAACTACATACGACCAACAACTAAACAGATGTAAAGAGTTCTTTGAGGACAACTTCATAGATAGAAATCAATTGAGGAGCTTCCAGATGGAAACTATAACGAAACCATAAATACCCATGCACCAACGGAGCGGGAAGTTACAAGTGCCATAATGAAGCTGAAAAATAACAAAGCCACTGGAACCGACAGCATACCAGTTTAATTACTTAATGGAGGCGCATTGACGACTGCTAGAACACTAACACCACTATTAGTAGAAGTGTGAAATATTGTATACCAAAAAAATGGAAATACGGCTTAAGCATCTCACCAACTGTGAACCAATAAGAAACGAACTGATTTCAGACCAGAAAAAAGCTGTACAGACCACATCAAGACAGTTCGAATTATTGTCGAACAAACCAACGATTGAAACTCGCTATATATATCTACTCTTCGTGGACTTCCAAAGCGTATTCGATTCCATCAATAGAAGTGCAATCTGGAAAGCACTCAGGGCACAATAGAAGATGTTGAAAAATTGGTGTACCCTGGCGGTACCGTATCAAGAACAGGCCAACTTGCTCCATAAAATCTGAAACGCATCCATCCTGTCAAGAAACACCAAGATACGAATGTTCAATGCCTGAAAACATAAGAAGACTCCAAGTGTTTGTGAATAAATGCCTTAGGCGATTGATCAAATGCTTCTGGCCGAATAAGATCCCAAATGAATAATTACTGTGACAAACAAATCAAGTGGGCATTAAGAAGGAGATCAGAAAGCGGAAATGGAAATGGATAGGTCACACGCTGAGAAAGATCCCAAATGACATAACCAGGATGTCATTAGAATAAAATCCGCAAGGAAAAAGAAAACATGAAAGATCAGTAGTGACTTGGAAAAGAATGGTGCTAGCTGAAGCAAAACATCTTGGGAAATATGGGGAGCCCAAAATAGAGTTTGATGGTTCAGTTTATAGTAGAAGCCCTATGCTCCTTTAGAATGGAAATAAAGAAAAAACAACTAATCACGATGCTGATTCAAAAATCAGGATAAAAGATACCACATAGCAAGTCTAAAAGAATTCTGAAATAATTTTGACCATCTACTTTCCAGACCGTACAACTCGTCGCGGCCAAGAGATTCACTGGAGTTTTCAGGCAGTGCTTTTCGCAAAAAAACATATATGAAATTAGTGACCGTAGTGCTAAACACTCTACTTATCACATACTCTGTATACTGACACTTTTCGACTGCACACAACTAGTGTTGATCACCGTTAGGATTTGACATGTAAACTGCATGTAAAAATACCATTCGCAGTGCCATCTGTTTCAAACTATCAAAAATCTACTGACGTTCGGTTTCGGCAAACACAGATAAATGCGTATTTGTAAAATTAATTAGTTTTCTTGTCCACGTTATTAGTTCAATTAGTCCACGTCACAAATTCTATTCGTAAAATAGTAAGAAGATTTTATAATAGATGGTCCTTTAGTTACAACAAAATTTGATAAGAGATGGCGTCGTTTTTTTATCAACGACGCGTGTTGATGTAGATATCATAGGAATGATGCCTCTCTCGAATAATAGAACCACAGTTGGGTGTGTAAATACACGATGTAGTTTACACAGTATTTACATATAAAGATGTTATATGTAAAGAATTCATGTAAAAACGTTTTGTAACTGTCGCGCCATCTCTTATCACATTTTATTGTAACTAAAGCACCATCTATTAAAAAATCAAAAAGGTAAGAATGATCCCTTTTCAACTAATAAATTAGGCAAGAAAACTAACAGATTGGGATCCAAATATCATACCAAAAAACTCTAACAGCCTAAAATGTGTTAGGATGGCCGTTTTAGTTCATTTTTAAATCGATGACACTGTCATCTTTTTAAAATGTTTGGCTTGAGTTGTGGATGGCCAGATGCTTGCTGGCGACCATTTAGCTTTTCAAATAACCCCACAAAAAAAAGTCAGAAGTTACAAATCAGAAGATCTTGGTGACCAGTCAATGTCACCTCTTTTTGAAATCAGACGCGTTCACGGAATTTTCGTTACAGAAACTGAACTGTTTGATTTGTAGTGTAACGTGGGTAAGTGTGTACATTATAATCATTAATACCCTTTTCACGCATTTGCGGACAGACATGATAAACAAATATCAATCTAAATCGAGTTCCATCGTCTGTTTCGTTTTCTCTGAACAAATATATCCAATGATGGTTCCAAAGAAATAATTTCTTGATCAGTTTCTGGAATTCATGTAGATTACTGTCGGCGCCAATAAAATGGGTACTAATGTCGTTTAACAACTCATAAAATACTTCTTGTTTTGCAGTGAACATGTTTAGTGCGCCTAAGAACAGGTCGTTCGACAAATCATTGATTCTAGTACTTATGCAAGAAGGATGTATCAGTGCAGCAAATCCAATTGACAAATTTCCCATAAGTGGTTTTTGACATTGGGATTTAAATTAAATGTTTGTTTGTTTTTATCTCTACAATCAGTTTTGGGACTCGAGGCACTTTCAACTCTTTCGCGGTTCGCATATTTACGTCCTTACCTTACGTCATTACAGCCAAATCGAGGACGTACGGCAATAGGCCCGATTTACATAACCATCTACACATTGCATAGCTCCATGCCAGCCTATAGTTGACATGGAAAATGGGTCAGCCCATAAATTCTGCACTCCAACGGGGGGTCATAGTTGTGTTCATTCTCACCACCGATCGTAATCGTATGGTGAAAAATCCCTTTACCATCCCGCCCCTGTCGGGATTCGAACCCGGTACCTCCCGCTCCAATTGCCGCAGCTTTAACCACTGCACCGCCTGGGCGGTAATTAAATGTTGGTGATGTCTATTTGAAAAATTCAAAACTCTTGACGAGATATTGATACAACCAAAGTTAAACCAGAGTACTTCTTTGCCAGGTGGATATCTCGCAGTATTAGAAAAGCTATTTTGGGTTTAGCTACGGCTTTAATGGCATCTCCTTTTAACTGCAGTGAAATTATATCTTCTTGAAAGTCTTGACGTCTAGGTTCATCCTGGCAAATTGAACACACAGGTAACCCTTTGCACTATGCGACTTAGAGACTGATGAGTTCAGCTACTCAACGTTGTATCATACCATTCATTTTTTGGTACAAGTGGGTAAACAAAATTCTCTTGTTAGTTTCTCCTTCATGGTGGCCATAGTAGTTCATTTTGACAGTTCCAACTTAGGATGAGAGATGCAAGTTAGTCTATTCCACCACAAGTGATGTGATTTTAGGTTATACTTGAAGAAATTCCTATGGAGTTATAATGTGCTAGATTGTTAATTGAGGCAGCATAATTTACACTCCTCCCGCGAATGTGACAAAAGTTCAAGCCGAGGTAGTGACAGATGCTTGCTTGGGTTTATCTTGATTTTGGGTGATATCATCTGCACCGAAATTTGTCCTTCAGCCGTGATTAAAGCTGATAATTCGTATGTTTTTTGACTCCAACTTTGAGATACCTTCATGATAGGGTCAACAATATAAAATAAACATTTTTGAAACGTCTGATTACTAGCTAAAATAATATAGTTTACCATTTGCTTCTGGATACACACGTAAGCTTTATACTTTCCACCACAATATCGGGGAACTTTGATGACGTGTGTGTGTATTAACAAGTATTCGTATATTTCTTAACCCGTAATTTGAGAAACTTCAAGGATAGGAACGTTTCCAAGGAAAAAATGTCTTATTTTGTGTATCAATATCGTTTGTTCACTAGCTTACCAGTTGTTTGTGGATGCACAGTTCAACTTAACACTTTCGCCACAATATTCGAGAACTTTGGCAACGTGTGCGTGTATTAAACCATATAAAAAAATTTTCGCACGTTTCTTAACCAATACTTGGAGGTATGTTAAGGATAGGGTCGTCCCCAACCAAAAAATATAAATTTTATCTTATTTGGTATTTCAAACGGCTGCTTAGGAGCTAACATACTAACTTTTACCATTAACGGGATACACACTTAAGCTTTATAAGCTTGATAATACCGACCAAAATACTCGGCCACTTCTATGACTTGTGCGTGTTGTAACGTATATAGAAAAAAGTATTTGTATTTTTCTTAACCCGTATTTGGAGATACTTCAAGTATAAAGTCTTCCCAAGAAAAAATATAAATTTTATCTTATTTCGTAGATCAAACGACTACTGGCAAGTCAAAATAATACAGTTTACCAGTTGCTTCTGGATGCACTCCAGAACTTTCAACCACAATATTCGAGAACTTCTGTGACGTGCATGTATATTAATCTATATAGAAAAAAGTATTCGTATTTTTTTGTCCGGTCTTTGGGAAACTTGAAGGATAGAGTCATCCCCAATCGAAAAATCTACATTTTATCTTATTTTGTACATCAAACGGATGGTTAGTACCAAAAAAAATCTAGAATTTATGTTTAATATAAACATTATGTATTTGGTTGCTCAGAACTAACATTTACATACTTATAGAAAATTCAGATCTTACGAATACATAAAATTTGTTTAGTATAAAATTGGGCGCTCAAAACAGTGCTGGTAGGATTACACTATATTTATAACACTATGTGGTGAGATATAGCATGAAGTATAGTAGGATAGCATGAAAGGTATGGCTAAAAGAACGCCTTTAAAAGAACGCCACTGGTTATAGCCAACCAACAGCTTTTCATGAGGTTTTTTTGAGCAACTTAGTACTATAAAGTTTCTACATACTAAAATATTTAATTTTACTCATTTCTTAATGAAGATGTACGACTTTAACAATCGGTTTCATCTCATTTTTATACTCTCAGTACCAAGTTCAAAAATATATTCTAATTTTATTATAGACCATGATGAAATTGTCATCACTGTTCATTCCTCTTTGGCGCCTACAATTTTAGTATACGGTTATTCAGTACCCTTATCATAATTTCCTAAGCTACTTTGGCTGTCATTAATGTGACCACTACTGGGTTCGTAATATAGACTCCAGACAAATGCAGGATACTCCACTTCAGATATAGATGAGATACAATGTCAATAATGAGGATTTACATTCATTAAGCGATCCTCCGTACTATTGTAAATTTTACTTAATTTATGGATTTTGATCAGCATAGTATTGAACGATATGTCAAAACCAACGTATTATTTTTTTCGGTTACTTTACCAAATGATTAAAGATATTTCGCAATGGTACACCAAAGTATTCACATATTCCTATAAAATAAATGATGGCATATTATCATTTATTTTATAGGAATATGTGACCCATTCAGCAGCGACAATTGGAAGAACGATCGATATATGGTGTTTGTCATGTTTTGCTGCTTTTACGTTATTGTATGACATATTGAAAAACATATATCAGTCATTTCCTTGGTGTCTGGGTTGTTGATATTATTGTAAAATTTGTTTGTCGGGTAAATTCCAAAGTTGGCTTAATTTTCTCTTGACCAACACAGCTCAATAGGAAACACATAAGACTCTCGATGTTATCGTATAAAATTGGTTCACCTTAGCGTTGACATTGTGAAAATTTAAAATGTCATTTAACTGCTTCCTTATGTTGGTTCAAAATACCTTTTTATGAAAAATCTCTATAATCAAATACAATTTCCATCGACGTTTTTAACGACGAACAGTGTGAGTTTTTTTTCGTTTATTTCTATGCCATCTGTTTTGGGGCTCAAGGCACTCCCAACTCTTTCGCGGTTCGCTTATTTACGTCCTTACCTTACGCTTTGCAGCCAAATCGAGGACGTACGACTATAGGTCCGATTTAACTAACCATCTACACATTGCATAGCTCCATGCCAGCATATAGTACTGACATGGAAGATGGGTCGGCTCATGGATACTGCACTCCAACAGGGGGTCATAGTTGTGTTCATTCACACCACCGATCGTAATCAAGTGTTGAAAATTCCCGTTTGCAAGCTGCCCTTATCGGGATTCGAACCCGGTACCCCCACCACCTGGGCGGTCTAGTGTGATAATACTATTTAATGACCCCAATACTTTGGTGCTTCTCTTACATGTGTGTATGAACCTATATAGACAAGTATTCGTATGTTTACTGGCCTGTACTTTGAGATACCCTAAGGATAGGGTCATATTCACACTCAAAAAAAATTGACTATTATCAAAGAAAAAATTGACTTTTATTTAAAAAAGTAGGTGATGATTTCGAATTTTTTGTTAATTTCAAAGCAACGCCTGTCATATAGCTTAAAATAAACCACTGTTGACTATACAACCAAATTTATTTATTGTAATGAAATTATTGCCTTGTATTATAAAAAATATTTTTTCTCTAAGTTATGACCAAATTTCGTCATTTTATAGAAGTTATTTTCTTACAGTTAGTAATTAAGGTGGCATATTTTTCAGTACATTTGGTTTAATAGGAATGAAAAATGTACCTTTAAATAAACCCATTTTTCTTTTAATTTTAGGAATTTTAAGAAAAATAATTGTAAAATTGAGGATTAGAGGACGTCCTAAACCCATGACGTGATTTCCTTTAAATAATATTTAAAACTGCAATAGTAAAAAATATGGTTTTTATTTCCATTTTAATATTTCTTTTATAATATTTTTTATAATAATAACTTAGAACTAAATTTATACTATATAGATAAATTAACAAACACAATTCATTTTAACTTACAGTGACAAATTATAAAAATAAAAGTTTTAAATAAAATTAAAATTTAGTTATAATCGTAATTAAGAAATAATATTAACTTTATGACAAAAAAATTTTGGGCTGCGATTAATTTTGAATTCTTAGGGTCTGTTTCTAAAATAATTTCATAAAAATATTGTTGTATAAAAGTCCAACATAAAATGGATTCTAACGGATACTTAAGGTGAAAAATATGAAAAAGTTTTGAACAAATATCCAAAGCCTTTATGAAGGTTGGAAGTTTATAAATAAAAAAATCATTTAAATTGGAAAAAGTCACTACCAACTATTATAATAAATGACTGTATTGTCCGTTTAGCTTTATATGAGCTATCTATTAACTCGATCAATTTTACATCGATGTCATTTGATGTTTTAATGTGATAAACGCAGCTGTTTTGAGAATCCTTAATAGTCGCTTTTAAAATTCTTTTTTTATTATTATCAACAACTACCGTTCTGTGAGTAGGAGTGATTATAGCAAGCATAAGCAGAATTATATTAACGTTGAGTGTATCTAAAAGAAAATCTTATGTTTTATTTAAAAATTTAAAATTTTTATTTAGAAATTTACCTTCTGAAACAACTGTCTCTGTCAGCTGGCGTAACAAATCCACACTAGATGCGTCTCTTAAATTTTCTTTGTAATATTCAATGGCGTGTTTCACAAATTCAGACCATTTATTAAATAGTTTTTGTTCTTTCCCGGGATAGATTTCCTCAAAATCAATTTCGATCTGCAAAATAAAATGCATGACACTCAAAATAGTTATTAAACTAAAAAAATTACCAAACTATGGCCAAACGACTGATTATATAATTTCCATGATGATAAATTTTCAATTATTGTCCTATTTCTGAAATGTACACTCCGGTATTTGGCAGTGTCCTGCCAATATTTAAAAATCGTAGTAGTTGGTTCAATGTTGTTGTTGAGCCAGGTTTGCTTGGATTTCATAACAGGTTCATCTGCTACTTCGAAAAGATTTAATATTACTGTATTGTCGATATGGTTTTAATTTAATCATTAATACCTGACTCAGTATTTTTGTCGCGTTCGAGTGGTTCTAGGTGTTTTGTAAGAGGCTTTTGTATGGATTTAGAGGTTGCATGAAATGCAGGATCTGACTGTTTTAATTTTGAAAGGGAATTATGATATTTACTGTAAAATTTTTCCACCAGGCTTCGCTCGTTTTTGATGAAAATAATATGTATGCTCTGCAATTTTAAAAATATTTTAATGTAATATGTCATACATGAGCAAAAGCAAATTCAACATCTAACACAAATTTTTCCATATATAATTATATATTCAAAACTAATTACATTTCTGAGCTATAAATCAAATTAAAATGTTTGTCGGAGAAGTTTGAGCTGGTTTAGATCTAAATGAATTTGTTGGAAGATGTTGAATTTAGTTTGGAAAACGCAGAATTTATTTATAAAGGGGCTGAAAAAGCCTTAAAAAAATTAACATTAAAAATTATGTACCTCGTTTTCAGTCGGGAATATGTTTACAATTTGTTGGCTGATGTTCTTAAAATGACCTGGTTTAACAATAAATTTGGTTTGATGAAGTAATTGTTCAATAATAATTTGTATCAAAATATTTCTTTAGCTATTTCATTTATGGACTGATGTTAGGTAAATTTGATCATATTAACAGTTATTTTGCAAAATAAATGTTTAACCCTGAATTGAACATTATTCACATTATGTACATACTTCGATATGGAAATCGAAAATAATAATAACATTTGATGTAGTTAAATTCCTGCCCGATGAGCATTCAAAATCATTGATTTTTAATATAATAATTTTAAATAAGTAAATAATTTTAATCCATATGGGGGTTGTAAATATTTAATAATATATAAACAAAATTATAATATTATTCAAATGTTTCATATGTTCATTTAATTTTAAAACTGATAACAATTTTTCGTGTAGCAAACATATTATTAATTTAACAAATTTCTTTTAAGTTGAATGAAATTGAATATAATGTACCAGTTTATGAGATGTTTAATTAGAAGCATAAATAATTATAAAATATCAAATTCAATCCACCATACCGTAATTTATATTCGTAATCCAACGATTGATTCAGGGTAGTCTTGTCTCTACCATAAAATTAATTAAGGAAGATTTGATTATAATTAAAACAAAAATTTACATTTTTCATATTCCGTCTGATTTTTTTTCAATAATAGGGAATTTATTTATAAGTAACAATATATAACAATTTATTTTATTTAGTCTAAATACGTAACCAACATGTGCTTAAAATAAAACAAACTTCAAAATTTTAAAGATAAAAAAGATTTTAAACGAAGTAAAAAAGTTAATTTAATACGAGGATTTACAGCAATTTTAAAATATAAGCTGAAGTTTTTGAAATTAAAGCATGTTTCCATTAATAGTAGGAAAACTAACTTAAATTTAAGGAAAATCCGCAAATGATAATTTGAAGAAAGAATTTTCTAAAGTTTAGTTAACACTTTTTTTTGGAGTGCAGGAGTAAATATAAATTTTATGTTATTTTGTATATCAAACGTATGCTTACTAACCAAAATTATATAGTTTACCGTTTGAGTTATACCGTATTAAGTATTCGTATGTTTCTTTACCCGCACTTTCAGATACATCAAGGATAGAGTCGTCCCCAAGAAATACAACAAATTTTAATAACAAATAACAAATTGTATATCAAACATCATTTGTTTCTGGATAGGATACAAACTTAAGCTTTATAAGAATTCGAGTAATTCTGTGAAAAAAATATTCGTATGTTTCTTGCCCGGTCTTTAAAAAACTTCAAGGATCGGGTCGTCCCCAATCTAAAAATCTACATTTTATCTTATTTTGTATATCAAACGGCTGTTTAATACCCAAAAATATTTATTTTTACCATTTGCATCTTCGTCCAGCATCAAGAATTTATGTTTAATATAAACATTATGTATTTGGTTGGCTATACACATATAGAGAAAAGTTTGTTTTGTATAATTATCCTATGTGAGCCTAATGTTGAAATCAAATAATCAATTTATCCAAATTTTTCCGATACGGATTGATACTCATCAATAATCATCAACCAACGATAAAAAATTAACATATCTCACTAAACCGTATGGTATAATAAATTATCTTAACGTTTTATGCTCTTATATTGTCTATATACACGGATAAATTATCGAAAATTCATTAAAATATTCAATCACACAAATAAAAATAAATAAATAAATAAATAAATATTAAATGTCGTTAAGTCAATAATATAATATTGTATCGATATAGTTTCTTATTCATAATATGCAAATTGTATTCAAGCGAGAAAGAGAGAAAGCATAAAGTGACATTTTGATCGATTCTTTAACTATAAAACTGTACGACAACGTATAAAGTAAGAAGAAAATGATCTTATTTCGATTTAAATATACATTTTTCAATCCACCCCTTTTTTTAACCCTTTACACACAAATTATATATATATATATATATATATATATATATATATATATATATATATATATATATATATATATATATATAAAGTGGGGGCTGGGGAACATATAGGTTATGTTTCTGTGTAGGTACACATAAACCTTCTTGTCACTTCGAACAAAAATGAAAAATCAATCATGATTGGAAATTAATTTGAATAAATGATAATTGCCGATGTGAGATGTGTAGAGTGTACCAGATAACAGTACGACAGTTTCGTCGACGAATGTATATGTAATTGGTTTTGGATACATGCTACTGGTCCACTCGATTTTGTCTCCAATTTCACATTACGAAATCAAAAACAAGACGAAATGTGAGCATTAAGACGCCCTAAAGTTCACATTTGATTGATTGATTAAAATAAGAGTATTTATACATCTTGTACCTCAATGTGATAACTATATATGTACACATGTACAATGTCTCATTTTCATTTCTGGACATAAAATTGAAAATGTGAAAATGTAATACCAGATTGTGGTTGACCATTTTGCCTCGTATTAATTGCAATATATAGAGAAGTGAAAACTCAACTGGGAATACACATATGTATGTTGATGTACGTATAACGTTGGGCAATGGCATAAATCAATTTATAGTTCGAATTGACATGCGGTCAAAATATTGCAGTCCAGCTTTATAACAAGATAACCGCCCCGAAAAATTTATAACCGATACAAGAAAGAATATATACCATTAAGTTTTTGTACAACCTTAGGACAAATGTTTTCTAACGATAGGTATTTGGTATCGCTCTCGGTATATCGCTACGACGTCTTTTATACACAAACTCAATCGTCTTATATATGATATACACAAGAACAAGGTTTTTTTTTATTTAATTTATCTTATATTGTTGGTTGTGTCTGTATGTTTTGCACATAGTGTCAATGCATAAATGGTACATTCATAAACGAGAGGTGGATTCATGTGGAAATAAAATATCCCGACGAAATCTGTAGATCGGAACACAAACATATAATTTGACGATCATTGGTAAGCAAATTGAATTATTAGGTGGGTTGTGGTTGTATATGTCTTATCGATATGAACATCGTTATATATAATCTTGAAGGAATTTGGTAATTACCAGTTCCTAATAATTTTATTTTGTTGAGTTGTCGCCTAGTGTCCAGATGACAGTTTAATATTGAAAACAGTATTTAAAAATTGAACAATACATTTGAGCCCTACTGAGCACTGTAAAATAAGGGGGGAAGGATGGTGGGCCAGCATATATAACCGCCGACATGCCCTCGGACACTAAAAGCACAAATGAGACAACAACAGTCCGCATACTACCTCTTCACGATATAATCTTTACTGATTGATCAGTATGCTGTAATCAGGCTGGTGCTAGGTTATTCACCTAAATCCAGAGGTTAAATTATCTTTCGTCTTGGTAAGTACGCTACTGTCTTTCAGGCAGAAATTACTACAATTTATATTTGAGAGCATTACTCTATGCACATTAGATGAATTGCAGAGATTTTTGTTTTTGAATAGTTTGAGACATCCAGGGAGCTCCACTTCGATTGTTTTTGGAGACAGTACAGTCCTTGATTCAACTATATAGGCAGTCTAAATGTAGTTAGACTTCACTGGATATCCAGTCACAAGGATATCAATAAGAAACGTATTGGCTGAAAAACTGGCCCGTTTTAATACAGCTTCCACTTTTGTGGGTATTGAGAACCATGGGATAGACGAAGAAAATAAAGATAGAAGCACTTTTATGAATTGGCTAACGGAACTTGTTCAACGCAAACTGCGATCAGTTTGAGAAGGGGAAATACTGTTGAGCACTTGTGATATTGCTGTTCTTCATACTCACTCCACAAGCTGCACTGCGTGGATTACGATTCCTATATTTGACGATCAACTTTTGACTTTTAGGATACCTCAGAGGGGATGTCACAATGAACCAATCGAAACGTAGTAGCGGGTGAACAGAATTAATAATTAGTTGAGTGTTGAAAAATAAAATTGGCATATTGGCTTAACCTAAAGCTTGTCCTAACATTTGACGTATGCTAATCATTTGCCAAAGAGGATTAAGAAATTGGAGTAAAACTAATTATTCCACAGGTTAGAAAATAATGTTTACCAAGCTTCCAAGTAGAAGGGACTAATCAGTTATTCGCTGATGACAGTGGATCCGCTTGGGAACAGTTTAAGGTAGCATGACGAAGTAATGTAAACACCAAGGTATATAACTGAAGTGTGTCTATGATTTGCTTATAACGTGTGGTAAGTTATGAGATAGTCGCATTGGCATAATCAATAATTAGTCACACTCGATGGCAGCCAACTTTAGTATAGTAGTTGGAATCTTGGTGATTCAAAAACAGATTTCATAACCATTTGTTTGACAATTTGTTTCTGCATTGTGTCCTCCTTATCATTATATTGAAACTGCACATACAGCAAAGTAAGTAAATTTAGCATTTTTCATTTGCTGTAATTTATTTTATTTTAGGAGCAGTAAATAGTGCTTCCACTAGAGCTCAATTTACTCCCAACAATCCAACAATATATGGTAAATGTGAATCTTGGTTCAATATAGTTTCTCTTCCGTTTCCCATAACTTCATAATATGACTGATAGATTGACTTGATTTTCCTCTCAATACTAGATAATGTACAAGTGGCTTGACGAATTGTTGCGCCCAATACTCATCTTGAATATAACTTCAATCACCTTAGTGGCGTAAATTTGACTGCTGTCTATTACGGCACGTATCCAGATGAACTCAATTCAGAACTTATTTTACGGTTTGAATTCAACGCTAATCCAGTAATTGTTGGATGTGATTGATTTCGGTAAAGCCTCTCTCTTTCTTTTTGTAATTGTTAGTATAAGTGTAGTTTGGGAACCCGAATTAAGGTCACTTGTGACCATCTTAGTTGTTTTGTATCTACTGCACGTAATGTTGCGGACCAGGCAGATTTTTGTAGCTTCAAAAGCAAAAATAATTTATTGAGCTAGGACATCGAACGTTAAAACTGAGAACTAGTTAGTAGGCTACAGTGCATTGAGGTGTTAATTGCAGCTGGATTGTTTATTGTACCCAATTCGTTTAATTTTCACGCAAATTGGTGGTTTACTAATATGTCTTATGGAAGACAAATTGAGATTCTTGAATTTAAAACACCTAAATATAGCAGTGGTACGTTGGATAGATGTACAAACTCTTATTTCTCAACTCCTTATACTTAGTTAACAGTCGAGGTGTTGCTTGTCTGAGTAGTTTTATTAAATTGCTTCCTTAGTTTTCCCAAGGCAGGACTATCGTCTTAATAGTTTTCACTAAATTATTCTACCATAGCACGAGGTGATCACAGTTCCAATGATTGATAATTTGTTAACTCATGTGAATTCTGCATCATACTACTTATACTTACGCTTGGGGAGTATGCGTAAAACCAAAACAAGGTTAACGTAATTGAGAAATTTAGGGACAGACGAATTAGCTAAACATGAAACGAGTGGTCTGTTGATTTAACAGTAAGAGATATCCTAGTATCGAATCACCTATACGTTCAATATAGCACGATAATATTTTCTAAACTTGACTTGTGTCCTTATTTGTTTTCACTACGAAAACAGTATTTTGCGAAGAATAGTATTAATACCTACAAGTCTCTTTTACATGACTCCTTCTAGAACCAAAGCACTAGCTCATATAGAAAATTATGAACCGATTCTTCTGCGATATTTTTAAAATTAGTCTAATCTAGATACAATTGTCTCATGAGACCTAAGGTGTTATATTTTTAAAATTGAAACTTTATCTGATTCAGATAATCAATGCATCTGTCTGAAAATATTTCTCAAAAGGTTCAATATCTCCATACTCTTATGCCGTCCTCTCAACCATTTGGTTTATAATGCGAATTCGAGGAGTTAGTAGTTCAATCCTTTGTATCCCATAAGACATGTGAGAGTAATATATGGAAAAAGTAGCAGCATACGTTAATTATGTCTCTAAAAACGCCAAATCACATTTTTATGTTCAAAGATGATAACATCGAACTCATTTTTGTTTGAACTGCTCTAATATAACGGGGTTTCCAATAAGAGTGATATGATTACTTTAAAAAAAGCCTTAAAATTGTTTAGGAAATGGAAATTTTTTTTATTTAATGTGATTTACAATCGATACAATTAAGTTCTGAATAAAACGTCATTCAAATGACCTCCACAACTTCTTCTGCAGGAACGAATTTTTTTGCATGAACCCAATTTTCGAGCACTTTTTCCACTAAAACAAGTCGTATGTCATGAATAGCACGTTCAATATTGATGCATGTAAAGATTTTGTTTGGTTTATTGTTAAAGACCAATGACTTCAAATAACCCCACAACAAATTGTCTAATGGTGTTAAGTCACAACTTCTTGGAGGCCATTTAATATCACAATTTCTTGAAATTATCGAATCTCCAAATTTTTCTCGCAATTTTTCGGCCATAAAAAGTTGGTTTACGTCGATCTATACCGATCTTCATTTACAGTAACGTTGCTACCAGCAACCTGTCATATCATTCCTTTACAATCATACATAAGAACATTAACTCATATAGCTCATCTTCCTTATTTTGAGTATGCTGTACAGTTCACTGATCAATTCCGATTCGAAGTATTTTTCTCCGAAGTAGCACTCTTATTCACTCATTTAACAAAGCTATTGCTACCTGTCACTGCTTCTAAGTTTGCTAGTGTTTATGAAACAGTTCATAATCACCTTGATGTACTTGTAGTTCTTGGTTAGCTGGAGTCCCAAATGCTAGTTATTACAAAATCGACGTGTTGTTCGGTCTGAACATCGATCTGATATTGAACCCATTACCTCCAAGATTAACTTTTACCTCTAAGGTTGGTTAACTTTTAAATTTTCATAATGGTTCTTTCACGGCAGTTCTGAAACACTGTATCTTGATAACATTGACTGTTTCATCTGTGTTTTTCTTTCTTTCACCTAATGACTGAAATGACATCTAATTTCTTGGTTAATGCTTTATGACTCCATCGGTTACATTGAAGCTCAATCTTTTCGCCGTTCCTCTTGTCATCATTTGACTGATACGGTTTTTTAAGTTTTGCTGTTTATCTTCATGCCGGCAGGACTAAATCGGTTTTTGTAGACCTGCTGCTCCTATCTGCTGATTGATAGCTGAAGATGTTAATACTGTCTCATGTCTCAACTGTGTAAAATCTACTGTTTATTCCACGCTGGTTGTGTTAGTTGCATCCAGCTCGTATTTCCCAAAAGACTTTGTAGTTTTCTGCCTTCTTGTTTTGAACTATATGCAATGCAGACCCTGCATCTTATGTTCAATCAGCACATTATTTTGTTGTTATTCATCGATCAAGTGGGAGACACCAACGTTCGACGGAACTGCAACACATTTCAAATCGTAATAATAGGAGTCGTTTGGTATTGCGGTTGCAACATATGTTGCAGTTCAGTAGAACGTTTAGCAAGTCCTGCTTATGTTATTGGACGACTTAAATCACCTGTTTCCGCCAAACTGTATACTTTCGTTAAGATAAGTTCTTTCAGTTTGGTCCCCACATCGGTTACTGTTACTTCGAATGCTTCTTAAAGCCCGATTAGTTGTTTTCCAGACCACCAACCTTCATGTTCTTAGCTCCATCTAAGACTAAATATAACCACGAGACCGATAGCGAACAAGTACCGTGAGGGAAAGTTGAAAAGAACTCTGAATAGAGAGTGCAAATCGATTGTCAGAATTGGGTATAGGGGCGAAAGACCAATCGACCCATCTAGTACCTGGTTCCCTCCGAAGTTTCCCTCAGGATAGCTGGTGCATATTAATATTTGGGAAAATAGTCTTATTTACTAAAGCGAATGATTAGAGGAATTGGGGCCGAAACGTCCTCAACCTATTCTCAAACTTTAAATGGGAAAGATCCTCGACTTTCTTGATTGAAGTCATTAGAGGTTCTTAAATGATATATTGTGCCTATACTTATTGTAAGCAGAACTGGCGCTGTGGGATGAACCAAACGTTATGTTACGGCGCCAAAATTAATGACTCTTTCAGATACCATGAAAGGTGGTGGCTGCTTAAGACAGCAGGAGGTGGACATGGAAGTTGTAACTCACTAAGGAGTGTGTAACAACTCACCCGCCGAAGCCACTAGCCCGTAAAATAGATGGCGCTCAAGTTATATGCCTGTAAATATCTGATATGGCGGGTACAATGTTATGCATTTAAGTGTTTGGTGTAAGTCTGCATGGAGCTGTCATTGGTACAGATCTTGGTGGTAGTAGCAAATAATCGAGTGAGATCTTGCGAAAGCTGTCATTAATAAGAATATTTTTTATTATAATATTATAAAAAATCATTCATTGAGAGCAAGAGGGAAAACGGTTCCAATTCCGTAACCTGTTGAGTGTACGCTTTTAAGATTGGATATTAACATGTTAAGATGAATATTCATCCTGATAACAGGAATTGCCGTAGAGACGCCGTCGGGATATAGCGAAAGAGTTTTCTTTTCTGTTTCATAGACATACTACCATGGAAGTCTTTCGCAAAAAGATATGGTAGAAAGTCTAGAAGAGCATGACATTTACTGTTGAGTCGGTATTCTGCCTTCAGACCTTGAAAATCTATGAAAGGGTTACGCAAATTCTCAACAGACAGTACCGATATCCGCAGCTGGCCTCAAAGATGTAGAGTCTCTAGTCGAGAGATTCATGTAGGTAAGGGAAGTCGGCAAATTAGATCCGTAAAAGGATTGGCTCTGAAAACTGAGATGGCTCAGGCTTGATTAGGATGTTATAATATGACTGATATTATTTTTTCATTTGAGTATGTAATATGTAATATACTATCCTCAGATTCAAAGAATTAAAAAAGTCACCATTACGGATTATTCTTGCTAAATATAAATATGAGAATAAATCATTTTATTTTTAAACGACCATCATTTAACAATTAGTTCAGAACTGGCACGGACCAGGGGAATCCGACTGTCTAATTAAAACAAAGCATTGTGATGGCCCTATAGCGGGTGATGACACAATGTGATTCCTGCCCAGTACTCTGAATGTGAACCTGAAGAAATTTAAGCAAGCACGGGTAAACGGCGAAGTAACTATGACTCTCTTAATGGTAAAAAGAAGCAAACATTTGTCACGCATTTAATATAAGAGATCATAGTATCCCGATCCTTAATCGATCTGAGGAATGATGCTATTTCGGGGTAAATTCTACAGCTGATGAAAAGAGTAAATTCTTTCCACATGGCCACTTAAAGCCAAAACTAAAAAATCTAAGGAAGGCCCCACTTAAACCTCAGCAAAGACTCCACGCACTCAGAACTGTCCTGATTCCCCAATTATATAATCGCCTTAATTGGAAGTCTTGAAAATCTTCCTAAAGATGTGCCAAATGCATTCTTCCATGCGCCAATCAGCCATGGTGGCTTGGGAATCCTGGCTTTACACTGGATCGCCCCTTGTTTAAGAATGCACTGCCTAGAAACCATCGAATTTCTTCGTCAGAGCGAGACATTGACCGCTAACACCTCCCTGGCCATTGAAATGGATAAAGCGAAACGGCGACTTATGGTTGAAGGACAGTATCTGCTTAACACCTCTGACATCGACTCATTCTGGAGTAAAAAGTTACACGCATCAGTTGATGGATCTGGGTTGAAGGAAGCGGCTCACGCCTCTTTTACGCATAGATGGAAACGTGAACCGTACAAACTACTGTTAGATCGCGAGTTCGGTGGTTGCATGGTCCCGGAGACATCCAACCATATTCTACAAGGATGTCACAGGACGCATGGTAGTCGGAGGGAACGGCACGAAAGTGTCGTTAAATTCATAAAGCGCAACCTAAGTGATAATGGTTGGGATGTAAATCTCGAACCTGACTTAAAAACGATTTGAGAATCGTTACCGACGGACACAACATCGATATAACATGCACAAAACCAAGGTCAGGAAGTACGATAACGATGAGATTAAACGTCTTATAAAAGAAAGGTTCGATGTAGCCGGTGTTGTAGTAACATCTGCAATGCTCAACTGGCGAGGTATATGGTCCAAACAATCCATCAACGAACTTCTTAACCTTAGTGTTATAAATAAGAACACGGCTGCTCTTGTAAACACGAGAATCGCGAGTGGTGGGGTAAGAAGTTTCAGAATCTTCAACAACCATCACACCTATAAGAACTGGTGTGGGAGAAATAATAGATAGTGATACTTAGCAAACATGCTACCTGCGCTAACATCAAACGGGTATAACAATTTGAGAGGTTTTTTTAGTGAGTAGGAGTCTCACACTGCTATGTTTATTCCCGCATAGCGTCCATGGATTTTCCATCTCTCATCAAAAAGAAAAAAAATAGCCAAATGCCTCGTCATCTAATTAGTGATGCGCATGAATGGATTAACAAGATTCCCACTATCTCTATCTACTATCTAGCGAAATCACAGCCAAGGGAACGGGCTTGGAAAAATTATCGGGGAAAGAAGACTCTGTTCAGCTTGACTTTAGTCTGGCACCGAACTTCTATATCTGTTGTAGCTTAGGTTGCCCTTCGCTTTGAATCAACTCCAACTACATTTTCTTTTTGCTGCTTGTTAAGTATGTCGATTGAGTGCTGCTCTTGATCTGTGGATATTCAATTGTTGTTGCAATTCCTCTTGCTGTTGTTTAATCAGTTGCAATATTGTTGTTGTGAAATATTATGTTGCTGTGAATGTTTATGCTGCTCGTATAATTCAAATAGCCCGCAATTTAGATTGAATCTGACAGTCAGTGGGTTGAGTATCAATGAATTTCTTTCTTTTATCTTTCTGATTCTGTACCAAATTCAGATATGGGTCGGGATCACTGTGCATTGTTTCTACTCAAGTTCATTTCTGAATCATTCAAGATACGTTGCACCAAGGTATAACGACCTTGTTTTTATTGCTTATCAGTCTGTTTTGGCCCAAACACTACCATCTGGTTTTAAACTTGCAAAACCAACGTCGATTGGTCTATGTAGGTCGGTATAAAAAGTTAGTTCATCCAAATCACTGATCGTATTCGGGTGTTTGGGCCCATCAACTAGTCAAACAGTGCTTTTTAGATAGTTTAAAGTTCGAAGTTACTCATGATCAAGTCGATCCCGCTCAAATTAAGGACATCGCTGGAAATCTTTTCGTAAACTATTTCCAAACGAATAATAATCAATCACCCTCTTGTTGTCTACTTATACATAAATATTGTTCTGAACCCCCTCAAAAATTGTGGAACAACACAAAACCTAAAAGACAACGACGCGAAAACGACGACGACGACACATTACTTCAATCCTTTATGATTGTGATTAAAACATAATATGTTTATGTTAAAAATTATATTTTATGATTTGTGCCACACCAAGAATTATGATTATTAAAATTGTTGTGTACTCCGAACGAGACCAAATCGAAATATGTATATGTGTACATAAGAACAGAACATTAAATCGAAGCGCACTGTAACATAATTTTTTTGGTTTGAACATAAAACATAAAAACGACATGCAGAGAAGCGCAGAAGAGTATTTCGTTTTCGGTTTCTTTTCAGGCATCGTACCGAAGAAGATCTGGTTGTGTCTTGTGTTTTAAGTCTTATTGTTGTATATGTTGTCTATATGTTTGTCTGGTGTCTGTGATACGAGTATGATGGGTTTTATATTTATTTATTTATTTGAAATAAAACGAAACGGCGACGTCCTACATAAAATTATATACGACAAGCCCTTCAAATGTTAAACACATAAACGACTTTATCGTATATACCGATATATAACTAAAGGTATATGCTATGCGCTATTATCATCACGAACGGTCAACTTAAATTTTAAGATAGTGGATTCCGCGAAAATTTGCGTGAACATACAATTAAATGTTTAACCCAAAGCCTATATCATTCAATTATCGATCGTTTTGGACCAAAAATTCTAAACCTTACAAAATTTGATCGATTGATCAGTGTTATGATATAAATGATTGTAAAGGGTTTCCCGATAAGAGGTTTCATTTTAAATGATTTGCTATTTGTGCAGCTGTTGTTCTTCGCTGTCTATCATTCGGGGGTCTCGGGTTTGATTCCCGGGATCGTGATCAAACCCCAATCACGATTTGAAGCTGTTATCTCTTGACAAATGATCAACATTTTGCAAAATTAAAGCGATTGAGGAAGCCTTGAGCTGGTTGAGGCATAACGTGATTTCCAAGAGGGATATCAAGATTTATGTGGACAGTCAGGCGGCTATCAAGTCGCTGGAAGTAGTGCAGTTGAAGTCTAGGTTTCTTAACGAGATGAGTTAGCATTTCAATATTCAGATTATCTGGGTCCCCGGCCACTCTGACGTCAAGGGTAACTGCAGGGCAGCCGAACTAGCTAAGCAAGGTATAACTCTTCAGCTGAAGCCTAAAAAGGACAATGTGGGGAGGCCTACAGCGGAGTTTAGACTGGCTTTGAGGAAAATCGCAGAAGTTTCAGCACAGGAGAGGTGGTCTTACACCCTCACGTGCGAGAGAGCGAGACAAATGTGGCCAAGGCTGGATTTGAATCGCTCCAGGACCTAAATCTCTCTGGAGAGGAGAGATCTAAGAAGAATAGTAGGAATATTAAGGGGCACTGCCTTTTCGGTGAACATGCGAGAAGACGAGGAGGAGGAAGAGGCGCTTATTCACTTCCTGTTCTCTTGTCCTGCACTGGTACTAAGAAGACATTTACACTTGGGTAGTTATATTATGCACAACCTTTCAGATCTGGCAGACATTAAGTTGCAGGACATTTTACGCTACATTAGTAGCTCAGGATGGTTCCAATAGAGTGTTAGGGGTATTTGGGGACTAAGATGCTGTGGTATCACAACGGACTGGCAACGGTCTAAGTGTGCGTTAGCAGCCACTCTAACCTAACCTTGGTAGTCGTGAAGCACCTTCTCCGTAGGTATTATTGAAACTGATGGAAAAACTTGAGTGGTTGGGACATGTTAGTGATGTGAAAAATCGAAACCATGTGTCGCTCAAAAACCAATTCTGTAGCCCGTGGTGTTGGAGAAAATCTAGGTTTGTCGATTCCTCGTCGATCTTTGACATTGCACTGACGACATTACACCGTATTTTAGATCTAAAGGCTTTTAATGTTCAGTCAACACAAAAACTCAAGCCCCTCAACACCTATGGACCCAATCAAATACATTAAAATTTTCACCTGGGAGGCAACGTTAATAAGCCGAATTGTCGCATTAGGGATTCAGAAAATCCAAAAATTGTAGAATATCCTCTCAACCCTCAACGTGTTACTGCTTGGTGCGATGTTTGGGCTGGCGCAGCTGTTACAATGAATGGATTGCCCCATTGCAAGCTATGATTAATGCTTTTTATGGCCGGATTTGGAAAATATCGATGTGGACGACGTTTATATTGAGCAAGACGACGTTACATGCAGAAAAGTTTCCTAGCCTTGAGGTGATCACAATGGGCGACAGAGATATTGTGACGTAACACCTATAGATTTTCTTATTTGGTGACGTGAACAATAAGGTCTATGCCAATTATGCTCCACCATCGACTCAAACCTCTTATTGAAATACCCTTTATATACTTTAAGGGCGATCCTCTCCCATCGATCTATAAAAAAATAATAATGATCGCGTTTTTTTATACCAACTATATAAGACGTGCGATAGATAGTCTACGAATTAATTATTTACTGCCGGCAATTTCGTGAATTTCGACAGTCGCCAGATGTGACCCTAATTTTGCGTGCATTTGTTTTATTTGTTTGACGAACAAATTTCCCACGATAAGCTCTAACCGACCAATTATATATTTTTTTACATCCCAACATACGTTTGTATATATATATATATTGTCATTAAATTGAGGACCAAAACTTCGAAATTAAAATGAAAACATAAAAAATCGCTTGTGGCCATCATATACGAAAACGGTTTGTACCCAAACGATAAGATTTATCTTCACCATTAATAACGTTTCGTCTGTGGCAGAAGTATATGATGAATAATTAATCAAAGCGATCCTATATATATATATATATGTGAGATGGTCGCGCATATATTGATTGATTTATACCAAGTATTAATGTCACCTGAGATGAGTTGGTTTGACAGGTTTATAAACACATGTATGTGCACTAATTAGACCGCTATATATACCCATTGACGGATGTGCTGTTCTTGAAGGAGATCTTAATGGTTGAATGACAACATATTACAATTGTACACTCAATGATGTTAGTATGAAGGGATTACCAGCCGATGTGTTCGATGATACGTATACAGGTGTTAATAGCTTTGTTACCGACAGTTCAGGTCACAGCCCTTGAAATACCAATTGTTGGTTGGGACATCACAGATGGTGTTGCTCTTTCGATGATCATATTAAGTTCCCTACCAAAAGCTTCAACACTTAGATCATCACTTGTGCTTTACTTTAACGAATTACAGCATAACCAGACTGAAGTGTCTAGCAGCAGTGACGAGGGTGAAAAAATTCTTAAAATACATTAAGGGATATTGTTTCAGGATTATTAAGGATCGTTCCAGTTTGCAATGGTTAAGAGACCAAAAAAAGTTCTCCGGACGATTTGCAACATCGAATATAGAAAAATGTCCTTAAATGTATGTATAAGACAGCCTTTCCAAGGTAAATTGACTCAATACCAGAACATCGAATATATAGAGACGGAATTAACATTTCTGAACTACCTATTTGTACCAGAACTTTGTTAACACAAACCTCTTTCGGTTACGGTTCACAATCACGTTACTTTAGTGGCTATTTTCCGTCCTCGAATAGCCGAACCATTTCCCATACTGTTCGTAGCCAGGCAATGTGTACTCCAATGCAAAGCGAATCTATATATGTATTCTAACAGGGAGCTGTAGATGTGTTCATCGACATCATAGCAAATGTTGAAAATCCGCCTCTACCTGGAATCAAACATCAAAAGGGTATCAAAAATTCGAGTAACCAGGAATAAATTGTGAGACCTAAGAAACGAGCATTTTGGATCAAATAGTCCATGAACCTATTTAGGACGTAAGAATTTACTTATGAGGCTTTTTGGTAGTTAAGAGACATCTTATCAAAAGGCACAAAATTATCTAAATTTCGAATGAAATTCTGCGACACGTCATGGAAAGTATGCACTAAACTATAAATCATTAGCTCTGTTAAAAATGTTAACAAAATCAAAAAATTTTAATACAGCCCACATCTAACAAGGAACTCCCGTTTAAGTAACCGCACGCGAGATCGGTGTTCCTTCGAAAAAAACACTTAGAAAACCTGGAGCTTTTGATAGCCTCATTCGAAAGAAATTGACTGGAAATCGTGGTGCTGTTGAAAACTCGGTGCACTCGTTTTGACTTGCAACCCCCGTGATGCGATGATTATAATGTCGATACATTCGACTTATCGCATAAACCGCCAGATAAATACTGCTTTCGATCGCCTATAATCCTTCTCTATGAAGTAAATTTGATGGATCTCGATCTCTTCGTTGATTTTTTCTTAGAGCAATTTCGGAAATGCCGCTGACAAACTCGTTCCACTTTTTTTTTGTTATTCGTTGGACATTACAAAATGCCGTCTTGTAAACTCTAAGCAGCTTATTATTCTTCAGTATATAATGTTGCACTCCGGAAGCTTTTCTAAGATAAATATTTCATCGAGCCATTCATTTTGGAGTATGAATTATTGTTTCACGATGATTCACATAATTTTTATGTAAATTAAACATATTTTGGCAACTAAACGTTTCATAGCTAGGTCAGCACTGTGGTACCTTTGGAAGGCATTTTTGGTTTTAGCCTAAACTCTATAAGTATCGGTATTGAAAATTATAACAAAGGTTATGACATTCTGACCTCATTTTTTTGATTCGCGATTGTTGAAATTAATGCTCGAGTTGGCATTATTCAGACAGACTTATTTAATAATATAGGTCCCTACTTAAGATAGGAAACTAAGACCGCAAATAGAGAAAGAAGCCACTCTGAGACATGGATACATCTACGTATATTGATTATTTTTTGATTACAAAAGAGCGAGCTTTTAAAGTTTTCCTACAATTGAGAAATAACAAGGAATTAACAATCCAATTCCTCTGTGAAGGTCTGATAAGTGGAGAGAGTATTTCGCGATCTAATTACCAGTCTGATGAAGTGAACTGGAACTATCTTTTGGAACTATTGAAAACCTCGACATATGTCAACAAGCTGTAATTTTATATACCCTCAAATACGGAGACTTGGAGGAATAAGTTTGTCGAACAATTTTTCAACCTTTTTCGATTGTATGGTAAAATAAATTTATGTTCGAAAAATCGAAAGTATGGCTGCGTTATGTCCAATATTCGAAATAGATTCTAGATTCTAAGCAAGTATATATGACTCGATCAATTGAGAAAGACTATACAGTATTCAATTTAATATTCAGGAACACCAAAGATTTGCGTACTTCTGAGTAAAATGTCAGTAACGCAATCACATTGATGTATCAAAGTTGAGAACTGGCCATCGAGAATATTTGTAATTGATTCTGGTGTTCGATAAGGAGTCGCGTTGTCCCTGATACTATCTTATAGAACGTTGGATTTTATCCATCGTGTGAACGAGAAACACAAATACTTTAGAAAATGATTCAATATCACTTCAAACAATGTTGAAACCAGTTTTTTGACTGTCGGTTCTCTGATCTAGAAATAATTTGAGGTGACGATCGGGCAGTCATATCGGTCGATGGACCGAACTATTGATGGATAGAGTACAATAGTTGTGAATTCAGGTACGATTCAATCTGGGACCTCACTGGAAGGCGGTTTTCCTTTGGTTACTAGATCGTGATTGAGGGAATCCTACAAGAATCCTATAAGAATCTACCAGTGCTTCCAAATGCGAAATAACACAAACTGTGGACTAACGTGTTTTGTTCTTTATGTATGAGCTTGTGGAAAGGTTGCTTAAGTAGGTTTTAATAAACTAGGTTTTCCATAATTCGCATGACGACTAAATTCGTCGACTAAATGAATGGTTATGAAACAGCTCGACCGTATTAACGTACTGAGTTTTCTTCAGAAATCTCTGTTTTTTGACGTGACTGTTGACTAAAATTTTTTTATAGCCAAACGAGATCTATTCCTCGAACTATTGTTTTAACAAGAGGATTTACCGTCCTTGCAAACAACTATCGGTGTGGTTGTCATTTGTGTCGCCGTAGTATCAAGTGGTAGATTGAAGATACTCTTTTTGGTTGGTATAAATTCGATTTACCAGATTAGGAAAGCTGGGCAATCAACTAACGACCACTTAAGAGAACTTTGTGCGAGCCATGAGAACTTTGCGCTGCTCCTTGAATTAAAACTTCAATTTAATCAATAATTCTGAGAGCCTCTCAAACTCGATAGAGATAGAGAGATAGAGATAGAGATAAAGAGAAAGATAGAGATAGAGATAGAGATACAGATAGAGATACAGATAGAGATAGAGATAGAGATAGAGATAGAGATAGAGATTGAGATAGAGATAGAGATAGAGATAGAGATAGAGATAGAGATAGAGATAGAGATAGAGATAGAGATAGAGATAGAGATAGAGATAGAGATAGAGATAGAGATAGAGATAGAGATAGAGATAGAGATAGAGATAGAGATAGAGATAGAGATAGAGATAGAGATAGAGATAGAGATAGAGATAGAGATAGAGATAGAGATAGAGATAGAGATAGAGATAGAGATAGAGATAGAGATAGAGATAGAGATAGAGATAGAGATAGAGATAGAGATAGAGATAGAGATAGAAATAGAGATAGAGATAGAGATAGAGATAGAGATAGAGATAGAGATAGAGATAGAGATAGAGATAGAGATAGAGATAGAGATAGAGATAGAGATAGAGATAGAGATAGAGATAGAGATAGAGATAGAGATAGAGATAGAGATAGAGATAGAGATAGAGATAGAGATAGAGATAGAGATAGAGATAGAGATAGAGATAGAGATAGAGATAGAGATAGAGATAGAGATAGAGATAGAGATAGAGATAGAGATAGAGATAGAGATAGAGATAGAGATAGAGATAGAGATAGAGATAGAGATAGAGATAGAGATAGAGATAGAGATAGAGATAGAGATAGAGATAGAGATAGAGATAGAGATAGAGATAGAGATAGAGATAGAGATAGAGATAGAGATAGAGATAGAGATAGAGATAGAGATAGAGATAGAGATAGAGATAGAGATAGAGATAGAGATAGAGATAGAGATAGAGATAGAGATAGAGATAGAGATAGAGATAGAGATAGAGATAGAGATAGAGATAGAGATAGAGATAGAGATAGAGATAGAGATAGAGATAGAGATAGAGATAGAGATAGAGATAGAGATAGAGATAGAGATAGAGATAGAGATAGAGATAGAGATAGAGATAGAGATAGAGATAGAGATAGAGATAGAGATAGAGATAGAGATAGAGATAGAGATAGAGATAGAGATAGAGATAGAGATAGAGATAGAGATAGAGATAGAGATAGAGATAGAGATAGAGATAGAGATAGAGATAGAGATAGAGATAGAGATAGAGATAGAGATAGAGATAGATAGAGATTACAATTCCCACTGGAATTATTGATTAAGTTGATAATTTCTGTACTTTGAGTGCCAGATTTGGTTTAATGATATCTGTGTGATTGAATGAAGTGGCGACAGAGTGAAATAACTTTTTTCAATAAAACGAGATCAGGAATTTAAACTGTGTGAAATCAAATGACAACAACTAATCCGACTCGGTGTTTTGCGTATACTGATTTGGTCTTCGCGAAGTGGATTGCGATGTACCATCTAAAGAGCTGGGTTGTGATCGAAACCGATGCAGATTGCTAACATAAATTATGAAGCAAATTCGTAAGCACTACCAGTTGAAATTATAACAAATCTTATTAGGCTTGAGTTATGGTTTTGTCATTCCTCCAAAACCCGATTAATTTCGATTAACTTCACTCATTCATTATTTCATCAATGCATACCCAAATTAAGTAATTCCATTGATAAGCGTGCCTGAATAATATAAAATTATACCAAAAATTTGAATAATTTTTGGATTAAATATGTTTTGGTCTTACCTATATATTCGTTCGCCCATCGTCTTCATGTATGTATGTACATATATGAAAGACTGGCTGGTTAAGAAAACCAATGTTGTTGTTGTTATGGTGCACGGCCAAAGAAGATTTATTTCGGTTTATATTTATGAACATAAACGGAAATCAATATTATTATAAAATTTATTAAGATTTTATTAAGCACAAAAAAATGTTTTAGGAACATGAAACGATAATCTTACCAACAGCAAGTAACTACTCGTTCGTTTGTATGTGCAGTAACCACCGCGTGTATATATAAGTGATCTCAACTCTGCAATCCGTTGTATCGAATAAACCATAAAAAATTGTAAACACTGAAGATGTAGGTATATAAAATTGGTTCTTGTACGATCAAGAAATCCCTAAAGGGTTCTTTGGTACACAGAACACAGATCAGCAACAAAATTATAATTAATAATTTTATTGTTGTTGCTGTTATCTTCTCGAAGATGAACGAAAACAACCATAAGATTGAATTTTATAGTTTTTTTTTCGTCAGTGTTTAGCAAAACCTGTGATTAGGCCCCGAGCACAGTAGCCGTGGTGTATTAGTTAGTCACGAAAGATAAGAGAGAAAAATACGAAAAAATTATTAAAAAGAAGAAAAAAAAATTAAATCGAATTGAGATCAAAAATAAAGAAAATTGAGATTAAACGTAGCAATGTTGTGATACGAAAGGATTTTGCGGCTCGACACAACCACCCGAATGCCTTATAGTGTTATATGTATGTATGATATTTTGAAGCATAAGATAAATGATTTTGGTTATGCTTTATTTATTGATTTATTTAATTTTCCGAATAATAAAAAACAGAATATATAAATAAGCTTTCTATTGATATGATTGTGTGATGGGTTCGTTGCACCCGGCACATCTCGCTATATACTCGTATACACAATACTAAACATCAAAGGTGTCGTAATAATCGAACTACATACATACATATATATGTATAACCTGGAGCCGGTAGTAATAAAATTTTCGCACTTGGAATTTTAGGTTTGATTTCTAATTATCTTTCGGTTCGTCTTTAAATCACCGCGCGATCATGTCGTAAAACACTGGAGTTTCATCTGTAATTATATAGCTGGAAAAAAAAAAAATAAACCGCGATTTGGCCGAACATCGTAAAATTTATGACGAATGACTTGTACATAACTTATATAAACACGCTGAGTGTGTTTTAAGATTCTGTTCAGAATCTCACACACACACACATATAAGGGTTTTCCAATAAGAGGTTTCATTTTGATTAGCTTGCTGTTTGGGCAGCTGTCAATTTTGATGTTGTCATGTTTCAACTTTTAGTTGTCGTGAAGCACCTTTTCGGCCGGTAATAGTGGAACTGGTGGCAAAATTTAAGCTTTTGGGACAAATTAGCACAAATGACATTGCACCGTATTTTGCATAAAGACTTAGGTCTTAAGGATTTTCAAGTTCAGTGGACGGTCGATCACTATAAACGTCGTATCATCGCTGATTGGGTCCGTATCAACAATCTGACTCCATATAAGTTTCGATCACGAGCCAGCTTTTCATACTGTTGCACGAAATTAGAAGATGCCAGATCACTCTCTATGCCGTGGAGCCATCGGCGTTGACAGCAACCTATTCGCCTACCGAAAAAAAACTCTCGATATGTGCCATCAACGTCGCATTTTGGGCTCACGAATGTTAGAAACTATTTTTTGTACTCATCCGTTTAGGTGCAACTCTCAAATCCATACAAGACAACGGGTTTGATCAACACTCGGTACAATTACAGCTTATTCGAATTTGCAAGATATTTTGCTTTTAGAAGTGGACGTAGAGGGCATAAAGCCCGAACCTTGATATCCTTTTCCACACGATTATTGTGAGTAATGAGCTACCCAAGATGCTTGAATCTCAACACTTCTTCAAACGTGTGGTTACCACTAGAAATCATTTGCGTCTTGGTCTCGAATAGACAATTGTTCCAATGGATCAAGTATCTCGTTCAACCCGTTGTCATTTAATCCAATCGCACGCAATTGTCGGAATAAGATATTGGCACTGCCTACGAATTTGGTTGACCACTGATACGACCTCACGTCTTTGACAACTCGGGCGCCCTTTAGTCAATCTGGCTTCCAAGTGGATGTTTTTATGAGAAAAGAATGTACTTGCTACTTAGAGGTCATGAGTGATCGCCAATTACATCATTCTTTCCCCAAATTCAGTCGCAGTTTCATGCCGAGAGTACCGAAGCTTACACATTCGATTATCGACTGCTTCAAAGTCCAGTACAGCCTCTTTTACCCGTGGCCCAATGAGAAATCTAACCCCAAGATTTCCGAGGTCATCTTCACTATATATTCTTGGTAGACATGGTCTCCACTTTTAGGCCATCGAGTTTCTTGGAGGGTGATGAGTCCAATCTTGAGTCCGGGTACTTAAGCGGGGGTTCATAGTTATTTGGATGGTACCCGTTTTTTTTATTTAAATTGACATTCCGGATCCGGGTCGTCAACCCAGCGATCTTACCAGATTTAGTCGCCTCCTATGGCAAGCTATGAATACGACGGTGGTATTCTATAGGTTTTATGTTTTGTTCGATATATTTACGGAACATGGATGCCCCACCCACAGGGAAGTAACCGTGTTAAATCTCGAAGAGGAGATTTTTTCTTTGGAGCCACGTGAAAGATAAGGTTTATGCTAACGGTCCACAATCGATTCAAGACCTTCAAAATGGAATTCGTGATAATTTGACGAATAGGACTTACAAAAGGATGTGCTGCAAGTGTAGCCGTCGCCGCCATTTGGCTGACAAATAGTAATGGCATCCCTTCCCCTTTTTATAATGAAATAAAATGCATTGATTTCTCTTAAAAACTACTCGATTTTTTAAATATCAAAATGAATCATCTTATTGGAAAACCCTTTATATGCAAACGAGTATAATATATGTGTTTTTGGCCTGGTCGGTCGATCGGTCGGTCGAACGAACGATATACATACTCATATATAGTGCTACTGTGTATTTTATGTTAATTTTTCGATGAATTACTTTTAAGAATGAAGAGCTACAACAACAATATACAAAAAAATGTCTTTGTGAGTTCATATATAAGAAAATAGCAAAGAGATTCGAATTTTAGTATTCATGGCGCATAGGCGCGTTTGTTTCTGATTTTATTTCACTGTACGTATGCTTCAAATGAGGACATTATACATTTGGTGATAGATCTTGAGATTTGTGTTGATTTTTTTTAATAGTTTGACGGTAATAAATCTATTTTAAGGTCATACAAACAAAAACAAAAATAAGCGAAGAACTGATTTAGGTGGTGCGATTCGGAATTTATGAGATTTTTGGTGGAAACAATTAATGATTGAATAAGTTAATCAACGGTAAAGATATATATAGTGTTCGGTCATTGAAATTCTGATGAGCCTCACTTTGGAATTTTCTAGTTAACAGAATATATTATCTTACTTGAGGTGAAATATTGATTCTTTATACTCGTGGTTTTGTGCTGACTCACTTGTACAACTATCAACGGGCAAATATGATCGAGGTTTTGAATGAATTATATCAGATTGTGGTTGCGCACGTGGTGGCATGATCATCTCTTTAATTACCACCAATTAACCGTCGCCAAAGCTTTTGTTGATTTTAATGAATTAAAACTCTTGGAGCTTGGTGCCAATAACATATATACAAGAGGCATGTCGCCAGAGGTCAATTGCAACAATTAACACTTTATTGCTTTTATAACAACCAGTAAATAACTACTCTATATCTACCCAGTGAGATCTAGTTTCATTGTCCAATTTGTTTAATGCCACATATGTTATGGATCCCTCAGGACTTCGAGACCTTCCGACTGATTCGTCTTACGTAATTTTTCTTATAGTGATCGCATTTGGCTGTATGATGCTTTGTTGTTCCATATACGATCATACCTATGAATAAGTCTTTGAAATGCCTCCTCGGAAGAGGCATCCGTAATTTACAAAAGGTGAGTGAGTGATGCTGGTTCGCTTTTCGCAGTAATCACTTAAGATACTGGACCTTTTGCGACACTCTTAAATTGGTGGATGTATAAATATCAAAGAAGGACTGCCACACCAATTAATTGCCATCAAATATGTGAATATTTATTTTTGACAGTCTTGCTTCTTTTGAATTGTGTTGCGATGCGTTTATAATACTGTGCATATGCTGTCCTTTGGCTTCAGTAATACTTTTATCATGTATAACATAATAATTGTCTTTGAATTCTGACAAACCTGACTCTACTCTGCTATCAAAGTACTGAAGGTAAGAGTGAATAAATCGCAACGTCGATTGGTTGGGCACACTAAGCTTTGCGAGTGTATGGCTGGGCTAAACACTTATTTGTTCGCCAGTATATACGAATAGATATTTGAAACGCTAGAAAAATTGCAAAACTGGGGCGTTAATAAAATAAAATTTAATGCCAATGATGGTTGGCTTGTGTGGTTTCGTAGACCGAAATAAACGAACCTATAAGTACTCCATCTGAGGAAATTGGACCATTTGTGAACAAATCCGAAAAATTATGAAAGGGTATTGCTTCCGCAATGAAAAAATATCGGACCTACTTGGCGTCAATGCAGATGGATCACATGAGATAACTGTTGGCAAATCATGTCAACCGAGATTTCTTAAATTTTATTACAATCCTCAGAAAGCGTGGTTATATGTCAGCCAATTTTAGCATCTGGTTCTTCAAACTAAAAAGCGTAACGTACTATCACAACTACTCCCCATTTCATCCTCGTTTTCTCCTAACTACTCTCTTATTACCAGAAAACCACTTTGATAGACTTTCCTCGTTTCAGTGAACACTGTGTCGCTATTTTGAAAAAGCAGCCTTCGAGTTCTCGTGTGACTTAAAAACTTCTCTTTCGAAGGGCACTTAAAGTCCTTATGTATAGGCCCAGATTCTGCATCTGATCAGATAGAAGGCTGATCTTGTCAGTTACAAGCTGATCAGTATAATGTCCACAAGACGGTAAATTAGGGTAGGCTTCTATCTTAATAGCAATAACAACAGCTTACTCTTTTATTGTTGTAGGGAGAAAGGAGATCTGAATCCTGAATCCTCCTGACCTCCGTTTCATTCTGAATTATCTACTTTGTGAACAACTAAACCCGGCATGATGGAGCTTGAAATGGTTAAAAACAGTGAATAGCCGGGCTCAAACTAGATCACCGTAGTTGGAAATCGATTTTAAAACTTTATTTAGCAACTAATTAGATTTATATTTTCTCAAGGCTCCTATATTCGTCGACTATATATTATGTCACTTAGTCAAGGTTGGGCTCCTTACTTTTCCTAAGAGGTTGAATCCGATCAAAACGAAGCAGAAAGTTAGAGCCAACAATATTTTTTTGGGTTTAAGATTCTCATTTTAGACCCATTTGGATTTAACGGACTATCAGCAATACCGGAAACTCCAATCATCCATATATTCAAGTGCAATGTAAGTTTTATATTTTTGTCTGTAAACCACCTTACCATTTCATTCCAAAACTCATATTTTTGTTTTTAACACGATTTACCATGAACGTTTTCCACTGATTTGGAAAGCTGCGCAATCTGAACCAACCACTTCTGATTTATCTTATCACTCGTAGAACTATCATTGGTTTTGAATGAATTTATCCAGATTGAGGTAGCGATCACTGGTTTTCTCCTAGATGACCACTAATTGGCCAATGACAAAGTTTTTTTTCTACTTGAGCGACTGTATATGGTTATGAAACCTCTCGATCGCGTTGATGTGCGATAAGTTTGTATTGAAAGTCATCTAACAAAGTAATTGACCATTTCTCTTTATTTTTTATTCTTTAATACATGGTCCACGAGTTGTTGGTCGGGGTTGTTGTGTAGTTGATGTCGGCATATTTCTTTAGCCTTTCCCTTGGAATCTCTCAGAATAATAATAAGTATCCAGTTTGTGGTCGAAAATTTGGAGTACACTTAAGAGCCTTCTCTTCTTTTTCATGTGTTACAATTAAGGGCACATTCCTCTCCTTATTGTTTGTAACCGTATTTATGACTTATAGCCAAGAACACTGATTTTTCTTTGGCCGAACTTTAAGCCCTTCGTTCTAAATAAAAACACGAAGTCGACACATATAAGCAGCTAAGTACAATCTGAAAAGTTGTCACGGACAATTTGTGTATGAGTCAAAACGTTCACCCTGGCAGTCTTTAGTGGTACCTCCTGCAACAGCCGAATTTCATCAACTATATTGTCTAGTCTTTGCGAAATGTCTTTTATTTGTATTAATTGTACAGGAATTAAAGGTCCAATGCTCTTATTCAAATTTTGCATTTTCTGAGAGTACTTTCAGAGAAACCAACTAAAATGTTTCACCTCAATTTCGACTCCACCCAGCGTGAAATTCTCTCGGAAGTTTCAGAACTTAAGGCTTTTTCTTGGATCCATTCAACCACTTTCGACGCAAAGTGGTATTGACGAATGAAATTTAATTTGCGTTCCAGGTGGTTTCATTTCAGTAGCACAAACAACACGGTTTAAAGTGCCGACGCTTCATTTGAAAATCCATTAGCCATGATTCTCTCATCAAATTTAATAACCAGGAAAATCAGTTTTTTTAAGACGAGACTTAAGGAAACATGAATTCCACTTTAGAGTCCCCGAAACTATACTACTACAAGACAAAATCAAACTGAAGGTCAGCTGGTATCTGTAAAGAGCACATATTAGACATTACTGTTAAGTCTGGAGTTAAGACTCAACTCCTTTAGCGCTTTTCGATTAGCCTAGGTATAATCTTATTTACCAGTGTCGCGTATGTATCAAAATATTACAATGATAGACATAAATATTCAAGACCATTCACACCTCTAACCGCTACCCAACACATGCCGAGCACAATAGTTCTCTCTCCTTTGATTCCACCACTTTGCTTGGTTTCGTGAAGGAATTTGGTCTGCCTTCTGGAGGGTTTCGTTGCAGAAGTTTACAGACCAGGATTTTCTTCGCCAAAAATCTCTGCAATGAAATGTGAGTTTAAAGTGCTCATGTTATGGTGACTATGGTTAACTTCAGACTGGTGATACTCAGGCACAAAAAACAGTGATAAATACTAATTATAAAATCAGGAAGAAGCCAACACCCTTATTCCCATAGTCGAGTCGTTTAATTCGCCGTGACAGTTGTCGCGTCACTTAAATTTAAAATCAGTATTTCCTTAGGCGACTGTTATGCCGTGACGTGACAAATATTAAAACCTGAATTGATCGGGCAACACAAATAATTTCCTCAATATTTGACAATTATTTTAGTTGTCAATTTTGTTTGTTGTTTATGATTTTTAAGCAAATTTATTTATTTTAATTATTTTCGCTGCGTTTCTTTGAAATATATACATAGACCGACCAACGAAAATTGCAGACGAAAATAATATGGATGCCGGACAAAGAATTCGAATGCAATTAATGAATTCAATATTCAAATCTTTTATTAAAAATAAACATTATAATTGTATTAAAAAGCATATTTCATTATTCTATCTCGTATTGGACGTCCCAATGAATAATTTTTCAGCATTCCATTTATTAGTAAATTCTAATTTTGAACTACCAAAATACACTTTTTCTACCCCTACGATCTTCTCCATGCACTGCCTAATATTTGTGATTTTACTACTAATAAATGTATAATAATTTAAACAATGTTTTAATATAAATATTTCAAAATAAATGTAACTAAAAACTAACGTTTTTTCTTTTTCTGTATTGATATCACTTCACAAAACTACACGTCTAAGAATGTCGCCTATGTCGACAAGAAACTTTTCTAATGACTACTAGAATATCATGTTTGTCGCTAAATCCACCGACAGTCGTCACATTCGCTTAAGAGAATACAAAAAATCTATTGTCGTAATAAACGTCAGGTGACTCGACTAAGAGAATAAGGGTGTTGCACCCTTATGTCTTAAGCCATCATTGCTTTAAGTAAATCGAACGGGTGATTTAACTGGTTAAAGCTTTCACAGAACATGTAAATCGGCCAATATAACTTGAATTAACTTAGACTGACTTGGACCTGTTTCCAATATTGCGGTATTGCGACCACATCGCTTAAGTGAGATTTAAACCATGCAACAAAGCTATTTGAGAACCCAAATGAGTGTAATCGTTATATAGTGCTCATTTCAATGGCTAATGCGGAGGCAAAATCGGTGCGTCCACCACATCAACGTGCTTGTGACTTTCAATATAACATTGATTGTGCTACTGGTGAATTCCATAAGGTTTGCAGATTTGGCTTTTTTTTTTGTTTTTATACCTACCATCTGCCATACCTTATGCCATTACAGCCGAATTGAGTACGTACGGCTGAAGGTCCGATTAACGTAGAACAATCTACACATTGCATAGCTCCATGTCAGCCTATAGTACTGACATGGAAGCTGGGTCGGCCCATGGATTCTTCACTCAAACAGGGGGTAATAGTTGAGTTCATTCACACCACCAATCGAAATCGTGTGATGAAAAATCTCTTTTGCATCCTGCCAATATCGGGATTCGAACCCGGTACCTCCCGCTCCAACTGCCGCAGTTTTAACCACTGCACCACCTGGTCGGTATCAAACAAGTTGGTTGCATCTCGATAAGCAACCGTAGCTGAATTTTGGTGCTACAATATAGATGGCGTAAGGAAAACGGAGAAGAAAGCCTATTGCCTATTGTACTGTGAGAGGTCGAAAGTGATAAAAGATGATACGTGTCGGCAAAAAAGGGCTTTATGCTTGATTTTTGCGAGGCGATAGAATCGAGAAACGGAATTGTAAGATAACGGGAGGAAGCAACTGGGAAATAGAAAAGTATAAAAGTGAAAAGTGCAATAAAAGAAAAATACGAGGATAACCAAAGCAATGGTTAATCACGTTGTCGATGAAGGTGAAGGAGGGTCGTGTCAAGAGCCACGTGGAGAGGATCGACAAGTGGAACGCGAGCGATCGCGGTTACTTGTTCGACAAAAAGAGGCATTCTGGAACGAACGATAGAAAGAGACGTAAAGGTGACACGTGGATATACAGTAAAATTTCAGTATATAGTAAACGATAGGGTTATCTATCATACGGTGAATATAGCGGTTTCCATGTTCCTGGAGCCTTATTTCATGTTTTGCGGCATGCATTTTTATTTCATATCTGATGTATTCCATCCGAAGGTCCCTGGTGAAGGTTTTCATTTCTTATGTACCACGGAGCATTGACGATGCTACGAAGAACCTTGTCTTGAAATGTCTGTATCATTTTGGCGTTTGTTTGGTTGGTACATCCGCAGAGTTTTATACCTTAGGTCTATATCGGTTTCAGAATTTGCCGATATAGCAGCAGCTTATTATGAATTGTGAGCTCAGAGCCTCTAACTATGAGCCAATACATTTTCTGAACTTTATGTTAAGTTCTATTTTTTTATTTTTAACATACTCTCTCCACTGGAGCTTGGCGTCGAGGGTCATGCCAAGTTAGTTAGCTGTATTTGCATATGGCATGTGTCGCGAGTTAACTTCTATAGGTAGATGGTAATCCTTTTGATATGTAAAGTTAATATGCGTGGATTTTGTCTCATTAAGCTTGATTCGCCAACGCTTTGTCCAGTTATAAACCGCATTGGTCATCCTCTGGAGTTTGTTCGTTGCATCGGCGACATTACTTCCAATGGCCATAATTGCTGAGTCATCTGCAAAGGTGGCTATGGTTTATTAGTTGTCGGTCCTCAATTATTGGTTTAGGTCTCTTTAGTAATAATTTTTCAAAAAGTTTTGACATAATTGGCAGCTGAGAAATTGGCCTGTATGATTTTTTATCGTTAGGTGGTTTATCAGGTTTTGGTAACATGATTTCTTCTGCTACTTTCCATTGATGCGGAACATATTTTAACCGAAGGGTCGCATTAATTTTGTGTAGTAGCTTACGAAATCCTTTGTCTGGTAGAGCTTTGATAGTTTGGCAAGTAATCAACTGATACCCTGGGGCATTCTTGACATTCATGTTACTTTTCACTTCTTCTTTTAGTTCTTTGCGAGTTACTGGCGCGGTATGTCAAACTCATCCAGCTTGTGAATTGGCATTATATTTTCATTGGCAGTTTGTCTTGGTAGCGGTTGGAAGACTACCTGGAGATACTCCGCAAACAAATCAGCCTTCTCTTTGTGATCTCTTGCCCAGGTCCCATCGTCCTTTTTAAATGGGGGTACTGGAATTTTTGGTCTTTTAAGTCCCTTCGTCACCTTTCACAGTGAATAATAATTTTTAAATAAAATGTATTTGGTCAGGACTGCAACCGATATCCGATCAATCACGGGGACAGAGACACATTCAAGACCATTCACGTATCATATCTACGTCCTCTACTGATCGATCTATACTGAACAAGCACCGAGGCGTATACTGGTAACGTTATGACCGCAGTAGCAAACTAGTTTATCGTGACTATATACGAGTCGATCAAGCCAATTCATTGACTATTATGACTACAAATTCTACAACAATGTAAATTATAATTTTTTATTATTTTTATTTGTAACAAAACTATGTTTTAATATTCATAAGATCACAAAACAATATGAGTGTATATATTTATAAGACATAAACTAAAGAATTCAATCAACCACCAACCAACCAACCAACCTTTCAATCAACAACACACGACACACAAAAAATTGTCATAACACGACAAAGAAAAATTTTTTAAGACAAAAAATTTTAAATGACAAATTATTGTCTTTCTCGTCTTAAGATCTCGGCTTAAAGGGTGTGTTATTTTCTTATATGATTATTATTATTGTTATTACTTTATTATTATTAATATTATTTATTTTGTTATAACTAAAAATTACTATTATTATTATTATTGTTATTTTTGTACCGAGATGTGTGGGTAGTCAACCTAATCTTAAAATGTCTCTTAAAAAAAATTCTTTTCGAAATAACGATTTGTTTTCAATAATGTCGTTCCGATACACACATCGAGAAAAGTCAAGACACGATATAATAATGTTATATATTTAGAGATAGGCGACCCTTGATGTGCACGGTTGATACTCAAAACACTGGACTAGTTCGGAAAGAGTCAACTTCGGTGTTATTCGAAATGGTATATAGGTGGTTGCGTCGACTGAGGCTGTGCATGCCGAAACCACCGATTGTGCCAAGGTGCAGTTTCGTTTACAAAATCAAAATTAGAAGACAACAAAAAACGTTACAATAATCATAATAATAAAAATGTAGGCTGTCTGTCTATCTTGTAATTTTTTTTTATTTATATATTTGCAAAAAATTGTATTTATAAAAAATAAGCAAAAACAAATCGACCACCACGCGATTGATTTCTTTTTATTTTTTTATTTTTTTTTTCAATATTCGTTGCTATAAAAACCTTTTAAAATATTTTAAATTCTTATTATATTCTTCGTCGTACACATAAGTTTTTTTTTTCATTTTAATTGAAGGTTTTGTTCTTATGTATTCGAAGATCGAACGAAAAAGGAGTTTTAATTTTGCTTTCCGTGCCTTCTTCGTTTTCTTAGTTGTCGCGATCATCTTCATTTTGTTGGTTGTAAAAAATTAAACAATATAATTTATGAATTAAAAATTAATACGATCACTCACAAATCGTTTGGAAGCTGTGAGGTTATCGATTATGGTTAGCATTAACATTTTTTACGGAGCATATCTAGTGATCTCACAAAATGTCCATGTCAAGATAAGAAATGACAGCTACTTCGTCATGGCCGCGATCAATCGAAGGACCGAGCTATTTTATTAGCCCTTGATCCAGTGTCTACTTCCGTTTGTTCTGAGAAGCTTGTCTCGGTTTGGAGTCTGATACCTGCATTTCTTCTTTCGTATTGACTACTCGATCTATAGATATTTTGACGATGTCATTACGATTTTTTTACTGCCTTTTTTTATTTAGCTATAATTATAATTAATAGATTCAGAAGATCCATTTTTAGCAGTCGCCTATTTCTTGGTCTATTTAATAGTTCCCTGGATTATTCGCTGGGGTGACAAACTAGTATTAACTGGTATTCCTTGCTGTACTGATGAATTGTATCGGTTACAGTTTGCGTACATGCCAGGGTGCGTTCATCATTGTTCCAAGTATTAGTGAATGCATTCTTTAAGTATTGTTACGCGGGTGACATTTCTGATTGAATAGAAGTACTAAATGCTCGTAATTGGAAACCAGCATGAATTGCAGTATACAGGCGAAATAATAAATAAATGGAAAATTCTACTATGAAAATTCTACTATGACCGAAAATCGGGAAAAAGGGATAAAAAGTGAAACAGTGAAATAGTAAAAGCAATAGTGAAATAAAAATGTAATAGTGAATTGTAGTGACTATTAATAAAAGTTATAGTGGAAAACAAGCAAGTGGTTTTAATCCAGTGATCGAACCGAGGATTGGTTTGAATCCCTACTAGGGAAAAACATAACAATTGACAACGGTGTGGTTGTGAATAAGGAAACATGAAGCTACTTAAGTTGAAAATGCCAGAGCTAAAGAACGAGCTGAACGCACGGGGTTTTACTACAGCGGGTAGCAAAGCAGAATTACAAGAGAGGCGACAAAAAGCTTTGCTGGAACAGAACATCGATCCAGACCAGTACGAATTTAATACTGAAATACCTAATGCAGAGGAACCAAGGAAGAGGCAACAAATGCCGGAGCAACCATTACCCCAGCAGCAATTAATAAACCTTCACCAGCACCTACAAATATTAATATGGGCCAGTTAATGCCGGCAATGCATCAAATGATGACTGGCTTGGATAATTTGAAATTCGAAATAAGAACCGGACAGGAAAATTTGCATACCGGCCAAGAAAATTTGCCAAGAACTGAAATGAGAACCGGCCAAGAAAATTTGAAAATTGGACAAGAATCTGTGCTAGAACGGTTGGAACAACAAGAAAATATTCAACGGCATTTTATATCCGAAGTGAGTGATAAGTTCCTTGAAATGTCCATTTTTTTAAATTCCAAAGTGGATACAGTAAAAAGTCAAATGGAGCAACAATTCGAAGTGACTGATAAAAGGTTTTTGAAACTTGAAAACGAGATTATAGACATTAAAAATAAATCTTGAAACCGCAGCCAACGGAATTAAATTGAAGCCTCCGACGTTCGTGGGAACAACGTCGTTCAACATTTTCAAATTACAATTTGAAACGGCTGCATTAAGAAATAACTGGTGTAAGGAAGACCAGATTGCAGCTCTCAGAGTGGCGTTAAAAGGTAGTGCGGCAGAAATGTGGCAGATTGTTTCAGAATCCGAACTTGGGGACTATGATAGAATCATGCTAGCTTTGGAAGGAAAATATGGTGCTGGTGTCGCTTATGCTTTAACGATCGAGACTGTTATCAAGATGATAATACCATACGACGAGTCAGATTAGAACCAGGAAATTATAACTCATCGAATTACAAAAACCAGGAAATGATTGGCTACCAATAAAGTTTCGGTATGGAAAAGGTAGAATTATATGTTGGATATATGACAAACTTGGTCATATTTCAAGTGATTGTATGGGAAATAAAACGTAAGCGGTCAATGATACCATCATCATTGTATTGGAGGAAAAGGGAAGATTGCAATGGATCAGAAGAGAAGGAGTGTTCTGTAATATTGCAAACAATAAATGAGAAGGTCGAAACAAAATCCGGCATGACAGTCATCCCCGTTCCACGGTTGACAAGAGGTGGTGATAGCTTAACATGGAGAAATCAACGGAAAAGCCTGTATGATAACACTAGATAAAGGAGCAATGCGGGCGGTTGTGCGGGCTGATTCAATAGAAAATGAACTTCAGCCAATTGGAGGATTCAAACTGCAAACAGCAACCGATGAAAGTGCAGAAATCAAGCGAAAGAAGGAAGTGTCTATACGAATTGGTAACAGGCACTTCTGTCAAGAAGTTTTGGTGGTTGATATTGTCGATGAGGTGATTTTGGGAGTGGATTTCATGAAGAAGAACAAATTCGTGTTGGACATAGGGCGTGCTACATTAAACTGCGGATATTTTAAGCTACAACTTCAGTTAAATAACGGAGAGCCAATCGTTCGAAGAATTATAGTGAGACATTCAACAGAAATTCGCGGTGAAGTAGATAAGATTACTATAGACACGTTGGAAGTTGTGAAACTCAATAAAGAAAAGCAGTCAGTAGAAAGGATAAGACTACCAAGAAACAGGGTGAAACCTCGCTATGAAATCGAGGCCTGAAATCTAAGAAAGAGCAGTCAGTTTGGCTTTACAACTTACAACGGAAGAGAGGCTTATCACCAAATTGGCTGGGAAGGACCATACAAGGTGGTTACGAAAATCAATGATGTAATCTACCGAATTCAGAAAGGCATCCGAGGAAAATCAAAGGTTGTACATTTGGAAAGATTGGCTCTCTATAGAGGATGGGAATTGCATCCTGTTCGGGACGAACAGGTTTGGGTGGAGGGTAGTGTTACGGACGCGGATGATCTTTCTGATTGAACAGAAGTACTAAATGCTCGTAATTGGAAACCAGCATGAATCGCAGTATACAAGCGAAATAATAAATAAATGGAAAATTCTACTAAAATGAGTATTAATACGCAAACAGAAAGCGTAGAGCTTCAGTCTGAATTGGAAAAGCGATAAATTAAATTCGGGAAAAAGTGAAATAGTGAAATAGAAAAAGCAACAGTGAAATAAAAATGTAATAGTGAATTGTGGTGACTATTAATAAAAGTTATAGTGGAAAACAAGCAAGTGGTTTTAATGATTCACAATCCAGTGATCGAACCTAGGATTGGTTTGAATCCCTACTAGGGGAAAACGTAACAGTATCATTTTGTACGGCAAGATCTTACAGTCTAGACATAACCTTGAGTGTTTTCCAATTAACCAATTCAGTTTGACGCATATTTATTTGATTTGTTGACGTTTAGCTTCAATATGTTGTGGGAGAGTGTTAGTCTGACAGGCGGACAGTTGAGTTCACGGAGTGCGTAGATTTACGCTCATTGGCCTTAATTTTCCAATTTTCGATTTTATCAAATGCTCCTGTAGAATTCTTATTGCTATCGCGTGATTTTCATGCACAGGTTAGAATGCAATATCATCCGCGTATGTAAAAGCTTTCACACAATTTTATGTTATAAAGTCTGCTATATGGATCATGTACAACTTGTCGGTAATTGTGCTCTAATTTTATGTAGTAGTCCTTTATACCATCCCTTATCATGAGCTTTTATTGTTCACGGGAGTTCCAGATTTCAGATACAAATCTGTAAACCTGTTCCATGGTTCCGTGTTCTTCTCTAAATCAAAATTAATGATCCGGAATTATTTTTTTCTCATTCAGAATTGGCAAGAGCAGTATTTGTAGGAGCATTTTTTCGAACAGCTTTGAGAGTGGGTACAAATTTAATAGTGACCTGTTTCCATTATTTTCCTTGATCGTTTGTTTGAGATTGCGCCGTTTGTATTTGACTGGCCTACCTTCAGACGTATCTGCAAAATTCATTAGACTTTTTTGATTTCCAAATTGCTCGTTAGGTTTAAACACATCGCTAAGGTGTTTAGCAAATATATTTGCTTTCTATAGATCACTTTTTGTCCAGTTTTCGTGAGAGAGTTGTATTGTCGTTTCAGCTTGTGTGTAGCTTTCCAAAATGAGAATTAGTATGTTGATTCGGCAGAAATCTAGATGGCGCTAATTTTAGAACTTGAGTGCGATGAGAAGAAAAATCATAGTACGTTTCGGCCTTTACTAATGTTCCCTTTGTTACACAAAAGTCTAGTAAATCAGGGATTTTTTGCCTGTCAGTTGGCTAGTAGATTGGGTGGCCAGTAGATTCCCACACTTGTTTTCCTTTCGGAGAAATAAATCTCGAACCCTATTGAATATGCTGTGAGCTTATCTCCTAGAGTTTTGAAGTAATTCGCTCTTAATTGAGTGTTTTGGTGGATAGTAAACCGCAGATATGATGCATTTCCCAAACCACTCTTCTAGACAGATGATTGTTGCTTGGATATGTTCTTACTTATGTTCCTCGTGAAGATCAAGAGGAACTATTACCGCAACTTTCAAAACTATTGAACATGAAACCGTTCTATATATGTGCACCCCACTCTCAATGCTGTACTTCACTGCATATACGTTATAGCCGATAGAAGTTTCGAGTCTGCTACCGAAATAAGTAATCTTACCCTATTTATCGGGGACCACCTATACATTGACTGTTAGTATTCTGAGGAGTCCAACGCATCAACGCTGTTAACGCTCTCTGGTTGGTCAGCATTATGACTACAGTGTTTGAGATTGTAAACTGCAGTTTATGTTTCTCCATCCATGTTATAACTCTCCTCATTGCTTGGCTTATTTTTTACTAGACCAAAATCAAAGTCCGAGTGGTGATAACGATTGTCACGTTTCGACCAAGCATACTGAACCATGTGCAAATTTCCTATCTTGTCAAGTATACAAAGAGGTCTGTACGTAGACGGTAGATTATGTTAACGGCTTGTGCTTTTCATTACTGGCATCATTTTAGCAGCTTCCAGTGTGTGGGAATGACTAATATCGTTAAACATGGGTTATATAGATTAAGAACTGGTTGGAGCTGTCGGAAAACATTCTCTGCTTTGGTTCTTCATTGTTGTTACATTAATCAGGTTGCCGGTATTTATATAGTTATACCTGAAGGTAACGAGTTTGCAACCTTTCCAATATTAAAAAATTCGCCGCCAATATCGGTCTTTATTTGTCCGGATGCCCTACTGAGTCCACCGATTTAAGTAGGCCGTCATTCCTTCATAGCGATAATTTTACTTTCCATCTGATTTTTAAGGCTTCCTAATTTCACGTCTTGTCAACTCACCTGCCACTTCCTGCTCTATCGTTTCTTCAATTGATTTACTGAAAATTGATGAATGGGAGCAAGCTAAAGTTTTAAGAGTACACTAATTCAGCAAACCTTAATATGCAGAAGGATAACTATATCGAATTGTCGAATCGTAAAGCGATGTTTAGCGAATCGCTTAAAATGCAAAAACTATTGGAGTATCCGTCTCCTTTGCACAGCATGGAAATAGGTGTCTGACTTTGTTTTGGGAAAAAATTACTTCTCCGTTTGGAGACATTATCGACCCAGTCAAAGAGGTGTTGATCAGACTCGTTGTTAATTTATTATGCGTGGATGTGGGTGATGACTTCTATGATTGAGAGAAAAATTATGATCGTAATGATCTCAAAATGCGACGTTAATGGACAGATGTTTCTGTCGACGAAGATTGCTATGGAGGGTTATAACATTTTAAAGAGCTATCTTGTTACCTAAACCGATATATGATCAGATTTTTGATACATGGTCCTGTTAAAACCGTCACTATTCAATTCTGCATAGATGGAGATAAACTCCTGAGAAAATCAATCAACTGCCTTTAGTGTCGAATAAGCATCTTTTAAAATCCTTTAGAAACCTACTTCCCAACCTCTTCGTCGTTATTGTATGCTAGTGAGGAGAACTATAAACTATATAATATGCAACAGAATCTATACACAGTAAGCTTCACCTTCAATTTCATACCTTTAAGGTGGAGAAAGGTAATCCTGATATGTATCGTAATATTAAACCGAAGACATATAGACCATAATTATAGCTTAAAGACGATAGAGAAGGTAGTGAATCAATACAAAGGAGAAACTTCTCTTCCTGAAATCCACTCCATAAAGATCTGTTTGCTTACCCTGATAAATTCAACGTGGTTTCAAGCAATCTCTCGGTTCGTACAAGTGAAACACTGCAAGACATCATTTTGCTCTCCACTGAAATATTATTTAGGTTTCAGCGGTCTCAAAATCAAATTGTCCTAAAACCAAATGCGATGCATCCGATCGAAGCGAAATTGATGTCAAAATGTGTCCAGTTTTTGTTGAAAAGTACTCGATTTGTTGCAAAGTATCGGTTGTAGGGCTGTAACTGGATCCATGTCTTCTACTCCGCTCCTAGCTTAGTCTCTTCTTTAGGTTCAGCTTGTTCGGCTGCTTTTCGCTTGACGAGTGCTGGTGCGTGAAATGCTTTCGGCACCACTACATTCCATAGATCAATTCTTTATGAATTCAAACGAACTATGCCAGAAATCGACAGGGTTTTAATTTCTACAAATATTTTGAGATGATTTATCCATCCATGGACATGTGGTTCTCACCAGACTTGTTCAAACAGATATCCGAATCACTTGTTTCCTTTTCAGATGAAAATCTTCGAACCAACTCTAAGCTGGTAGGGGATTGTAAGAAATTATTGAAACTCATTGGATCTAATAATAACGTAACGGTCATATAGGTTCTTATGCGCATTGTGACATTGATGGCAACGAAGTTGCAGACAGTTTGGCTAAAACTGGTTATCGCTTATTTTTTATAGACTCTAAACCACCTGCAACTTTACCTCTTTCCATAGTGAAACCTTTACCCTATCGAAGCTAAAACTGACGTCGTCAGCCATCTCTATTTGTCATAAAACGAAATACTTTGTAAGGGGGTTTAACCCGAAGCTGACCAACTACGTTCTTTCACTGAAAAAGAACAGGTTGAATATTGGTTTCTTTATACTTACTGGCCATGGCCGTTTCAAAAATCTACTTCATCACATGGAGCTTGTCAGTGATGCCGTATGTGACGAATGTCTTGAGGAGATTTCGATCGCATGTGATCCCCTGTGTTCAACTCTAGGACTATTCCTGTAGATCTACTGTCTTCACTTTGATGAAGTTCTAGTTTTGCACTATGGGTCCTTTGTGTAGTTGAGTGCGGAACCTTGAAGGGTTTCAGCTAACTTTAGTAATAATACTGTCGAAGAAATTGTCTAGAGTCTCGTATCATATTCTTCCGAAAACAAGTTAGTTATTGAATTATGATCCAAATAATACTAGGTAAGCCGAGTCTTTCATGATAAACTGATCTTACTGTAATGTCCGTCTGATATATGAGAAAGTTATAATGAGGTCCAACCGTCCAAAGTACTCTGCATAAGGGGTTTCCGAATATCGATATAAACGGACACCTTGCTACATGTACACTTTAACATGTTTGAATAACAAACCATACCGTCAATCAAACCATAAGTACGTCCAATGTCGCTTTTCCTAAACAACCCTTATTTGTGCTGATCAAATTCAGACAGTTATAATTACATGTCGATTAACTCATCACAATCTTATAATTAAATATCTAATGTGACACTAATAGCACTTTACTATCCCATAAACATAATTAAAACTATAGACATGGTGTATACAAGCGAACCCTTTTCATCATACACCCATCTCGGAACAACGCTAAACAATCATTAATTTTCCCAAACAACAGTTATATATTAATAAATATCTCAATTTCCAATTACAATGAATTGACTCCATTTAACATTAACAAAACGACAAATTTTGAAGTCAACGTCGTTCGGGATAAATATCGTCTTCGTTGTTGATGTATATCATATACAAGGATATGCAGCGAAGGAAATTTTTATAAATTTTCCGATGACATTGCAGTTAGTCACCCTTCCATTTATAAACGTATAAGGGTTTTTATATAGTGAGAGTAAAAAATTATAAGCTTCCCCCTATTTTGTCTCCTATTTCATTTCCTTTTTACCGACATCAACGCGATGCTACGGAATTATATAAATTTAAGTTTGGTTTTGGTTTGAGTCGTTACTAATTAGTGGGGACACAATTGCATAATTTAGTACTGGCTGTAAATTATTGGCGAAATATAATTAAGATTGGAAAATCGTGAAGTATAAAATTTTTCACCTTTTTGGGTTTGACGATTTGTAAGTGCAACGACAACCATATATGCGCGTGTGTGTGTGTGTGTAATATATACTCGTACGTATACACAAGTAATATAAGAAAATGTATAAGACGGCCAATCGAATAAATTTAAAGTGTCAATAATAAGACATTTCATACCTTATCAAAATCATCAAAATGAAAAATTATAAGACGAGCAGTTAGAGCGAGATGGCGAGGAGGGAAAATGTGTATATAGATACGAGTATACAGTACGCAAAAAAAATCATATAATAATTCTTATATTTATACGACAAGATAGACAGACAGACATGACAAAATTTATGAAATAAGATTACATATATTACAGAGATATGATAATAAAAAATGATAAAGAGAATAAGATGATAATAAGAAGGAAATGGAAAACTCTTGGATTTTGTGTTTGTTTTTTGTACACACATATATACATGTATATAGAGATATGGTTGACAAAATGGGAAAAATCAAAATAAGAAAATCTGACTATTTTATATAAGGAAATGTATACAAAATTTTATGGAATTAACAGCTCGAAGATTTTTTTTACACAGATCATTAGTGATATGTCTCGAGAATTATGAATATATTTAATGCCGATTGTCCCGTAATCGGCTGTATATGGAGAAATTGGTTCATTATCAAAGCTCGCCATCATGTGTCAGGCCGTATAAAGGCCAGTTAAGATGGAATTCTTCCAAGAAATTGGAATTATATGCGGTATACTGAAAGTCGATTTACAATGTGACGTCCGAGGAAGCGTGATGTTAAGTAACTTAGATTTCAACTGTGATGGTCATAATATTAAAGATTTGTAGTATTTTTTATGGTTTTGACATTAATGTTGGCCCGTACCGTGTCAACAATCGGATGAAGTCGACTTCATCGGTGTCGGTCACGACCCATAGTTCTTCATACGGTTGCAAGCAATTAGAAGATGTTAGATCGCTCTTTACGCCGTGGAGCCTTCGTCACCGACAGCGATCTCTACGCCTACCGATACGCGGCTTTCTCTTCAAAGATCGCTGTGATTTGGACCATATATTACACGCATAATTCTTCTATCGAGTGTTAGAAGCCATCTTTCGTACTTATCCGCCAAGGTCCAACTCGCACATCCATACATGACAACGGGTCTAATCAACACTCTGTACAATTTCAGCTTATCCGTATATTCGCAAGATATTTTGATTTCAGGAGTGAACGTAGAGGCACACCTTGATGTCCTCTCCCACACTATTATCGTGAATAATCCAAGATACTTGAATCTCATCACTTCTTCAAACGTGTGGTAACCATTACTGAAAAAAAATTGCGCCTTGGTCTCGAAAACCAGAGTTGTACATATTTTAGTTTTGGACTCGTTGAGTTTGAGACCAACGGAAGCTGAAAGTGATTTAGTCAAAACGTGGCTTTAATTTCTAACCATCCAGTCATATATCTGGCGATCAGGTTTCAGTGAGTGTATATGAAGCAATCACTTGTTAAATCGCAAAACTGTTGACCTTCAGTGAAAGGAAGGGACTTTATTCGGGTTAAACCTATATGTTATAGACCCTTGACATACTCTTTTATACTTAAACCTGTGTAAATCTGCTACCGTGCCCAGAAACGATGCCAAATGAATGTCTGCGTATTTATCGGTTATCCAAATAATTAGTTTGACCTATGAAAATGGTAGGATTAGTTAAAGCCTTGCGGCTCATGAAGGTTATGGCTGTGTTTGGTTAGCAGGATTGATGAGACCCTAAATTTAGGATAAATATATAGACGTACTTCGAATCAAACCAGATTCTTTAATGGTTATAACAACCTTTAGCCCATGTTTTGTAAAATCGTGGTATTTAAGTGGATCGGACGCAATGGCACATACTGTTTGTTGTCCAAAACACCTTCGTAGTTAAGGGCAGGTGACAGGCATTCGCCTAAAACCACTTTATTATAGTACCGACAATGGGTCGATTTTGTCTGTGATGATAATGGATTCGGGCCTACCAACAAATACTAGTGGCAATAGAAACTGCAATAACACCTCAATTTGGAATTTATGAATTCATGAGTATGCTATACAGAACTCTCCATGTTTGATAGACAAAGTCACTGAAGGGTTGGAATTCGTTTATACCCATATTTTGATCGTAAGTCGATCAGAGTCCGAATACCTTCGAACCTACAAAGTCGATAAATTGTCTTAGCCACAAGATCTCTAAAGATCGAATCTCTAAGGCAAGTGAAGCGTTTGACCTTTATTAGAGGGTCGTTTGTATAGTATCCAGATAGTTAAAACTGGTGACCATATACGATAATTTTTATGTAATCTTAACATTTGCTTAGAGACCAACTCGGATGATTCTTATATAGCGATAATCCAATTTTGATTGGAACATGTCATTGCATGAATATGGACGATCCGATACGACCATTCGTAGCACAGAACTGTCACGGTTTCATGGTCAAGATTCCGAAAATATTTCATTTAAATGTTTAAGGTGTGCATGTGCGATTTGACTATTCGAGACTACTACAGTAGTCAACCCTCCAAATAGATAGCAAATGGATGTAACCACTCAGATCCAGGTAATAATTTTTTGTCTTATGAAGTGATGTCGAGGGTCCAACAATCACAGATGCTTTATTTAATACCATCGGACTTTATATTGCAGGTCTGTATGCAATAAAATCCGTTGTGATCCCACAGGATCTTATACTTCCCTTTTTCCCTTATGAGAACCAGTTTGTGCTACTTATGTAGCGTAATAAATCTCACACCCTACAGTTTTCGAAATCAGAGAGGTAGTCCATTAGGAATTTTCCCAAATATTCATGCAAAAGTTCTAGCCTCCTCTATTTCACGTATTCGTAGGGAGATCAGTGTCTTTGAGCGTTTCAAGTCCCGATTTGGCCAGACTTGCCTTACTACTCTAAAATGAGAGACTTGCCTTGCTACCCAATGCCTCATTTTTAAGCACTTTCATGTGTTCCTTATTGGGCCTCCCTAACTTTGCCCTTTCCGGTAGCAGTTGGAGAGTTGTACAATGCCACGCTAGTTTGTCCGCCCTACAGTTCCCAATGATGTCCGAGTTGCCGAGAACCCAGACTAACTGGATTTTGAAATGCAACCCAACGCAACAGAGTCCAGTGATTTGATTGCCGCCTGACTGTCCATATAAATTGCGAAATCAGTGTAGGATACCACATTATGTCTCAACCAATTCAGGACTTCCTTAATCGCGATCCCCTCTGCCTGGCACACGCTGCAGTGAACAGGGATACGAACTGATTTATTTACTTTATAGAAGACTCAAGCTCCAACTTTACCGTGTAGCTTTAATTTATCTGTAAAGAACTGCAGTGCTTCCGTTTCCACAACTTTTCCGGTCCTCCAAGAATCTTTTGAAGGACAGAAGGTTCGGACCGAACCACAAAGTCGGTATAACGTGATCTAGATTCGCCAATTCCTTCCTTTGCGATCTAATTATCGTCGAGTATCCGGTGTGAAGACATTTCCACTGAGATATGCTGATAGTCGGGTGGCCCTAACCACTTCCATCTGCTTACCATAAATACTGATGGAGAGAAGTACAGGTAACATCATACATAAGTACAGGTCTTATTACGGAAGTGAATAGCCAGTGTACCAGCTCCGGTTTCAAAACCTATCTCTTTCCGATGGCGTTCCTGCACGAGTACATGGGTACATAAAATGTTGGGCTTCCAACTAAGCTGACTGTCCAAGATTACGCCTAGAAATCTTGCCTTGTCAGAAAAGTTAGTCTCCTGGTAAGTGATCGAGTTCAGTCCACTCTGTTTAGACTCTAAATTTATGTTGAATATCAATAATATTGATAACAGATGTTTGGATAGAAGTACATTATATTGAGTGTCAGGCGTGTCCACCCGAACATAGTTACAAATCGGTAATTCGATTAGGAAATGTTAGTGTGGCAGTTGATCTGAGTCTTTCTAATATCCGCATCAAGGTCACTTGAATTCTGAAGGACATCTCAAAATGATGATCAAGTATTCACGGAAATTTTCACGGTTTTTTTGGATGGAGGCATCATGAGAAAAGCAGTCACCGATAATTGGGATCAGGCTTAAGGCACTGCGTGTTAGTGGGGTTGGCATGGTCTTAGATTATAGTTCTTTGTATTGGATTTCTTCATTGAAAATTCCGGTTAGACCTATTTTACAGATTCGGTCTTAATAAATTGAGAGTTCTCCAAAGTCGATCGCTCCGAACAAGTAAGAACTTGAACCAGTCAATCGATATAGCAGATGTATAACTAACAGGTAACTCTTATAAAATATAAATAAATGAATAAAACCACTGGAAACACGTACTATTTTCTGGGTCATATACAGGCGCCCTTAACAACATTACCAAAAATCCATTAGTCACGTTCAAAATGAAAAAAATTTATATTTGTTCGTTAATTAATTCGAATATATGTAATGCATTTCATTTATTATGCACCCTCTTAAAGTTTTCCAGCCGCGCGCTCCTCTTTGTCCTATATGCGATAGTGGTTTGAACAAATATATATATAGAGACGACACTCTTTAAGAATACAACTTGTTCGTTTCAATATTTTATACCAAAAAATCGATTGTCGTACGCATAATTAGCATAAATTTCACCATTGTTGATGGCAACAATTTTCGCGTCTTCATTCCAATTGTCTTCGTGAGATTTTCAGTTGATGTACAATAAATCGAAAATTATTCCCTTTTTAACCCTTTATATTGTGTGCACGATGAGACGACAACATGTATATATAATATATATTTAAAGGGTTGTGTTACTTTGGGAATTCGTCATGGTGGTTGGTTGACTGGTTTCGTTTTGTATATGTTGAAGCAAATTCGGCAAAACAAAACAATTGGGCGCACAACCAAAGCGATAATGAGTCGTTTATGACCACATTATATAGAGGTTTGGATCGGCACCGAATCAATTTTTGTGTCACACGAAACCAAAACATTTAAATTGTTAATTATGTTTCAGGTGCAACAACATAATATTTTATGTTTTAATACCTTAACCGTAATAATTATCCTTCACCCAATTATTGGACGAACATCTTACGAGAAAAATCATTTATTTAAAAAAAAAATTGATGTGCGCTTAAATTATATAAAAAAATATTAAAATAATTACTTGCAACAACAGACATGTCCATAAACACAATCAATGGGTATAAACGATTTGGATGTAAACAACATTGAACGCAGAAGCAGCACATCGAGCGAGTACCATCATCTTCAATTAAAATTCAATCACAACAAAAACAAAATATAAGATAATTTATGAATGCACTATACATATTATACAGTCAAACCTCGGTCATCTCATTAATATTCATACAACATTAATACAAATCAATTAATAGTATTGTAAAGTGTTTTTTTGTTCTTATGTCTCGATTTCTTATATACATTTGTGAGAGATGAAATGTGAAAATTAGTTTCCCATCCGACCAAAACTAGTCATCTCGCAAGATCACCAAATACAGTTTAATACACGCATTTAGCATTTAATTTTAGAAGTAGGATCGCAAACAGATGAAGGTGACAGATTGGGTGCGTTTCCTTATTTGTCCGATAGGCGACGAGTTTTTTTTCGGTTTTTCACAATTTTTCCAACGTTCAAATTTATTGTATTTAAGGTGTGCTGTGTGATTTTGATGGACATTCGCGTATATTATATTAATGTAATGAGTTGTGTTGTGTATCGCCAAGTGTAATTCACTTGTAAACATAATTTTTTTAAGTATATTATATATGTTTTAGGACAAGATCGTGATGTTTATGTATGTACATTTATGTTGCAATACTTACCTGGTTCGAGTGATTAATGGACTATTCTCTATCTGTGAAATGAAATATTCATAATTCCAAAATGAGTATATAGAAATGAATTTGGAACGATGTCTACGATATTCAGCATGCGTTTTTGATTTAATTTGTGACATGTTCGAACGAGTGTAATTTGGTGTAATTAGTACTCGTTACAAGATTGGGTGGTCGAATTAATTTACGAACAAAATGGTTTATCGAGACAAGTACGCGATGTTATAACCAAATATAGCCTATAGGAATGTGCTTGTGGGTTTAAATCGTGGCCAAGTGTACTTAATCGGCCTCCGTGTTGCAATATATAACAACTACCAGCGAAATATCTTCGAATTTATCCTTTATAGTTTTTTAAACGGATGGTTCAATATATAACTCATCGATTATGTTGAATTATTTCGGGTTGCCTACGTCTAAATCGATTGAACAACTATTTTCAAACACCTCGAACAGAAGATATTCAACTTTACCGAAATTTCCAATTTCCACTTTTTTTCCAACTAATATGTCAAAGGTATACCGTTGGGATTTTCAGTCCAACTATGTACAATTGAGGTTATCAGAAATAGTGTGCAATGTGAATACGGAAAGACTTCACCAAAAAAGGGTATTTATGCGATTCATGCCCGGTGTCGGAAAAGAGAAATGCAATTATACTGTTGGATGTCATCAAAGTCGCCAATTGTTTTCTGAATTCAGTTACTTCAAACACTGGTTATACATTTACTTCGATTTGTCACTTATATTGAAACTGAGCTAGACTTGTATTTTTATATTGGGTCACACATAAAATGGCTGATCACTATTTTAATGAAAAATCTCGTTTTTCCATCAGAACCTCGCAAAGTTCCATCCTTTGTACTAGCTTTAGAGATAAGAATTTCTATTCCTGGGTTTTAAATCTAAGAAAAAACCATCAGAACCTCTCAAAGTTCCATCGGAACCCTTTTCCAGAACCTCGCAAGGTTCCATCCTTTGTATTAGCTTTAGAGATGAGAATTTCTGATCATGGGGTTATAAATCTAAGAAAGAACCATCAGCACCTACAAAAGTTCCATCCTTTATTACTAGCTTTAGAGATGAGAATTTCTTATCCTAAGGTTATAAATCTAAGAAAGAACCATCAAAACCCCGCAAAGTTCCATCGCAACCTTTTTTTAATCAGAACCTCGCAAGGTTCCATCCTTTGTACTAGCTTTAGAGATGAGGATTTCTGATCCTGGGGTTACAAATCTAAGAAAGAACCATCAGAACCTCGCAAGGTTCCATCGGAACATTTGTTGCACCAGAACCTCACAAGGTTCCATTCTTTGTTACTAGCTTTAGAGATGAGAATTTCTGTTCCTGGGTTTTAAATCTAAAAAATAACTATCAGAACCTATTAAGGTTCCAACGGAACCTTTTTTTTCCATCAGAACCTCGCAAGTTTCCATTCTTTGTTACTATAGCTTAAAAAATGAGAATTTCTGATCTTGGGGTTATAAATCTAAAAAATAACCATCAGAACCTCTCAAGGTTCCATCGGAACCTTTTTTCCCCATCAGAACCTAGCAAGGTTTCATCCTTTGCTACTAGCTTTAGAGATGAGAATTTCTGTTTCTGGGTTATAAATCTAAAAAATAACCATCAGAACTTCTCAAGGTTCCATCGGAACCGTTTTTCCCCATCAGAACCTCGCAAGTTTCCATCCTTTGTTACTAGCTTTAGAGGTGAGAATTTCTGATCCTAGGGGTTTAAATCTAAGAAATAACCACTCATCGAATATCTTGAATGCTCATGTCCGGGACAAGAATTTTTATTAGAATCTGTAGGACTTGCTGTGAACCCTAGTTAGGTTAGCTGTTGCCAGAATGAGGTTGTGCACTTCCAGATTCCATTCTTAAACAATTTTTGGGAGGATTTGGCCTCATTTTGGGAGTATCTGGTGCTTTTTGACCCAGTAAAGGAAATGAGCCTTTTATAATAACTGGATGGTCGTTCAAAAAAACTACGTTAATTGCTCAAGATGCTTGATTCAGAAAGTGTGTCAGTGTAAGATAGTCCCGAAGTCTTTTCAGAACGGCTAAACTGATATGTCTCAATCTGTTGAAAATTTTGGGTAAATCCACCAAAAAAGGCTGAAAATCGAAAAATTGGAAAATTTGAGTGAAGAACTCAGAAAATACCAGAAAACCCCGAACAAATTTGAATTGTATGTTCTATGAATCTTTTGATGATTTTGGACGATGTAAGTGTGAACAGTCGATGCATGACTTGAAAAATCACTGAAAATTGTGAAATAAATTGATAAAAACGCAAAGTGAATGAGAGAAATAAGAGATGGTGCTGAGGTATCATTAATGTCACAGCCCAGTAGATGGCATTGTACGTTGACTTAGGCATTGTGCAATTTGACAGCTGTCCTTGTAGCGTTGTCATTATCGACGAAATATGCAACGAACCTATGATCATGATCGAAGACATATGGGCGTGCATTTATGTGGCGACTACTATGCTTTTGATCGTACGAATGTCACTCGTTGGAATGCACAGCAAAAGAACGAATGTCACTCGTTGGAATGCACAGCAAAAGAACGCATTGATGGAGACAATTGACGAAGAAAACGGTGGAATATTGTTTACTCCTTGCTCCCGGTGGAACAGGCAAAATCTTTCAGGGTACTCAAATGAATGTCAAAAACTCGGCAATAGCCTCGGCAATATTGCAAGAATACTATACAAAAAATTATTGGGCGCGTTCAATCGAATTCGAGATCGACAGCTGCAGTTGAACTCATCCATGTCTGAAACCGTCGAGTTTGTGGCGCTACTGTTTGCGCTTCGTAATAGTAAATTTCTCGAAAATTTGCTTGTTTTACGATGTCTAAGAAAGAGCTTATCATGAAAGTGTTATCAACCGCCGAACTATATATGAATTATGATTGGCTCAGCGAACGAGCGATTTTGACACCAAAAAACTAGGACGTAGACAGTCTGACGTACTTAATCGAAAACCAATTCGCTGGCGAAATGCATTGTTACAATACCATTGACTGTCTGACCAATCAAGACGAGACAACTTTCTCGATTTACCGTGAGCCTATTGCATAACTTGATGCTCAAGATTCTAGAAATCTTGTGATAATCAATATGAAGCATCCGAGGTTATGAACGGTACGCCATTGATTGTACGGACACTGATCAACAACGTGGTTAAAGCGTAGAGCGCGGAACTCCAAATATTAATTCGAAACTTCGTACTCAAATTGGTTATAAAAGTGACTCTATAGAGAAGTTCGGATTAAACCCTTTCTAATCTACATATTTTTGGATCATATTCTGGTGGCCATGAAAACTGATTGGCAACCACTACACTATACTTAAAATAAAGCACAAGGAAACACCCAAAGACTTAGTGAGTACATATGATTTTTTTGTAGTCGAGATTAATCGCGAAGCGACTACATGGGTTTGTTTTACAAATAAATTTAGACCAAGCCATGAGGAACATGTATTTTTGTTCACACAGATGCAAGTCGAATTTAAGATGTTCATGAGCTAAAGATATTTGTAGTTGGTAGATTTATTTTGATAGCATTAGTCATAGACACAAAATATTTACTCCGCGCTACCTGAAGTTGAAATAATTCGATTTGGTCGGCAACGGTTTATAGAATACGATAACACAATAATATTAGATTGAACCAAAATGTCAAAACTATCATGCAAAACTATTATTCAGTACCGTCCAATATTTCACCAATAATTCAAGAATGTTCAATTTTCTTTAACTTTCTCTGAAAAGAAGGAGCGAATTTGGCCATCTTTGGGTTCTCTAAGAAATAATCAACTGGCTAGTATAACATAACCGGTATTCTTAATAAAGTAAAGTCAAATCATCAATTAACCAACGTTAATTTAATTAAGGTTAGGTTATTAATTGACGACATATCGAGACACATATAATAAACACTTCTTATCTACTCCAAAGCTATTTACACAGCTATGCGGCGGTTCAAAACTATTTATAACGATGCCGATAACGCAGTAATTTATTCAACAACTCGATTCGAAAACATAATCCTCGCTCGACCTCTAAACATAGAAAATCATCACTTGCACCTAAACCACTGTATATACGTAACGTATGTATGTACATAAACGACACAATAACAAAAACTCAAAACTAGGATAAAAATTTCACTTCCAGCTGATTTTAAATTACGTATAGTTTTGTATATGAACAATCCAAATCCACATCTAATTTGCATTCCCTTCAAAACACACAACCGCACACACATAAAGTTCAATGAAATTTTCCAAAAAAAAATAAATCCAAAAAAGAAAACTAAACCCAACAAGGCAGAGGCAGGCAGGCAGCACACCTCACAACAACAACAGAAAAAAAACTGCATCTACTTTACGATATACAACAACAATACATCCAGCAAACGATATCCTGAATTCCTGAATAATTTATTCCAGCTTTTTTGTTGCTGTGCGCTCGATTGTTGGGTGTACATTGTGTATGTATATATGTAGTTTGGAACCGGCACACAAACACACACACTCAATACCAAACCAAAAAAAAACTAATTTGAATAAATTCACCTCGCGCTTTTTTTGCGCGCTATATAATAAAGGGTTAACTATCCCTTTAACACAAGGGTTAATAAACCGCTTGATATGCCCGGCGGGTCATATATCGCATACCAAAAGCACACAGTTCTATATATTTTCACTCACAATTCGAATAAATTTCACTCAATTTAGTTTTTCACTCGAAATCGAAACAACAACAAAATAAGACAAAATTTTCCGATTGTATATAGGCAAAAAAATTTGTCTTCATTTGTTTCAATTGAAAACACACACAAAAAAATGTTGAGAGAAAAATACGAAAAACACAAAAGAAAATTTTTTGTTTAAAGTAGAATAGACATGCGCCACAATATATGGGCGGAGCCTGCTTTTTGTTTCATTCCAATATTCGTTCCAATTTTTTTTTTTTTTTTTTTGGGTGGACTTACATTATTCATCCTATGTACAGCGACGTCACAATTTTGTGTGTTTTTCAACACGATTGTTGTTTTTGTATACGTACTAATCCAATCACAATTTAAAACAAAATCGAAAATCAACATTGTATCGTCTCGTTCTCGTCGATGCGATCCGATAAGGTCGGCAATATATAAAGTGGGGGATTTTCGTAACGAGGTTAATATGATTTTGTATAGTGTGTGCAAGACGAAGATGGAATGATGATTGTTTTGATGTATTTTGTTTTTGTTGTTTTGTTTCGTTTGTGCAAAACGAACTACGAATGAAGTGGTTGAAGAGGAATGAACGAAAAAAAAAACGAAAAAAAAAACAAAAACACAAAAAAGAAGCGAAAAATACGAAATGAAGAAAAAACAAAATACATTGATCGAAACAAAAAATAGTTAGATTCGATGATTGTTTAGTTGACTTCGATATTCCGGAGCGTTTACACGTAATAAATGTCGATCAAATATAGTTAATGTGTCTTTAGTATCGATATTTTTTTTGTTGTTGTTTATTTGATTTTTTGAGTTGTTTTGTGAAAAAAATATTTCGAATCATTTTCTTTTGCGGAACTGTTTGTCGAAAGCGAAATACGTCGTGGGTGTGAAAATTACAGTACATACCAAAAAAATTTATGAGAGTGACATATAAAATATATATTCATGTGGATTTATTGAATGAAAATTTGTATAAAGTGAAAATTATAATGCAAATGAGTGAGAAATGAGATAAGAATATATTATAGATCTGTATGTGTAAAACGTGTGATATAAGAAGATATAAGAGATCTATCTTTAAGTAAAAAAGAAATACAGTGAAAATTTTTTGATAAAAGATTTGAGTGAAAATCATAATAGAAAATTTTTGTTGTATATGTTGTGGTTGATGCATGCTTGCAACGTACAGGATTTGAGTTGGATGAAAAACTAAGTGATTTTTTTGAAAGAATTTTTTGTGAAATCGTCTAAAACTGAGCCCAATTTTGGAGCTGTACCCCGCCAGCGTGGAGGGGCTTAGCAGCCCTAGAGCGGTGGGGATGGCCGCTACCACATACATGACAACATCATCCGGCGACCTGGATATGGGTCTTGGTGGCGGTTATCATACATCGTCGCCGCGCAGTGCGACCGATGCCGCCGAAATGAAATATGGCCAACACCACCATCATCATCATCAGTTAGCCTCGAGTCCGAGTCCCAATGCGCCCGGTTTGGGTTCGGTCGGGTCGGGGCTCGGTGGTGTTGGTAGCAATCCATGGGCCGCATTTCATCCAACCGATACATGGGCACTGCCAACCCATCATTCGCATCATCATCCGGCAGATGTTAAACAGGAAATGCATTTATCACAGCAGACGAGAGCACAACAGGGTATGGCATCGCCGCACGGTTGGCATGCGCCCGTACATCCATCATCACATTATGGACCGACAGCGAATTCACCATTGCAATATCATCATGCGGCCGTTAATGGTATGCTACATCATCCTGCCCATCCGCATCATCAGAGTTCGGCACCGTTGCATCATGCGCTACGCGGTGAATCGCCTCAATTGCATATACATCCGCATCATATGCCCGGCGATCGGGATGTGAGCGCTGGCGAGGAGGACACACCGACGTCCGACGATCTAGAAGCGTTTGCTAAACAATTTAAACAACGTAGAATAAAATTAGGATTTACACAAGCTGATGTTGGCTTAGCATTAGGTACCCTATATGGTAATGTTTTCTCACAAACGACAATATGTCGATTTGAGGCTCTACAATTAAGTTTCAAAAATATGTGTAAACTAAAGCCGTTGCTACAGAAATGGCTTGAGGAGGCTGATTCGACGACCGGTTCACCAACGAGTATTGATAAAATAGCGGCCCAGGGTCGAAAACGAAAAAAACGTACTAGCATCGAAGTGTCGGTGAAGGGCGCCCTCGAACAACATTTCCACAAGCAGCCGAAACCATCGGCCCAGGAAATATCGGCGCTGGCCGATTCGCTGCAACTCGAAAAGGAAGTTGTACGCGTTTGGTTTTGCAATCGGAGGCAAAAAGAGAAACGAATGACACCACCAAATACATTAGGCAGTGATATGATGGATGGTATGCCACCGTCGCATATGGGTCACGGCGGTCACGGCTATCATCCACATCACGATGTGCACGGTAGTCCGATGGGCACGACCCATAGTCACAGTCATAGTCCACCAATGCTATCGCCACAAAGTTTACAAGGTGGTCCGGGTCATCAATTGACGGCCCACTAGCAATCAGAGCACCAGGAGTCCTCCACACCACTGCAACAACATCTAATGCAACAATACCATCATACTGTTGTATCAAATCCAAATAATCCTCTACAATCGTCCTCGTCGTCGTCGTCGACATCATCGTCGGCTGCCGCTGCTGCAGCGGCCGCGGCCGCAACACAAATGTACATAAGCCATCATCATCATCATCAACAGCAGCAACAGCAATTGCATGCTCGTCGCATATTTCAAGAGTGGACACTTCAATTTGGTACAACAGCCGGACCTGCCCCTGGTGCTCGATACTTTAATAATAATTACAGTGGTGAAAATTAATTTAATTCTCTATAATATATAATATATATATATAAATAAATACAAATAAATAAAATAAATAAATAAATATAAATAATAATAATTAATTTTTTATTATATATATATTATTAAACAACCGTTATTTCTATTAATTAAATAATTAATTATTTTTTTTAAATGACTATAAATATATAATTTAAAACAAAAACATAAATAAAACAAATATTAAGTTAAATCTCTTTAAATAAATAATTAAAACAAAACAAGAGAAACTAAAAAACTCTAAATAAGTAAATAAATAAAATTATTTTATTAATAATTACGTCACAAGTAAACAAAAAAAAATTAAGTGATTAATTAAGAAATTATAAATAAATAAATATATTTATATATATTAATTAATTGTTGTAAATATTTAAATATTAAAACAAAAAGTAATTTAATTAAATAAGTAAAAATGAAATAAAATATTAATTTTAGAAGTTCATATTTTTAGTGAATGAAAATATAAAAAAATTTTGTGAAAAATAAAATTAAAAAATTAAAATTATTATTTTATAAATACAAGAAAAAAATATATATATATATTATTATATAAAAATGTAAGTAAATAATTTAATTAATGAAAAAATGAAAATAGATTTTTTGTTATATTTATAAAAAAAAAAATTTCGAAATTTATTTTTGGATTTAATTTTTAAATTTATTTTTATTTACGAAACGGACATTTTGTTATAACAAAAATAATCTACGGCTTATTAATTTTTAATTTTTATTGTTATGATTTTTATAATTTAATTAATTAATTTTCCCGCCGGAAAATTTAATTATAGACGCGTGTACATTCGTATAGGCCAGTACTTAAAACAAAATAAAATTTAATTATTTTTATTTTATTAAACGTTTCGAATGGTAAAAATAAATTTAAAAATTGAATTGCGCTAAAATTATAAAAAAATAAATTAAATATATAAATTTTTAAATTTTAAATATATAATTTCGATTTTACTACTACTACTACATAAAAACGTGAAACACAAAATTTTTGAAAAATTGTATAAAAAAAAAATTAACAAAATTTATAAAATTACAAAAAACTTAAAAAAATGTAGAATTTTAATTAATTATTAATTATAATTATTATTATTATATTATTATTATTATTATTTTATATATAATATTATTATTATTATTTTTTAAATTATAAATTAAAAATTATAAAAACAAAAAAATTATTACACACACAACACAAAGAAAATCAAAAATCGAAAAAATTAAGAAAAAATTAAGAAAAAAATTGCAAAACAATTTCCAAAAAAAAAAAATAAAGAGAATGAAAAATTCCGTACTGAAAAAATTTAAAAAAAAAATTCGTTTGTTATTTTGGTGGTGTTTGGAGTTTTTCCGGAAAACGCGGGAATTGTTGTTCGAATATATCGCAAAGTGTTAATTTTTTTTTCTATAGTGATTTTTGTTGAGTGATCCAAAGTGATATATAGAAATGGTTTTGTTGGCAGATGTCGAATGGTGGGCTGAAGCGTAAGTGATTTTGTATTAATTTGTCTGTTTTTTTTCAATTGTTTTGTTTGACAGTAGTGTACGGTAACCGTCGGTTAACTGTATATACGTTGTCGCTTGTTTGTGTGGAAACGAGGCCAAGTTGTTAATTAACAATAGTTTGTTTCTATATCTTTTGAGGTATAATACAGGTGAACCTCGATTAACGAAGGGGTTCGCTTGTTGGGAATGCTTGATTCGATAATCGAGGCTTGTGTTGTTCTTATCACATTACCGCTGATTATGTTGATAATATCGGTTACATCAGATACTGCGCCTACTACTGTCAGATACTTTCACACAGCCTCTTATTTTCGACGGTATTGGGAATGGATTGAGGACGTCCAGGCATATCATCCAAATAAGAAGTGCCTTATTATCTAAGTTCAGTTTCTGATTGGACTCTTTTATCTCTTTGCTAAGATAGTTCTGTATCTTATCATTACAAACTGTACTAGTCATTCCAGCCTTCATGTTTGATTTATAAATGAGCAGCAATGCTGATTTTTGAATGCCTTTCAGTTGTTTGTGGTTTTCAGAACGACCGATTATAAACAGCTTAAATGAAGTTATTCAGTTACATTTCGATATTTTAAATTCAGGAGTTGGGTTGTCTTTTTAAGAATTATAGGTCCGATTTGGTAGCTTTCTCTAATTATTTCTTGGATAAATTACCTCAATGCCCACGTTTGCTGTTTCGCCTGTTTTTTTAATACTAAGCTATATTTTTGTAACATTTCTCAAGTCATTCATTGCTGGTTACAGATGTCTTTCCGGCATTTGCTTCACTTGCTTTTGACGTTTCCTGTTGTTTCCTATGTAAGAAGTAAGTTGAAATTTTTAGCGTCATTTCTTTAATAAGTGAACCCAAAATCGTTTTTATGTTAGATCCATATACCATAAATTTTTTTCCAATCCCTCCAGTTGAATTGTGGATGGAGCCATTTTCAAAGTTCGAGCAGTATCAAAAGTTTTCTTCCCACGTTCTTTGCTATTTATAATCTCAAGTTTTGCTCTATTGCAATGGTTTTTCGCCTTCTATAATAACTTATGGATTTTACAATTACATGTGCTGGGTTTAATTGAACGAAAGACTTACGAATTCGTGAATCAACTAACGTTAGACTTACTGTTAGTATCGTTGATTAGACAGTTTCTGAAATCAGCATGGTGGTTAGTAACGTATTGCAATTAAACGTCTTACTGTCTGGCACAATTTCAGCTACTATATTTAATCTCTTGTTCAAGAAAACTGTTCTTAAGGTTGTAAATCCGAAATAGTCTAATTATGTACATTTATGTTCTTCCAGAATTCAAATGGAAGAATAAACTCTTAAATATTTTTAAAACGTTTCTGGATCCTATTTTGCAATTTCATTGTGAATATTCTGCTTTTGTAGTTTTGTTGTTTGTTGACATAAGTTCGTTCAAGAAACCTCACAAAAAATCAGGGAGTGTTATAGTTGGAGAAAGGTAGCCACGCATCTCTTGAACTTAGCTCCCGGACTACCGGACTAAAAAAAAATTTCCAGCATGATTCGGTATATTGTCCCAGAGACAGTAAAAAGTATGGACTGATAACTCGATCAGCTACAATTCCACACCAAACAGTGCATCTATAAAAGAGGGTAATTGTCGCTGATCCAATACTCTTGAATTCTCCTTACCTCCAATTCGGTCCATTTACGTTCTTTTTATTGACATATCCAAATAAATGAAAATGAGCTTCATTGTTCAATATAGGCAGCACATAGATAAGTAGTCACCGATGGATCAGCGTAGAAACTTCCTCGTATATATCCACAGCTTGTGCAGTGCGAATAGGTTCAGATAGGTCGAACCTCAAAACGGATCATTAATATATCTTATATCATTGTTAACACTGGAAGTCGTCGCACTATTGAAAATTTAAAAAAATTATCAGCATTTCAAATCAGTCAGTCCAAGTTGGCCCACCCTATAGAATCGTTGGTAAACAACACGTATTCCTTAACCACTTCTTGTTATCTCTGGACTACAAAATTATTATATATTTCTTATTTCCACCTGTATGTTTGTGAACTCTGTTGACATTTTTCAGTCGTTATTGGAATAGAGCATCAGTATCCATCAATTCAGGTGGCATTTACTCTTGCAAACAGGCGCTATATACACATATTGAAAAAAGGAAATAATATAATATATCAACCAATCGTACTGCCTTACTCTATTAGCAGACGGTAGTTCAGAACACGCTTGACATAACATAGTACAGCAACACTTTTCGAGCATGTTGTTCCTTTATTACCTTCTTAAAGTATATAAATCTGGATGATTCTGACCTTTTAAACTTGTGCAAAACTTCCGCTCTTTGGCGTGTCAGCTGATAGTTTCTCAGGGCCGAAACGTTGCCTAGTCAGTAGATACATATAGCAGAAAATCTAGATATGTTCACTGTATATCTACTTACTTCATCCCATTCAGTCTCTGTAATTCCCAATCTCTCTGATCTCTCAAATATGATAAAGTAGGTTAGGTTGTTATAGGTTGCTGTGGCTGCTATCGCACACTTAGACCGGCGATTGGTCCGTTGTGATACCACTCTATGTACGGCTATAGGTCCGAGTTTTCCTAGAACCATTTGCGCATTGCATAACTCCATGTCAGCCTATAGTACTGACATGGACGATGGGTCGGCCCATGGATTTTAAACACGACAGGGGATCCAGATATGTTCATTTTACACCACCGATCGTACCGCCCCAACGATCTAAGGTGAAACCCCCATTTTTCATCTTGCCCCGAATCGGGATTCGAACCCGGTGCCTCCCGCTTCAACTGCCGCAGCTTTAACCACTGCGCCACCTGGGCGGTTATGGCAAACTAAGATGGTTCTTTCTTTTTCCAAGAATTAAATAGAATTCTTACAATAGAGATATACCAGAATTAAGTCAACGAGTTGAGTCATCTTATATAAGACGGTAAATCAGTCCCAAATCTAGTCTAAGTTGACTTAATATTTTTACAATCATAATCTGTTGCGGTTTTACAGAGAAAGCTTGTAACTAAGTCAAATTACTAATCACTTCTTGTGTAGAGTCAACATTATGTTGGATCCGTCGGAGATACTTTGTCCAAGAGGAAGGTTTAACTCGTATAAATCGCATTGCAAGTATATTAGTCGAGTGAATGACTTTGACGAGTATTTTTAAACTTTCACATTATACTTTGGGATAGTGGTTGTCCTCCGTCTCCTGCTAACACCTGGAGAATGTTCAGTTTAGGTCAACGGCGGGAATCGTATGTCCGACAAAGTCAAGTTTTATAATAAACCCAAAGTTGGTGTTGACCCTGCCGTTGTTATGTGCCACATATAATGTAGTAAGGAATGCCCGTCGATGGTCTTTGGTAATATTTGATTGCCTAATAAATCCATCAATATTTAGTTATGGTATACACACACAATTTCGGTGTGCACCTAGTGATACACTGAAAGTAACAAAAGTAGGCGGATATATCAATGGAGGTTTAGGATAACAACTCAAACGAATTGTCGAAAACGACATCCGAAAAGTTAATCAGCAGGCCTAGTGAATAAGATACAAAGGACTCTTGATAATTTGTGCAGCCATTACGTTTGAAAACTCTTAAAGGTTTTCGCAGAAGCTCGTCTAACAACTGGTTCTTTGTCTAGCATTGTAGTGGATTGTTAAATTACACACCGTCGCCTAGGCTTCGACATTACCGATATTTCAATATTCCAATTCAGTTAGGTGGATTGTCATGTTGGGAGCTACTCATCTCAACAAATGGATATGACAAGTATTCTGACAATATCTAGTTGCCTTGTCCGTGACAACGATATTAGTTAAGTTCAGTGATCATCTGTCAATAATATTTAGGATTTCAAAACGTAGAGAGCGAGTGGTGGCTTAAAACGGTCCGCAAACTTAGCTGAGTGAAAATAATATTTATACTTTAAACGGTGAGGTTTAATGCGAAATGGTTCGAAATTGTTTACAAAATATAAACATTTTGTATGAAGTATAGGTGGTAAGTATACAGTATTGAGTGTGGAACCTCAAAGGGTTCCAGCCAACTTGATTGTGTCTTATGTTTTCACACCATCCAAATCAAAGTCTTCTAGGCTTATTCTATTTTCTATGCCAGCCTATATTTACAGACCATTGTTCCGTATCTGATCAACAATCTGACTCCATCGGCTTCAATCTCGAGCAATCTTTATATTTTTGTTAACAGTTAGAAGATGCCAGATCGCTCTCTTAACATAAAGAGCCATCATGATTCTACTCTCAAATGTTAGAAGTCATATCTCACACTCATCCGTCACGCTCTACAACTGCAGAAGGGAGGACGTGAGGATATAAGGCCCGATTGCTAGAGGCAAGGTGGACCTTTCAATTTCGCCTTGGTGTCTAAAACGGAAGCTGAATACTGTTCTAGAGGACAGTTGTCATTTAATACAATTACACAGATATAACCTGTATATGGAAAAAGTAGATTAGATTGTCGGAGTGAGATATTGTATTGCGTTAGGACACTTATATGAAGGTTGTAGTCCAACGTGATGTTTAAGAGTATCGGGGAGAGCTCTTTGTCAAACACCAGATTTCTCATCTCGTAGAGTATTACTTACTGAGGTTTTTGTAGTTTTATACCCACCGATGAAATTCATGATAATCTTTTCTGTCAACCTCAGCCTTGAGTTCGGTATTATATACCAGTCTATATTTTGCCTAATGCTCTTGACATGGTCCACAACCATTATAGCTTACTTCAAAAGTCTTTTCAGATTTTATTTACAGCATCAAAGTAGTTGCAGTATAGATTATAAAGTAGCACAAAGTAGGTAAGTATATAGGAAGTGTAGAGAAGAAGTTCATATATTTCGTCCCATTATATAAGTCGTTAAAACCCAGCTCTCAGATTTATGACGTTCTCATCCTATTCCATTTATTATTGCCATTTGTAGTTTTTTACTTTTCAATTAAAATGAATTTTCACCAAAACAAAAACAAGTGGAAAATAAAATTCAATTTATATTGTCTGTGTGTGTGTGTGTCTAGGAAAAGCACCAGTTATAGTGTTTCCAATTTTTTTTATTTATTTAATCTTCATCTCTATCGTACAACACACGTACAAGAAGAGTATATACAATAAATTCTTCCCTATACAACCCCCTAACGACCAGCTATATAAAATCCACCAAATTTATAGAAATCACAATGAACAATAAAAATGTTGTTATTTATTTATATTCACTAAAAAAAACTAAATAAATAAAAAAATATGAGGCAGCGCTTCCATTTATCATCATCTCTGACACAATTCACCACACACCGAAAAAAAACACTCAAAAATTTACTTAAAGAATTCTCAAATAAAATCGTCCTTTTTCTACATGTAGTCGATTTTATGATCCTGGACACTTTATACACACATACATAGCGAGCCGAGATATAGGGTAGCCGGGATCATAAATCAAATACTAAATCGTATAGATTTGATTGTTTATTTGTCGACTGTACACAACCCAGGCTACATGTGTAGATGAAAATTATGATATTAAAGTGCATTGGGTTGTGGTGTGCGAGGGGGAATGAGTTAAATCGGGAATTCCGAAATCTGTTTTCTATATAATCTTATGAAATTCTTAATTATATAACCGATCTCGGTCTATACAATGTATAAATCCTTTTCTTTAATAGTTACCTGTGTGATGGTTGGCGCGATTGTTTATTTTAAATCAGAACGTTTCGTAGCCGCCCACATTTTGAACAGATGTTATTTCAAAATTTCCCGCAATATTGTTTTTTCCATCGATTATGGTATGTTGTTAACGACACTCGCATCGAAATGGTCTATAATACTCTATGTGTAGTTGTTAGTGGTTTGTAATGTTAAGTGAATAGTTTTGGTACACACAATGACCATGGTGTCGGTTAGAGTTAAGGTTCGGTAACGGTTGTTGTCTTAACCTATTGAGAAAGTAATGTAGAGCACTGGGGTCAATCAAGCGGTAATCTTCATCGGATTACAAGAAGCGCTTTGTTGAGCTGTAAATCTTCAACACTCCTCTTAATATTGCACTGCCCATGATAAAGTTGTATATTGGTCAGCCATGGTTTTACTTTCAAATTGCAGCTTGGCCGCATCCGTAAATATTTTACTCTCATTTCGAAAAATCGGGCCACTCCATTCAATAAAATAGGTTTCACTGCTAAGATGTAGGGCTTATGTATGAAAGGAGGCTTTACTCCTCATACATTTATACTCATATGAAGTTTTTCGCTTATTTACGTCCTATACTTTACGCCTATACTATACGCTCCATGTTGGCCAATCTTCACACTATATGACTATAGTACTGACATGGAAGATGGGTAGACCTATGAATTCCTGACTCCAACAGGGGGTCATAGGTGTGCTTTTAAACCATCTATCGTAATCCTATGGTAGAAATTCTGTTTCGCATCCATCCGGGAAGTCTCGCCGAACTACCACAGTATACCATTAAGACGGTTCATATGGCATTTAGATAGAGTTGCGTTATGACCTTGAACCCGCCTCAACTGACGGTGCAGGTTTAACTAATTAACGTTTTATTTTTCACTCTTTGAGTTATTAATTCAAGTAAGGTTTGTGTCGTTTCTTTGTCACCTGTTTTGGAGTCACATTCACTCTTTTGCAATTCCTTCTAAATGTCCCTCTATGTTGTGGTTGTATCATTATATATCATTATTGCTTCCTTATAGTATTGACATGGAATATGGGATGGGGCAGATGTTAAAATCGGTTTTACATTCCTTTGATCATAGAAACCGATACCATCAGCTCTTTTTAACCTAGTTTTATCCAATAAGTCATTTGATTAGTGATTTAAGCGAAGTGAGGATTGATTGGAGTGTTCATTCACACCAACGATCGCACTGCCCAAACGATCGATGGTGAATAATCTCGTTTTTCATCTTGTCCCGGATTGGGATTCGAATCCGGTACCTCCCACTCCAAGTTCCCCAGATTTTAACCACTGCGCCACCTGAACTAAGAGGGTCTCACTTCTCGTCGTTGACGAACCATTAACATGCAGTAGGTGTAAAAGCAATAGGAGAGTAGACCGCTTACAAGCTTCACCAAATCTTATTAAATGGATAGAAGTTAGATGGTTGTCTGTCGTTGGTTTTAGCAGTTGGTTTCATTTCGGGCCTTTATGGGTTAGCTTATTAAATTATACCTAAATTATAGAGAAACTTGTCTGTGTCGTTTTCACCGTATGACGATATGAAAGGCTGTCAAGAGATCCTATCAAGTGCCTCCCAAACTTATCTTGATGACGCAACCTTTATTGAAGGTGCTAGGCGTGTCTCTAGATAGCATGTTCCACGTGTTTCTAGATAGCTTTAATGCAAATTGGGTCTTCAGTCATTAGTCATTGCTACAGTAGTGTTGCTCGATTGTGGTCACTGTCAGAAAAGGTGAGAAAAATTTGTCGCGGATCGCTGTCAAGTGACCGCTTTAAATCCAACTGAGTGGTTACATCTATCACTTTCATTTGCTTATTACTATGAGGACACAACTTATAGACTGTGCTATAATAATTGTATCTGGACTATATGGACTATATGGTGGTGCAAGCTTAATTGGAGGTGTTCGTTCGTGGTGTCCCTAGAAAGCATGTTCGTGGGGTCAATTTGTAAAACGGACGCATTAGCGTAACTCGGCTCTTCATCATTAGTCGTCTCACGAGTGATTAAATATCGTTTCTATATTGTATTGTTGCGCCATTGTGGTCACTATTTGAAGCTGATAAGCAGAATTTGTCGTGAGTAAGAGGCAATTGATTGGTAAATCTTTCTCTTCCATTTGTTGATTCAGCATTTGTGTAGGGCCGCAAATTATGGAGTGAGCTATCTTAATCGAGCTGGACAATTTGCAATGTCACTACATCTATTGGATTTTTTGAGCAACAATTATGATTGAATCATACCAGTCAAAGTCATAATGCAGGTAAGCCTTTTCGAGTCTAAAACTATAAGTTTTTACAAACCAATTGTAACAGCTTAAATTGTACATTAAGAGCGAACCATTCGTGGCAAACTATACCACGTGATTGAAATCATTCCAACCGACTATACAAGACGGTACAAGGACTATACAAGGATGAAATTGCATATAATTGTGAGGAGCTTTGAAAGTCCTGAAATAAAAGCTATCGAATTACTGTAACCAGAAGGGAGTAATAGGAACCTCTGAAATCCTGATGTGATGAGATATGGCTCCGTATGCTGCTGTGCCGAGCTCTGAGACAAGTGGGTGAATCACACCAACCAAAAAATGTTTGTAATTTATGGGAGAGGTAAAACCAACGGTTAAAATTAATTTAAATTAATAAAAAATTTAATTTAATTTATTATATGAAATTATGTAATTGTATTTCAAATTTTAGCGTTGATAAAAAAAATAATTAATTTTATTTTCCAATCGTAAATTAATTATTTATTGATGAATAGATAGAAAATTATGATAATTTTTTTTGCACGTTTCCACGTTCATAAACAAATTAATTTGTTTAGATGAAAATTTATTGATTCGCGTATACAAAGTGCCGATTGCTGAGCATCGCAAATTCTGCGTGGTGTAAGCAAGGGCATCCGCAGCATAATTTTGTTTTTTTATAATTTTCTTTGCATTTAACTATAATTTTCTACCTTAAGGGAAATTGGTTAGCGTGTTGATGCACATTATAATGCCGCTGATGCAGAATGTTATTGGATCGTGCTAAATTTGTTGCTATATATGCAGTTCGACCCATATATATATAATTGATGTGGTCGCGTTTATCTCGACTCGTTTACTATATCTACGACACATATATAACCACAATTCAATTTGTTTATATAATTTAAATAAATTATCGATTTCAAGTTCAAAAATCAAAATAATTAATTTTAATTTTCTATATATAATTTTATTTTATTTAAATATATACAACGACCATATACGTACATAATCACTGTACATATAGACAGACGTGAAATGCAAAAAAAAACTATTTAAATTAATTATAATTATTAATTAAAATTAATTATGTATATTGGGGGAAAATCTGGGAAAATTATATATACACGAGATTGCAATTGAATGTCAATGATACCGGCGACTTGACATCCGAACAAGTATACAGATGAATAATTTCGTGCGGCGTCTCGGTTAAATTTAGTTAATTTTTTTTTCTAAATGTATAATTAATTAATTAATTTATAATTAAGATTGTAATAAAATATAGATTTTTTATTTAACACATGTGTTGTGACACAATCGCTTATTTGGTTGGTGTGTGTGTACATTGAGAAACAAGTTGGATGCACTTTGGAATGTCAAGGTAAGTGTTGCATTATTATCTATATCGATTAGTTGATAAATTAGCTTACACGAATATGTATTTTGAGTAGGTGGAGGCAAAACACGTTGTTTGAACCCGGTTGACTCACCAACTGCAGACGATATAACGATATATCCGTCAAAGCTCATTCAGTAGAACTGTGGCGACCTACTCCGAGTAATCCTACTCCGAGTAGTACCCCACATACACTTAATCTAGTACCATTTTAGTACTAAGGTCTAAAGTGATTGCAAATTATTGCTTCGCCACGAAATCACACAGACTACAGAAACGAGTCACGAACAACACGTCAATACCTTGTGACACAACCTCCCGATACCCTCCTGCCCTAACGGCAAAATTTAACTTCCCACAATGGAATTTCTGCCTTCTCTCTCTCAATACGTGGTGGTTCGTTTCGCGCTCTCAAGGCACAGATATATCCAGGAAGTTCGTTTCATGTCGCAACAAGCCTAATCACTAAGCGGGCGAAAGCAGCCACCCCAACGCATTACGGCATAGATCGTCATAATCAAAACAGAGGGGGAATTCATTTTCGGTGGAGTAATGTGGCGTCCAGAGCAACTCACAAATTAGCTCACGCCACACGCAATTAATAAAATCGATATTTCGAGTTAAGTTCTTGTAATTCACTAGTACTATCGCAACTGAACGTATGTATACGAATCGCGCAGTATAAACATCAAGTCCGGTAGCATATGCCTGAGGAGATGGATTTGATCTTTTCGATCTCGCAGTCCTTCAATGACGTCATCATCATCGGATCGAAACCGGTCTAGTGGATTACAAGAACAAGCAACAACTCGCATTACAACACATTCTCAAATTTACAGTAAGCTACACACGCTTCAGAACGTTGGATCAACTTTATCTCGCTCACTTAAAAAATTGCTTGTTTATGTCACAATCAAACAGCCAATGTATAAGTTTTTCTCTATACGGAAAATTCTGCCTATGAAATGTCTCGTGATGAGATGATGAACATTTATTATCCTATCCCGTTTCACAATAGAAACCCACAAGCCATTAACCCTCGCTTTTTATCCAAATAATATTTTCTATATTAAGGAAAAATTTGAAAAATATATGCTAACAAATCGAAGACTATTAGCTGAAGTGCTCTCTTTTCAAGAGAATCATCATATCACCTCTAACAGTTAAATTTTTAAATCAATTAAAAATTTTACAACGAACAGTTTCGAGGCACCAAAGAGGAGCTAAGCGGGTACAACTTACTCTCAACTTATTCGGTCCGCAATCGTTAAAATGGCAAAATAGCAAATATTGACCATTTCTACTCAAGAGGTCAATGATCTAGTATAACCTTCATACTACATATATTGGTTTTCTATCCGAGTGCTAACTCGATGTTCCAAGATTTGGAACACGTCCAAAATACAAAACGATAGGACTTTATAAATTCCATACCTTAGATGATTTAATCAACTGGTCATACCCCAGTAAGTATAGCCATACTCCAGTAATCGTTTGAATTTTATCTCTACAATCTGTTTCAGGGCTCGAGGCACTTCCAACTCTTTCGCGGTTCGTTTATTTACGTCCTTATCTTACACCATTACAGTGAAATCGAAGACGTACGGGTCGATAGGTCTGATTTACGTAGAACCATCTGCACATTGCATAGCTACATGACAGCCTATATGTACTAACATGGAAGATGGGTTGGCCCATGAATTCTGCACTCCAATAGAGGGTCATAGATGTGTTCTTTACACCATCGATCGTAATCGTATGGTGAAATTCCCTTTTGCATTCTGCCCCTATCGGGATTCGAACTCGGTACCTCCCGCTCCAACTGCCGCAGCTTTAACCACTACGCCACATTGGCGGTCGTTTGAATCTTAATTAACCCCATTGCTTGAACCCAGCATCTTATATTATCAAACCGACCATCAACTAATTGTCTAGTCGTTATGTTGTCCTTACCAGACAGTTAGTTTGGCTGTTTAGATGATAAGCATACAGGTAAATCTCTATTGGGATTCACCTGTATGCTTAGAGATGCTAATTTAGGACCTCATTTTCCACCAATCTTAGTGCTTCCTATCTGATATCCTGATCTCGTATATTATCTGTATTAATGCGTCGATATTGATCCACTTCCTAGACTCGCTTGGTTAAGGGATGCAATGTTAAAATTTCATAACAGTTACTGCCTTTAGTTTAATTGGTGTTTGCTTGCTCATAAAGCCCTCGTTGTTTTAAATTCGGGTTTGGTTAAGTTTACTACCAATTGTTCCTAAGGGAATTGATATGCCCAAAGTATCAAGAGTTCAGCACCATAAACTCGTTCATTCATTTAACTCTGGGTTTTGCTCATATTCTTATATTACAAAGCTCGAACTAGACGTCGGCGTTGGTTGGTTCACATCAGTTTGTTCGTTCTTTCTTTAAAATCTGTGTTAAAGCAGAAGCACTCCAAACTCTTGAAGTTCCTTACAACAATATTAGGAAATACTAGTAACATTCTAGCTGTAGTTTGAGGACTGTTATGCTGTTGCTTCTTGTAAGGAATAAGTTGCTGCGTGAACTTTGACCACGATATCGTTATGAAATTGTTGATCTGATTACATAATTGAAAGATTGTTTCATTAAAAAGATCAGTTCCATCTCATCAGGTATATTCGACTATAATGAGTAGTGTTGCAACAGTTCTAGCGAATTATAAATGTTGAATACGAAATATTTTTCAATTTATTAGTTTCTATCGTTCCGTGACGATCAGTCAATTTATGAAGAAACGGAGGACAAATTTGTATATATAGTTGTAAGGTCTCCATAACCCGCTCGATAAGGAATTTTCATGTTGACACAGGAGGAATGGGGCATGTCACTAGAAACTTGGGGGACGCAGAGCTAGAATAATTGGCGGGTTATGTCATCGGTGTCACCAATGGGATGGACTGCGATGTTCAACTGCCATATGAGTATTAGGAATTGTGGCCTGAACTTCATGGTGTCGTTGATTGGTATCTAAGTCGCTAAAACAACCTTTTATGAAGACTTTTGATTGAATATGTGCCTTTTGATTGAATGTAGTGTTCGGAATCAGTACCGTTTTGTTAGGTTAGTTTTAATCTGATAAAAATCGTGATCCAAAATAAATGAAAATCTCTAGCTGATTTGGCTAATAATTCTGAACCTCATATTAAGTCCGATCAGAGGTACCAAACCAAAACATATGAGTCACACAAGCATATAAAAACTAGCAAGAGCACTCACCTAATGATGTTGCCGGTTAAATCGATCACTAAATGTTCGATTTACGGAGACCGTTTACATTGTTTCATGCGCTTATCTATACTAATAGGACAATGAAGATGGGTAAACTTTAGAATTCTGTACTCCAACAGAAGATCATAAGTGTGTTTAAAAATAATTTTGCTCCTATTGTGATTTGAACTCGAGATCTACTCCAATCGCCATTTCTATATCACATCCAACATTTGGTTATAAATAGATAGATTCTGATGAGCATCTGCCTCAATAAACTCTGCTCCGGATTAACCGATGGTTTGTGCGTAAAGTTGACATGGACATATGTATATTGGTGTCGACAGCAAAAGGTGCTATTCTTACGTGGTCAGACTTTGGTTCACTTGTATATATAGTAGGTAAAGGACTGAACCCAGAACGCTGTCTTCAGGCACTTCTGGCCCCTACCTCTCTCAGTCCAGATTACTCATCTTCTTGTCTTCCGGTATTAGGTCTATATAGTTTGTATAATTGCCATCATTCTTTTCAGGAGTAGTCTATCCATTAGATTTGAAATTATAGGAAGCAGAGATATCAGACGCTACGATTTTGCTTCATTGGGGCGGTTAACCTGGTTTCGGTAACATAATAAATTTCGCAACTTTCCAGGCAGAAGAAACATACCGTAATCTAATAACAACAATAAAAGGTCCAGGAGCCTCTCTCCATGAAGTACTGCAATAAGTCGATTATTCGCAACAATTTGCTAGTCTTGTTCGATCGTTGAACATTTAACTGCCAGTGGTATAGTCGTACGGTATTTCTTGTTTGAACAACATGTGTAGATTTCGCTTATACATACATCGAGTGTATTCTTGATCAATCAATAAACATTTTGGGCAAAAAATTTCCAAAATCAATAGTGAGTACCAATGATTGTAACATTGCAATCACCATCAGGTTTGAAAAAATAAGGACCAAACATTCCACCGGCCCATAAACCGCACTGAATAGTTTTTCTGAGTGTATTGACGGTTCTGGCAAATGCATGACTCGTCAGTCATCACACCAATGCGGCAAGTTGGTGGTTATCTCCGTATATTCTCGCTCTTAACAAAGAAATATATTTGAATATCGATGAAACGGACATTATTGGATAGAAAATTGTTATTAAATATGATTTCGGCCATGTGTTCGCCATGGCTGGCGCTTACAAGGTGCAACCAAAAATGGGCATCACCGGAGATCAAAATTTTGACTGGAAATTCAACATCAATATCAATTTGTGCTTCAGCCCATTCGACGAATTGGTGCCGTATACGATGGTCGTTTGGCTTTAATTCCTGCACAAGTTGAATCTTTAAAGCTTTATAGCAAATATCCTTTCGTAATCATCCATAAAGTGGAAGGACACAATCCTTTTACAATGCTTTCGTGTACAGGGGCTACAGCTTATAAAGTGCGCACTATTTGGCGTCTCACGGGATATACATTATCATTAAGAGTACCTGTGGTCCGAAAACAATCTATTGCTATTCGAATTAGCCGCTCTGAAGGACGATTATGCACGCCATAACAAGGATGAAGTTCACGATAAGTGTATCGAACAGAATCATTATTTTGATAAAAAAATTCTGCGTTCCCCGTAATGGTGTTTTAACTCGATTGAACAGAAAGAACTAACAGGGAGCCAAATCAGGTGAATTCAGTGGCTGTTGGATGGTATTTGTTGCATTTTTTACCAAAAAATTACGAATAATGATGACACTGTGCGACGATGCGTTGTCATGATGCAAAAACCACGATTTTTCTGCCCTCAAGTCTGCTCTTTTTCGGCGAATTGCTTCACGCAAACGTCTCATAACGCCCTAATACTCTTTGTTTACGCTCTGGCATTCTGGCAAAAATTCATGATGCACTAGACCGTTCTAATCCAAGAAAACCGTAAGCAGTTTTTTGGTCTCGGCTCATTTGGTATATGAACGCCATTCACTTGCCTGATGTCTGGACAGCGTGTCGTACTCATAAACCTACGTCTTGTCTACTCTAATGATCCTTTTGATGAATGTGGGAACGGATTCAGCCTCGCAAATCATGTCTTTTGAGCTGTCAACATGGTCTTTTTTTGCATGAAAGTCTTTTGGCACCAACTTTGCTGCTTCACGACGGAACCCAAATCATTATCCAAAATGTCTTGGACGGATCAACAGGTAATGTTCAAGTCCTCCGCTATCTCCGTGATGGTTAATTCCCGGTTATTGACCAACATTTTTTTACTTTATCAATATTTTCGTCAGTTTTCGATGTTGATGGTCTGCCACTGCGTTCATCATCTTCGAATGGCTCACCTCCATTTTTAAACCGCTCGAGCCTCTGGTAAACGACCGTTTTCTTTAAAGAACAACAACAGATTGCATTCATTTTTTTGGCCAGTAATGGTCTTTTTTGTTGGATTTTCAATCTTCCTTGGCATCTGCACATCATATACAGTGATTCCAGAACATATAGCTTGTCGGTAAATCCACTTGCAATCATTTTGTGTATGAATCGTTTAGAGTATAACCCCCATGTGTATTGACATTGTTTCGTTCAAGCTCTGCAAATTTACCGTTATCAACTTATCTGTATCCACAAACCTCATAATATGTTTAGAACTTGCAGTTCACTACATAAGACCAAAATTTCAAAAGAATTACAAGAATAAAAAAAAATAAAATCAAAATTCGTAACATCACCAACACAATACAACAACAATAAATATTCTCTAAAGACAGACATTTTTGACTTAAGGCTAAATTCCAGAAATGTATTTTTTTTTCGCTCAACTTAGAAAAAAGAAGCAGCAGCACACATATACATACAGACAATGTACAATTTTGATTTTTTGTGTCTTATATATTGTTTGTATCGATTGTTGGCAAAAAATTCCAACAATAACAAAACTGAATCGCGAAGCTATTCAACTTGCGGATACCTAGAAGTTGGGTACATCGATATAAGACGTTGCACATAAGAAAGCGCGTCTAAGGAAGTAGATTGATCTTAGATGTGTTTGTGTGTGTGTGTGTGTGAGTATACATACGTGGAAAGGATATCGTTATCCTTTTGATCCCTTATGACGAGAATTATAAATTCATTCGCTTTATTTATGTAACACAACACAACTCATACATTGAGGTAAGAAACGTAACGAACACAGCACACACAAAAACACTTTAACCGGATGCGGGTGACTTTTTGACATTTTTTTTTTATTTTAGTTTTAATTTTAAAGTTGTAAGTTTATATTTATTTTTTTATAGGGAATTTAATGTAATAAATTAAAGTTTTTAAATTATAAAATAGTTTCTATAAACACATTGTGTATATGTGTGTAAAGGTTGCCCTTGATTGAAACCGGAAATGTGTATTTATTCACGTTTATTCTTTAAAAAAAAAAAAAAAGAAAACGAAAATCATACATAAGACGTCTTATCAATTTAATAAAATCGAAGGTTTGCGTATTATTATTGAATTTTTAATTAGATGGATGGGTTACCTATATACACGGCTCTGGTGGTGGTTTAGGTGCCGTGTTGTTTTCAGGTTTTGTTAGTTTCAGGTGTCGTATAGTTATTTACGACCGCGCATATATCTATCATATACCCACATATGTTTCAGTTTGTATACTTTATTTGTAAAGGGTTTTCCAATAAGAGGTATTATTTTGATATTTAAAAAATCGAGTATCGTTATCCGACATTCGATACAGTCAAAAATGTTTGGTGGTAGTTTTTCCGAAATCGATCGTCAGGTCTGTTGGAGCAACGATGTTCGTCTAAAACTATTCTAAGACTCTATTCTAAGAGTCTCGGGTTCGATTCTCGGGGTGGTGACCATTCATCAATCGTGACTGGGTGTTTTTAATCTGTATGTGTATGTGGGTTGAACCATGGGCCTCTAGTGGCATTGAGTTCTGGAATAATTTTCGCGTTCTTTAATTTTTTTATTTTTTATTCCAAGACTTGTTGGAGCTGATATAAGGTATAGACTTCAACTAATATAGTGTCTATTATTTACAATAACCCCTTACTACATGTCAAGTAATTTTATGAAAAACATGAACAACTTGTTTGGTCGGGGCATCGATGTTTCGAAAATATTTCGAACCTAACATAAGACCCATAGAATACCATCACAGTATCCAGAGCTTGTCGTATGAGGCGAGTAAATCTGGTTGGATCGCTGGACTGAAAAAACAATAAATGGTAAAAATGACCCACCGCTTAAATACTCGGAAACGAGATTGAAGATCGGCACGTGGAACGTGCAGTCACTTCGAAAATGTCACTTCGGAACTTCAAGAAACTCAATGGCCTAAAAGTGGAGACCATGTGTCCCAGGGCTAAACGTTGCTACACAGGGGAGACGATCTCGAAAATCTTGGAGTTGGATGTTTCATTCAGCCACAAGTAAAAAAGACTGTTCTGAACAACAACTGACAATTTACAATAATTTGGATAATCTGATAGGCTCTATACCCAAGCGTACCCCTGACACGAAACTTCGACCGAAAATTGGGAAAGAATGATGTACTTTGCGATCGCTCATGATTTCAAAGTCGCAAGTAAATTTTTTCCTCATAAAACCATCCATTTGGAAACATGGACAAATCCACGTAAAACATCCCGCAGCTAAATTGATCATGTGTTGATTTCAAAAAAGCGGACTCGAGAGGTCCAACACGTAAAATACTATCTGTCGTCAACAAAATTAGTGGGAAGTGACGATTATCTGGTCAATGCAAAGCTACGATATAAGTTATCGTACAAGTCTGGGGAACAACGGTGTATATTCCCCGATTCTTCTGTAAAGAAGTGAACTGTGTCTGGCAAGTATTAAAAACCTCGGTTGTCGATGTTGCCCAGTACCCATGGACAGCTACTCTCATTTGCAGACAGAAGAAGCGCGAATGATGAAATGCAGATTTCAGAAGTAAAACATCTGAGCAAGTACAACAAATCAACCTTTACTTGAAGATCGCGCGTTGGGTGCAGGAGGTCTGACAGTTACAAGGAGCCAGGACAGTCTTAAAGTCCGCCCTGCACCCAAATAAAAACGTAAAAAAAAATGAGTGCAAATCATGTATGTATGTGAGAGTTGGACATTGACAAATGAGTACGAGAGACGGCTTCTAACATTCGAGAGAAGAATCATGGGGGTAATATACCGCACGTACTGAGTTATGTTCAATCACGAGCTCAGGAATTAAATGCAAATTCCGTATCTAAATTTTGTGGAACTTTCCCACTAACTGCACCCAGTACTCAGTACCCAGTGAAGATCATAAGTACTGAAATTTCGTGATATTATCAACAGCTTCTTTACTGTGGACTAGACTCTTAAATGATTCGTGAAATTCCATTCGTGAAGATTTTATTTTTGAAGTTCATCTGGTGTTGACGGGCCTAATTGTCCAGATAACGGGCCGAATTGTCTGAGTTCTTCACACAACCTTCACACGGCGGTGCATAGTTCCAATCGAGGAATTGTAATTTTGTGGAGTGATGCGACTCATCGATTTGGCGCGAAGTATCGTTACCACTACGTTACCCGTTTCATCTGTAGCTCTGGTATATAGTGATGCACTGTATGCGCTTTCGCTGGCGCCAGAGAATCCTTGAAGTTATATTTCCCTTGGCACTGAATTATTGAATAAATGACGTGATTTAATCGGAAAAGATCTTTTCGGTATAATGAAGCCATTGAATATCTAAGTGTTGTGGAAGGGACGCATCGCAATCCATATAGTTTTCCCATAAGTATTACCGGTGCAATAAGGTCAAGTGGATCAAAAATCCTGGCAATATCTGAACTAGCTGTGTTGTTTTGTTATTCGTTTTGTGTTATCCAGATTTACAGGAAACCAATGAACGTCATCATTCCCAATACATGAACGTCATCATTCCCAATACAAGAAGTCCTAGCAAACGACAAAATTACTTGGACCTCAGTTACATTGGCCGGTGCCCATATTTTGTGCACCACAACCGTCATAAATTAGCCGGACGACAGAAATATTCTCGAATAGCTGATGGTATCAGGCAGAAGCAATCTGCTTGTATCCATACATGTGCTTATTTTCAAGCCAAAAATATATAGCTACACATTGCCCTTGTGAAGGTTTGTTGAACCTTGTACAACACCAACGCCACCTGCTTGATTTTGGAAAAAGTACGGTTCAATCATACCGTCAGTCCAAAAACTGCACCAAACAGAGACACGAGAGGCTTTTCAACAATCATTTTTGGATTTTCTGAGCCCCAAATGAGACAATTCTGCTTTATTTTGCACATCCGTTAGTTCCTAATTGTTTTTTCGCTAGTATTATGGTGGTAATGGTGGAAATTCTTTTTTCAATCCAGCCTTGTTCAGTAGCTTGCATAATTTTGAATCGGCCTTTTGTACTTCGCCTTTCGTCGGGCGGTTTTCCACTTACTGCGTTGTTGAAGTTCGTAAAGATATTCTGAAGACCATTATTTTCCAAAACCTTGTACCATCTTTTCGACCAAGTGCCACCTTGTTTTTAACCCGATGTTACTAGTAATCGAATCTAGCATAGCTTTTAGTGAACCATCAATCAGAAAATGTCCTGGTGTTAACACTGTTGTATCAGATGCATCGATGGTTAGAGGAGTTAGTGGTCGAGAATTGAGAACGGCTTCGATTTACGTATGATATATTGAATATTTTTGTGAATGGGCTAAGTGATTATATCGTTGAACGAACTCCACTGCTCATAATCGCCATAAAACCTTGATAACTATACTTTGAGTAACTGTACCCTGGCCTCTTCAGAAGGTGTTGTTATTTTGGTTTCAATTATTTATTCCATTTTAAGATTGATATTTTCTATTTGACTCTTGTCGTTGTCAATGAAGGTATTTATCGGTACATATTCCTCATCAGAACATCTTGCTTTCGTACTTGTGGATGGTGACAGTGTTATTTCTGACCCATTGTTAAATAATTCTTTGTTGCGAAGGTTGAAAGATGAATGTCTTCCATATACAAAGATGTTGGTGTTAGTGGGGATCAATAGTCCAGGCGATAACACATCTCGGCTAGTAATTTGCTGTATGTTTCGGCAAATATGTTCCTTGTTGCTCTATACTGATGATCCTGTTTGAATGAGGAGGATCCTCCTCTGTCAAATGACCGCGTCAAAATTGATAATGCGTCAAAATAATACCTCTTATTGGAAAACGCTTTATAAACCTACATTTTCGATCAACCTGTACACGTTGAATAAAATATGTCTATACATATTGTACGATCAAACGATGTCCATTTTATTTAATAATCGCATATGATCGATATAGTCTAATTTTGTTCAATACATCGACTCTATATATAAAATATTGTTTTATCGACGATCGTACAGACAATGCATAATTTATCGAATGGACTTTAAAGTCTATAAATATATAATGTCGATCGTTTCAAACAATACCAAATATGAACGAATTGATAATTTCCATATTTTGCATCTCCTCAATCAATCATACTAATTGACATAATCCAGTGGTGGCCATGTTCTGTTTTTGGTTCGGATGGAGATTGAATGTATCTATCAATGTTGGTAGGCATGTCAAAAAAGTCAGCCATCAGAATTTTTAATCATTATGTAAGAGGTGGTATATCATATGCGAAAACGGCTGAGACGGAAAAGGTCAGTTCCGAACCAGCATTGAACCTATGCATTTGAATACCTTGATGAAAATGTTGCATAGTGTTATGAATGCCACAATCAACCTTCTTGAAATGTTATACTAAGTTATACCAAATCCAAAACAATTCATTCAGATATTCAAGCAGCCACATCCTACTTGAACTGCTGTTATAATAATAAACTAACATTTTGACCAACATTATGAATCACCCAATACCCAGCTTATCCTAGTAGAAAATACTTCTACCAAGCAACGCCTTTAGGTAGGAGCAGTGTATTGTCCACCTAGATACAACTTGAAGAAACCGAACAACATATACTAGGGGGTGATTTTAATGCAAAGGATGTTGACTTTGGCACTTGTCTTCCAACAGCCAAAGGTAATAAACTTAAAAATGCAATAGTAGCAAAGCAGTCTCGATTAAACGAAGCAAGAATGATCAAAATGAGCTTTATTTAGTGTAACAAAAAATACAAAAATCAACGTCAGTTTCATACAAAATGTATGAAAGGTAAGGCTTTACTATATAGTAAATATTTGAATGAAAAGTAGTTCAAATTTAACTTAGGTTATATTCAATTGAAAACAGAAATTTCAAATTTCATCCTGAAATTGATCATTTTTCGATTTATTTTTCCATTTTCCTTTATTCATTAAATGAAAATATGGTATTTTAATAACTTAAAATGAAAACAGAGACAGATACATAGTTAGGTTACGAGAACTATATTTTATTTTAAGTATGCTCACAAAGAGAATAAATCAAAATGGCACTTTACTCCAAACAAATCAATTTCATTAAATGTTAAGTTGTATTGTAATTTTTGTTTTGCTTTCATGTATAAAATGAACAATACCAATGTACAAAATCTCATATACACTATACACATTTAACTAGATTTAATGATTACATGCACACACTATCATTCAATATAAAAAAATATTCTCTCTCTCCCATTGTTATGACATTTATGTCATTATGAAAATTGGTTTTGTATTTAATGCATAATTATGCAATTAAATATTATTTTTATGTTGATACAGCATTAATAAACCATTTTTAATGATTCGATGTATTTCAGGATTAAGAATATAGTGTAGTGTTGTGCTGTGATTGTGAATAAATGTGTAGCAAAATAGAAATTGTGATTAGATTATGTGTTCATTTTGAAGTGTAAACATTAATCAGCTGATAATATTATTTATTAACAACTGCATGTTGAAAATATCTTTTTAACTGATTTATGTTTAAAAATTCGGTTTTAGTTAATTTTTTCGAATACATAATTTCATTTAAATAAATTAATTATTGATTTTTTAATTTTTCGCGTTCAATTATGTGTATTTTCGTCAATATTATTTTTCTAAATTTATTAAGAAATGAGTTTGACTTTCGTGGTACAACCGATAGAGAATTAGAGCGAGGAAAATATATTTTAGAGGATATCGTTTATATTGAAATGAAAAGCACAAAATTTATAAAAATATAGATCAATTTATAATTAAATTTGATCGTGATTTATTTTGATTTGAAAAAAATGGTATATGTTCACATCTAATTTCACCCTTTCTTAGTCATTTTATGAAATAAAATTTTAAAAGCTCCAAGTTGCAATAGCTAAAAACTTAAAAAGAAATTTGTACGTTTCGTATGAGTTTCTTGATAAAACGTACATTATTGATACACTAAATAAAGCTCATTTCAAAAACTGAGTATTCATTCTGGCTTTATATATTTAGGATGCTTTGATAGTAGAAATGGGATGTAATGTACATTCCAGTGGCAAGCCAACATATTGGCCTACAGATCCAGGTAACACTCTTGATCTACTGTATTTCTTTACAGTTTCAACAAATTTTATTGAAGTTGACGATAATCCAGATATGGCCTTTGATCATTCTGCAGTGATATTTACCGAAAGCGACATGGTAAATAGAAAGGAAGTCAAACCACCTCTTTTCAATACAATTACTGATTGGGAGAGCTTCAGATTTGAATTAAAAAGCAAAACTAAAACCGGCACTGCAAGAGCTACAAGAAGATGTAGAACACTTCACTGATCTCAATCAGATAGCCGCTTGGAACAATTCTAAAGAAACAGCATCCTAAACTATTGTTGAAAGTTACCCAAAAGAAATTGGGCACCTGGTCTATCTAACAAAGCAATTCTAAACTACAAATTACAACAGTTTTCTTTGTATTTGTAAAATTCACCACTGAGGAAAATACGAACTACTCACTATAAATGAATGGCAACAAAATGAATAAAATGCCAATTTCGCAGACCCCTCCTATTAAGCGAAGCGATGGCTCGTAGGCTAGGGATAATAAATCAAAAACCGGAAAAATTTGCTGATCTTCTGGCTGATATTTTCAAACCGAATGAGACCGAATCGGATATTATAATCGAAACTGGAAGCAACGATATCTGGGTGGAATCTTTTGAATAAATCAGAAAGAAGTTAATAGGGGAAAAAAATTAAATCTGAACATAGCAAAGGCTTCTAGAAATGACCTTATTGAAACCACTTATGAATATATGAAGAGATCTGTGGGATTTGGACAAACTGACGACTTGTTTGTATTTGTATCATTTTGTTAATTTCATCAGGAGACCCAAAACTTGTCTATGTTGAAAAGAGATGATCCATAAATTTGAAAAGAGCCAAGCATGCACTAGACTGAACCATTTGTGAATATATGGCAAGATTTTAGTGATTGACCACTGTGTGTATCGATTTGTAGTATTTAAGAGAATTACATCAGGGGAGATAAAACCCTTTTTATTGAAATGAGACATAAATATTGGGAAATATTCAAATAAGCACTTGACAGAAATACTTGTGGCTATATGGCAAGATCTCGGGAATTTGGACAAACTGATGATTTGTTTGTATCTATTTGTATGATTTTGTTAATTTCACCAGGAGACCCAATTCTAGGTCGAAAAGAGAGATGCTTGCTTGTATCGATTTTCGTAAATTTACAATTTCATCAGGGAAGCCAAAACTGTTTTTGGTTCAAATTACAAATTTGGAAAGAGCCAAATATGCCCTTGACAGACCCCTTATGGGCTACATAGCAATATATCGAAGATTTGGACGAACTGACCACTTGTGTATATATGGCAAGATCTCTGGGATTTGGACAAACTGGCCACTTGTTTGTATATATTTTTATCATTTTTGATAAATCCATCAGGGTGCTTAAACCTTTTAAATTGAAATGAAACATACATATTTGAGAAGAGTCAAGTATGCACTTGACAGACATATTTGTGACTATTTGGAAAGTTCTTTGTAATTTGGACAAACTGACCAATTGTTTGTATCGATTGTCAAGTATGCACTTGACAAAACGACGACTCTGGGATTTGGACAAACTGACCACATATTTGTATTGATTTTCGTAAATTTTACATTTCATCAGGAGAGCCAAACCTTTTTGGGTAGAAATGAGACATACAAATTCGGTATAGAGTCAAGTATATACACTTGAAAGAGCCACTTGTGACTATATGGCAAAACCTTTGGGATTTGGACGAAGTGACCACTTGTTTGTATCACTTTTTATTAATTTTAAAGATTTCATCAGGGAAGCTAAACCCTATTTTATTGAAATGAAACATACATATTCGGAGAGAGTCAAGTATGCTCTTGAAAGAAATATTTGTGGCTATATGGCGAGATGTTTGGAATTTGGACAAACTGACCACTTATATGTTTCAATTTTTATCGATTTTGAGAATATCTTCAGGAGAGCCAAACTTGTTTTGCTTGAAAATGTTTCATTCTAATTGAGAATGCGTGAAGTATGCACTTGACAGACCCAGAGAAATGGTAAGAGCATGTGAAGAAGAAAAGAAAAGAGCTTGATCTTAACGACGAAGGTCAAAATTAAGCATATACAACCAAATACTTACAATCAGGTTCTAAAGACGATCTGGCTATACGGCTTTCAGCTTTATGGTTGTACTAAGAACAATAATTTTGGAGTATAGTCAATGCACCATTGACCTGGTACATTCAAATACCTAGTGATTTGTGTCGTGATTTGAGAATTCCGGATTTAAATCACAAAATAAAACAAATTTTAACGAATCGTGAATCAAGGCTAATGAAATATGCGGAAGACTACTGGATAAATAACACCTGGTTAGCAGACTAAAACAAACCAAATCATTCGAGCTTGTTAGTATGTGAGGAGCTATACGATCAGGCATTGGCACATCGCTAGATCAACTGTGATCATAATATAGTTTAGTTTTTAAGAATTCAGATGTAAATTGAAGTACGATCAAATGGTTTTCTGGCTCATTTTTTGGAAAATCCGATGTTACCCGTGGTTAATGGTGTCAAACACCTTGGCAAAATTGATGTATACTTGCTAGTGAGTTTCTATAACTTTGATTGTGCAGCTGGTGATTTCAATAAGGTTTTTAGATGTTGATCTCTGTGGCATGAATACGTAAAGGTACGGCGAAACAGGTCGAGGTACCACTCCTTAGAAAAAATTGTAAGAATCGACTCTAAACGTGTGGTTACCAAATCAATTGTGTCTCGGTCTCAAATCAAATATTGGGTTTTGGGCTCGTTGATTTTGAGATCAACAGAAGCTGAATGCTATAAAAGTGGATCAAGTATCTTTTTCACTCCGTTTCCAGTTAATCCAAAAAATTGATTTGATTGTCGGAATAAGATATTGCACTTTTACGGAGGATGTAATTTAACATGATATTAAGTAGCGAAAACCTTTATCAGTGATTAACCGATTTGGACGATTTCATACCAATCGAGTTACGTCGAAAAGACAGTTCGACAACGCAATCTCTCCGAATCTGAATTAATGCAATGAACTCCTGGTGAACGATTTTTCTTTAATCTCTGCATGGCATTAGTAAATTCTTAAAAGAAGGTATTCAACATTAGAAACATTAGGTAGGTCAGAAAAATGTTCACGCATCTCGATTTTAACTCAGTGGTTTCCATCCTGATGACAAATGATGTCAGTTGCCCAAGAAACTTGGCAAATTGCGTCGAATTATTCTAATTCGACCTTCGTCTTCCATCATTTGCTCTTCTTTTGGCTTCTAGCAAGATTTGTTTTATTTTTCAACCCCAGGTTTTTGGCATGGATTTCTCTACACTGCCGTCAACAGCCGAGGTTTTAAATACTTCCCAGATGGTTTTCACTTTATCAGAGTGGTATAATTAGATCGCCAAAACGCTACTGCTGACAAATTACATGAGTATCGCGTTGTATATTCTCCTTCTTTACATGTACGAAAATTTCCACCGCAGCTTTGCAATGTCCAGATAGTGGTCACTACCGAAAAATTTTGTTGACGACTGTTTTGGTCAACCCGAGCTCACCCCTTAGAAATCAATACATTATCAGTTTAGTTTCAGGAGCTATGATCAATCGCCAAGTACAAAAGTAAGCTTAGCTATCGATCACCCCAACTCCAAGTAATTAAACATATCGACACGTACTTTCGTAGAAATAGTTTCGTTTTCGACTGGAGACAAATTAAAATGTTGATTAACATACTGTCCTCAGCTACTGTCGAAACCAAGTATATGAGTTGCACAAACTACTATTCATTGTTAAAACTAGTCTATCTTAACTATATGGTTGGTTGTGTACACAAATATAGGCCACAATACCACTTTTGAGTACATATTTTACATACTTTGCGTTTTCAATAAAAGAAAATGATGGTATTCTTATATACGTTTGTGTATATTGTACCATCTACTAACCCCACCCATTTTCTTTTTTACTTTATTCCACTTGTAGTCAGTTTTTTTTTGTTTTATTGTTATATTTCTTAGTAAAAATGTTTTTTTTGTGATATGACAAAAAGAAATATTACAATAATAATAAAATAATAGCAATAATAATAATAATAATAATAATAATAGTATATAGCAACAACAAAAACAACAACAATAAAAAATAAGAAACCGTGACAATCTCCAAAACAATTTCCTATAAATTTTTTTTTCTTTTTGGTTTTTGGTTTTCTATAAAAATGTCTTAACAATAAAATAAATTTTATTGGACCGTTTTTATATTTTAGTTCGGTTGTGCTTTTAGATTTTGTGTATGTATATAAAATCGCGATCTTCACTCAAATGGGTGTGTGTGTGTGTGGGTGTGTGGCGGAGTGTTATTCGCGAATTGTAAATTATAATTTGTTTGTTGCTGTTCAACCAAAAACCGGAAGTAAAATATATAAAAACCTTCCTCATTGTTTCATAACACAACATATATAATCTTTATACGTATACGGGGGTATATAGACGCGGTACTGTAGTTCGGATTTTCAATTTACGCGAAATATTCGTACATATAGAAGACAATAAAGTACAAATTGCACAACAAAAGTAAACGCGAATAAAATCGCGACACAATACAAAGCAAAGTACAAAAAAAAAATTTTTTATAATCAACAACGACGACGACGATGACAACAACAACAACAACGAAAGAAAACTATAAAAAAAACCAACTAACTAATCATAGCGATAAAATATGTCATCCTACGTGAGTAGACATTAAAATAACAATTAAATTATACACTCAGACTTTTGAACATACTCGTACATACACAACTGTTTTTTAGGTTAGTTTTATTGTCTAAAAACTAAAAATCAAACTATATACTCGACTCGATAGTGGTGGTTGTGTGCAAATTTCGTTTATGCGATGAATGGGCGGTAAATGTACGAGGATGGTGTGAGAAATATGCACAAGTCAGATTTCGCAATGCCCTTCTCACTTAGTACACTGTGTGATCAAAACTGTCAAAAATTTGCAAGTTCCAGGAAATCCCGCAGATTAGAATCGAAAGCTTTCAATTTCCAGTTGTTCCAGTTTTCAACTATAACGAATGACCCTACTATTTTCATTGACACTGGTTTGAGCTTTTATTTGAAAAATCAATAAGCTTATAATGCGATATATGACGTTTCCCGTAGATTTTTTCAAGCTTTTTATAAAATTGACAATATTTCTCGCCGGTATTGACATGATATTTGCTCTACATAATGTAGATCATAAAGGTCAAGAATTTGCAATCTTCAGAAAATCCCGCAGACCAGATTCAAATGCTTTCAATTTCCAGTCGTTCCCAGTCTTAAACACGAAAAGCTTAACTTGATTTCTTATCTTATCGCTTTCATCCTCCAGTGTTTCGAGGTACTGAATACGAATGATACAGATATTTAAGCTGCCACTGGGTAAAGCTTATATTCAACAAATTAGAAAGCTTTTAAGATTAACTATCAAATGCTTCTCGCCGACTACTGCAGCGTTTTTCCAAAAAGTCCCAATCCGGACATACATTTAAGATTGTATTTATCTTAAAGTTTATATAGTAACTGGCAATATCCCTAGCCGATCACTCACTAATGTGATAGTGTGCAAATTTCGTTTTTGTGTTGAACGAGGTGGTTAATGCACAAGTTATTGTGTAAGAACTGTGCACATGTAAACCTATATCAGATTTTGAAATGCCACACTTACTTAATTTACTGTAGATCTTAACTGTCAAAGCTTCAAATTTCCAGTTGTTGCCAGTCAACAAAGCATAAATTTAAATTCAAACCAGTATACAAAGCTGTCGAGTTACTAATTACGAACGATACCTCTATTTTGACTGCCACTGGTTAGAGCTTTTATTTGAAAAATAAAAAAGCTTATAATTGGAACTTACAAATCCACTCTATTCATATAAGGAAGAAGTAATAGGAGATCTGTAAGTGGTAGAAACTAATTCGGGCACGATCCGATCAATATCATATAAGTGTAACGTTTCCTCAGTTAATGACGTAGCTTTGTTCAAGCTTTTAATGAAATTTACAATATTCCTCACCAATGTTGACATCAAACTATTACGACTTATTGCTCGGCCCTATAGGTGTAGTTGTGGCGTTCACAAATACGACGAATAGTCACGCCACAATAGTGAAGTATAAAAAACAAAAATAATCGAAAAAAGATTTCGAGTCAAATTCTGTAAATTCGCTAGAACTGTTGCAACATAGCCTCACAGTATATATAGAAATGCAACATACATCAAGTCCGGTCGCATATGCCTGATATGAGATGGATTTGATCTTTTCGATCACACAACGAGTCAATGACGTCATCAGATCGAAACCGGCCTAGCGAAACGATTAATTACAGACTACATACAAGATGCCATACATTTCAAGGCAAACGTCTTCATCGGCTGGTTGATCCAGCGCCCTAGCTGTCAATCAATGCCACTCTGTGGAGTCGAAAGTTTAACTCCCGCCATTCATCATTAGCTGTCACGACTACAGCTCCCAGCATCATATATCAACACGTCAACATAGTCGTAAACAGACAATATATCTCACTTCTGAATTGCGACCACTTTCAGACTTAATCCCAATTTTTTACGTTTGTATCTTAAGGTGAAAGCCTCAATTTGGGTTAACTGGGTGCTTCATTTTTATGTTCAAAGATGCCTATCCCTGTTTCACGGTTCATCTTTAATTCATCCATATAACAAATCATATAGACCTATGAATAAAGGTCCTACTAGGATCCATGGATCCTGATCAGGAAAACAGGCCCCCGTAGGAAAATTTGCACATACCACTGATGAATGTTTTATGGTTAGTTTTATTGTCTTAAACTTAAAATCAAACTGTACGCGACTTGACGGTGGTGGTAGTGTGCATATTTCGTTTATGTGCTGAACGGGGCGGTAAATGCACGAGGATGGTGTGTCAACTATATGAAAACGAAACCTTAATCAGATGTGCCTCACTCACTTAATATCATTTAAGTCAAAATACCATTTGAAAGCTTCCAATTTCCAGTCGTTCCTAGTTTTCAACAAAGCAAAAAGCTAAATTCAAACCAGTATACAATGTTATCGAAGTACTAATTCCGAACGATACCCTTATTTTTACTGCCACTGGTTAGAGCTTTTATTTGAAAAATGAAAAAGCTTATAATTCGAGATGTGATGTTTCGTCATATATGACTTCAGATTTTTTCAAGCTTTTTATGAAATTGACAATATTTCCCATAACGCCCATTACGACTTATTATTCTGTCTCAAGGTGATGTAGTCGTAAGCGAACAATCGATTTCACCTCTGAATAGCAAAAAGCACCACTTTCGGACTAAGTTCCAATTTTTTAAGTTGGTATCTTAAGACGATAGCCTTAACTTGGGTTTAATGAGTGCTGGACTTTTATATAGCTATAGGTCAAGTTTTAAGACACATATACCTGTTCCAATGTTCACCTTTACAAGCTCCAGAATATTTTGCAGACTAGAAAGCTTTTAATTTCAAAGCTTGCATTTCCAATTTTAAATATAAAAAGATGAACCTTTATCTTATCGTTTTCGAACCCTACCATTTTGACTGCCACTGGCTAGGTTCAAAATATTAGAAAGCTTGGTAGTGAATCTGCTGCAGAGTTTCTCCTAAAAGTACCTCCTGCTGTACAGGAGGACATATATGATTTTTGAATAAAAGCTGGCCAAAACTACATCAATCTCGATTTGGACAGCATCATATAAGTGTGACGTCTCTTCATACATTTAATATCGTATAGTTATGTTAAAGCTTTTAGTGGAACCGGCAATATTCCTCGCCGATGTTGAGATCAGTCCATTAAGTGGACAATAAATTCGACTTCCATTCGAAACCATTCCAACACTTACATTTTGTTGGTTGTTATCTTTTAAGGCGATAGCCTTAACTTGAGTTAACTGAGTGCTAGATTTTTAAAAAGCTGAGTCATGTTCAACGACACTTATTTCAGTCCCACTGAGCATCTTTAGTTGGTCCATATATCAATAGATCTTCGATTTAACATTCTTGTTGGACCCGGTGATCTCGACCAGGAAAACATGTTCCTGGCTTGGACATACCCCTGATGGATGTTTTTTAACTTTATGTTCTTTAGAAAATTACAAACTAGATTCGAAAGCTTTCAATTTTCAGTCATTCCGAGTTTTCAACAAAGCAAATAGCTACATTCATACCAGTAGACAAACCTTTCTTGGTTGTTATTATGAACGATACCCCTATTTGGACTGTCACTGGTTAAAACTTATATTCAACCAATTAGAAAGCTTTCAAGCCGACTTCAAAATGCATCTCGCCGATTATTGCAGCATTTTTCAGGCCGTTCCACTCACATAAGGTCATGTTTGAGGAGAACAATATAGAAGATCTGTGAATAATAAATTAACAAATCTGATCAAAACTGGAACAATCAGGATCGGGTCAAGATCATGTAAGTGTGATATCTTGTCATATTCTGTTGACATTAATCCATTGCGATTTATTGTTCTGTCCCCAAGGTAGTGCAGTCGGGGAAGCGGTCAATAGATTTCAATTTTTCTTAAGAAAGTATCTTAAAGTAATGTGACCCGTGAGAGCGCCAGTGAATAGTTTCAATTCGAGTTTAATAAGTGCTTGTGTTGGTTTGAGCCAATTCGTGTTCAAAAACACCTATCAATGTCCTACCATCCATGAATGGATTGTATGGAAAAAAACAGTATCTGGTTTATTCAATTCTCTGCTGTGAGGAATAGTTTTTTGTGGGGAATTTAATTAATTCTAATTTATAACAATGGTGGGTTAATTCAAGATCGAGATGTCAAGGGTACCAAGCTACTTCAGCATAGCAGGAAATGAAAGAGTCATTCGGCATCATTCGGATAGAGAACTCCGACAGTTAATTTAAGAAGCTACAAAAGTAATACCAAACTTGAGGCCTGCTCCAATTCATGTTCAGATATTTGAATAGAAGATTTTATGTCTATATCAAAGATTTTTGAATACATGATAAGAGATCAACAAATCGTTCCATCATATCAGGCTGTTCCAGCGTGTTTACATACTTCTGTCATTTTTGGTTGGAGAATGTCAAAAAAACTCGAACTTTCATTGATGATTGGCGAATTATTTAGTTCACTATAATTTTCATAATCATCAAGGTTCTCATCTTCCATTTCACTGTGCGTTTGGCTGGTTTGAGCGTTGATTATTTTTATAAAGTACATCAATAATGACCAGCTGAAATCCGTGAGCAAAACAAACCAAGCTGATGACAATTTGGTTCAGTTTATTATTTAATTCGTGCAGTTTATCATTAAGAATGGTTCATTTTTGTGCGGCCATGCTTCCGATAATTTTTATCACTTGAAGTACTTTCGATGTAATGTATTTATTTATAGAACGACGGTTGCGTTTCGCGGTCCATTCATCAAATATAATGCTAACACCATCTGCTGTCTGAATATATTTGAGCGCAGTTGTTATGTTCTCCTTTACTTGAAGGTTAAATATCCCAACAATGAAGTTCTTATAGTATTTAAAGATTTTTGTATATTTTCAAACCCCGAGCTTTCAGTCATTCCCTTAAATCTAATGACTTATATTATATGGGAAAATTATACGATCCCGAAATCCTGGGATTATCTTTCATTAATCCCGGGATTTCGGGATCATAAAAAAATGTCGCAAACCAGGGATTCAAGAGCCCGGGATTAAAATTCCTAGCTGTCAAGCCTAAAGTAGACTAGACTATAGTAGGATAATAATGTGACTTATTGATAAATCGAACGCCTCACAAATCCGATGCACCATAAATTGATTGCATATTAAATACAACAACAAACATAAATAGCCACTTGATCTAACCCCTTCAGGTTGTTGTTTTTTTTGCTATTTTCCTTTTCCAAAAATTACATAATTCTTTCAACCCAAATGTAAAACTACATAAAAAAAGTTTATGGTAATTTTTTTTTGGGTTGGTGTCTGAATTTGATATTCGAAAGCTTACAATTTCCAGTCGTACCCAGTTTTAAACACAAAAGCTAAACTCGACTTCTTATCGCTTTCATATTTCATTCAACAACGTTGTCGAGGTACTGAATACGAACGACCCTGCTATTTTTACTATCTCTGGTTAGTGCTTCTATTCAAAATTTATAAAGCTTCTAAGGCGAACTTCCAAATACAGCTCCTCGACTACTGGAGCGTTTCTCTTGAAAGCTGCTGTACGGGATAGGGCCTCACTCAGGAGGAAGTAATATGAGATCACTGAATGAAAGCTGGCCAAAACTACGTCAGTCACGGACTATGTTGAAACTTTTACTGAAACCGGTAATATTCCTCCTCGAATGTTGATATCAGTTCATTACGACTTTTTCTGTCACTAGTAAGCAATAGCTATGGTGTGCTCAGGATTTGGGAATCACACAAAGCACATTATGGCAAATTTTAGTATTACATAAATTCTTACAAGATCAAATTAGCTCTAGACTAGAACTGAAGCCTCTTCATCATTTGAAGTGACAATACTCTTCTAATCGGACACTGTTAGAACTTTGAAAAAAAAAACAATTCCTATTTTCAGCGACGAAGTTCACATTTCGCTTAAGATACAACCAAAGTGGAAAGTTTGGCCTATATATTTTCGTCGATGAAAGTGATCACCATGTTAACAGACCATACAGCTGGTCAACCAATTGTATTTAAGGGATGGTTCGATAACTCAAACTAGTCTGGTCGAATATATCCATCTCGCTCATATGCGATACTTTTTTTGAAGTTATGTTAAGTCGTCGGTTTATGCTAACAAGTTAACAACATTAGAGGAGCTCAGAAACAATATGGAACCTAAACTTGCGAATGTTTCAGCATACATGTGTAAAATAATGATGGGAAATATGAACGAGAGCGACTTTTATATATAATAGCTAAATGTAAGATGCGTGTACTGCACCTGGAGACGATTATATTCTTGATTACCTTCCATTACAGATATAAAATAATGGGCAGCTAAATATTAAAGTGCGTCTGATTAAGGTATGCATAATAGTATTACATTTGATTAAGGTAATCAAACAGAATACTAACACCACCTGCTGTCTGAATACCTCTGGGCACAGTTTCTATGTTATCCTTAACTTGACCGTTATTTCCCAACACTGAGGTTCTTATAGTAATTTTCAGTCATTCCCTTAAATCCAATGATTTATATTAAAAGTTTGTAGTTTTTTGTGTTTAAGCTTTAATTGGGTGCTTGTAACTGCCAGAACTCCTGCACCCAACGTGCAATCTATTAAGTAAAGGTTTCTAGCTGCCTTAAACTTGTGCAAGTTATACTCCAACGGAAACTTAAAACCGGCCAACGAATTCCAATTCCTAGATGTTCGATAAATAAATTCGCGCTTTGCATCTTAGTTTGAGGTTTCGGCAGCTTCACCGTAAACCTATATGCGCATTACCCGTTCCTTGTGCTACCCGTCCTGGCGTATCAAATGGTGGCATTTTCTTCTCTGCAGAACATTTATCATCTCTACGGAACTGTAGACTGTCTAGATGTTTCGTAAGTCTGGAGTTTCGCATTATTTGGATGGCACGCCGCTGACTCTATCCAGTAACTGGAGAGCAGTGCCATTTGTTATTAGTTAATTTTTCACAAGATTCTGTGTTTTAATCTCGGTTAATTCCGTCAAATTATATGATCCGGAAAGGCCGGGATTATTTTTCATCAATCCAGGAATTTGGGAATCATAAAACCGTTTTGAGATCCCAGGGTTGCAATCCCTTGCTTTCAAGCCTAAAACAGACTATATTAGGGTAATAAAGGCACTCATTGATAAATCGAGTGCCCACAAATCCGATGCAGCATAAATCGATTGTATAATTTTGCATATTAAATACAACAACAAAAGCGCGCAACATAAATCGCATAAAGCTGTTTTTACATATTTCAAATTCTTGTTATAATTTATTTAAATCAACATAAATAGCCACTTGACCTAACCCCTTCAGGTTGTTATTTTTTTTTTTGGTATTTTCCTCCTCCAAAAATTACATAATTCTTTCAACCCAAATGTAAAGCAGCATAAAAAAAGTTTATGGTAATTTTTTTTATTTTTTTGGTTGGTGTCTGAATTTGATGATTCTTTCACTTTATGATGAATTAATTATGGAAGACGGTATAAAAAAAAAATTTATTCATTCAACCGTAACAAACCGCGAATTTGTATTCGTACTGTATGCGCCATATGCGTGTGTATATTTTGATTTTTAGAATTTTGCACATAAAAAACATAAATAAATTATTAATTAATTCTGTCGTCGTATGATTAGATCGACTATATAGAGAAACGGTCTGCTGTACATCATATAAGGTGGATGGTCCATGCGCGAAATATAGGTGAAGCGCGCGCGCGCTTTTACATCCCGCCTGATTATGGGTTAATAAACGCGCGCAGACACAACAGAATATACATAATCATACATATGTATGTATATATACACAGATCGAGATTGTATTATTAATAAAATTAAAATTATTTAAATTAAATTTATTTGAATTTGGTTAACATTGACATTGAAATTATTGTCTTTCGTTTGCGAGACGATTTGTTTGATTGTTTGTTTTTGTTTTAGTTTAAGAAATCGTTAATTATAATAATCATGACAAGGATGATGTTGATGATAATCATCATCATCATTACCATGACAATGACGACAACAATGATCGTTAAGTGTATTTTTATTTGACTTAATAATTAAAAGGTTTGGATAATTTAATTTATTTTTCATTATTTTAAATTTCTGTAAATTGGAATCACGACTTAAGTGTTCGTTGTAATGTTTTTAAGTAAGTATATACTCGTACCTATATAATGTAGTTGTATATATTTATTGATCATGTTTTTTTTTATCGTATTTAGTATATACATTGTCGATATTACAATGAAGTTTGTGTTGGAAAAAAACGAAAAGCAAACAGTACTCGATTCTCGGCTGATTCAGAGATGATAGCAGATCAGCGAATATGGTTCAAGAAATATATGGCCCAATATACCTCCAGCACCAATCAAATCACACGATCCCTTTTTTGACTGTATAATGTTTTTTACAGAATAGGCAGATTTGTTGCTGTCACTAGTCCAGAAATTAGCTTTATCGCTAACCGGAGATTTTTAGGCATTTCAAGTTATCAAGAGGATTCAGTTCTTGAAATAAAGTGATCATGTAATGATGTAAGACATAATCTTTATAGAAAATTTGCCACAATATGATATAGAGAAAGATTATCACGTCATATCATACATCAACATACCAAAAATTGGGTCGAATTGTGAATTACCACCTAGGTGGCGCAGTGGTTAAAGCTGCGGCAGTTGGAGCGGGAGGTACCGGGTTCGAATCTCGATAGGGGCAGGATGCTAAAGGGTTTTTTCACCACTTGATTACGATCGGTGGTGTGAATGAACACATCTATGACCCCCTGTTGGAGTGCAGAATCCATGGGCTGACTCATCTTCCATGTCAGTACTATAGGCTGGCATGGAGCTATGCAATGTGCAGATGGTTAGGTAAATAGGCCTATCTATAGCCGTACGTCCTCGATTTGGCTGCAAAGCGTAAGATAATGACGTAAATAAGCGAACCGCGAAAGAGTTGGGAGTGTCTTGAGCCCCAATACAGATGGCATAGAAAAAAACAAAAAATTGTGAATTGCCTTAAAAATGAATCTTCCTCCCACTGTGACGTATACTACCAGAAAAATAAAATAAAGCAGTGGCTATAGTGATGGACTTAACATAACCTATCGTCTTTTTACTATAAAATAAAAATAAGGCCCTCAGCATCACAAAATCGCTTTTAATAATTCAAAAATCTTCACCTGTTGCTCAAAAATAAACCTTCATGATTCTCATACCTTTACTCGGAATTGAAATACCTTACCATTTGAAAAATATTAACCTCCAAAACTAAATTGGCATATCTGGGTATAGTATTGCATTACATGCAGTAAATTGGGTTTCTGATTTGAATTTGTTGGCCAGTTAGCTAAAAATGAAGTTAGGTTAGGTTGAGTGGCTGCTTCAGCACACTAAGACCGGTGACGGTACGTTGTGATACCACAGGATCTTACTTCCCTATTAGCCTTATGAGATATTTTCGTAGCGTGATAAGCCTAGCACGTTACATTTTCCGAGATCAGAGAGGCAGTTCATTAAAAATTTATATGCATATGCATTGAAATTTCATTTATTCAACGAATATAATCTGAGGTTAACTAATTGAGGTTAACTAAACACGGTTTGTCCTTGAAGAGAGATACTATACGAATTGGACTAGTTCGATGTTCGTATGACTGCACAAATGACTTGTATAGCCTGAGGTGTTGTGTGATTTCAATTTTACAACTAAATCTCTTTCGACAAGCCGGTTTACTCTGAAGATTAAATTTTAATGTGGTTCAGTTTTAAGAACTTTTGCTGCAGGACTATGTGAATCATAGATTCATAGAGTAAGGTCTCTAATGAAAGTAAAGTTCCTAATTATAAAATATTTTCCAAAAATATGTAATACGGTTTGAAAACGATTTGATCTGGGCACTTTAATTGAACGATCCGATATAATCGAAGTTTCTGAGAGTATGCTGTGCAGTATGGATAACCGAGGTTTTCAAAATTTTCCAAGTTTTCAAAAAACGCTACTGTTGAAATGATCTTGATATTTTAGATGTGATTTCCTCATTTATCAGACCTTCATAAGAGAATCGAGTTGTATATTCTCCTGTCCTCCTAACTTGTATGAAAACGTCCATCATAGATATATGCAATGATCACTACTATGCAATGGTGAGATTAGTGGTCACTGTCTACGAATTTTATTGAAGATCGATTCGATGTCATTTCTGACAGCCCGAGTCCACTATTTTGAAATCAACACACAGCCAATTATGCTTTAGGAAGTTTTACTTGTATGTGTCCTGGTTTCCAAAAAATGATGTTTTTATAAAAAAAGAATGTAACTGTCAGTTGGATTCTTGAGCGATCACATAGTGCACCATTATTTCTACATTTTCTGTCATAGTTTTCTGTTGGGAGCAAGAACCTATATTAATACATGGTATGCCCTGATATTTGCTTTCTCAACTTTGAAAGTCATCAAACTGAACAAAGAAAAGACACAGACAATTAACAACCTGGACGATAAAGAAAAAGCTGATCTGCTTACCGAACACCTAAAAATTATTTTCAATCAAGTAGGAAAGTAACGGAAATCATAATGATTCCTAAGCCTAATAAGCCGTTTTTGAAGAGACTAAAGTCAATTCTAGAGGATAGAAAACTCATACCACCTCATCAGTTTGGGTTTCGAGAAGATCACTCAACAATAGAACAGATACATAGGATCACTGATACGACTGAAGAGGCGCTGGAGGAGAAGAAGGTATGTTCAGCAGTATTCCTAGAAGTAGCCCAATCATTTGACAAGGATCAAAGTGGGCACCATGGTCCCGAATTTAAGTTTCAACGAGATCAACCCAAACAATATTTTGAATTGCTAAAGTCTTACATCAATGGCCGTTACTTTCAAATGCGACACGAAGAGAACTATTAAAAACTGAAGAAAATATTGGCAGGAGTCCCACGCGGTGGTTTGCTTGACCCTGTGTTATACCTCCTGTATACAAATGATTTACCAAATATAGGAAGCCAGAGTAGGGACATTTGCTGATGACACTTCAGTTATGACCACTGATACTTGTATTGTCTAGTCAACACGGAAACTACAAAATGCTATTAATACAGTGAAGACTTGCACAAAAACTTGGAGAATAACGCTAAACGAATCAAAATCAACAGACGCATCATCTTCACAAACAAGAAAGTATAAGACACTAGAAATTACAACCTCCATCGAGACCTTAACGTGGAATACGTTAGCGATGAAATACTTAAATTTGGAAGAAGTCAGGTACTGAGACTGCAGTAGCATGACAACAAGAAGCTGCGGAACCTATACTCAATCACACCAATGGACCAAAACGCCTGATTAAAAGATCAAAGCCTTTAGAATTAATAGTTTCCTGAACTACTGAAATCAAAGGGCTGAACGAGCTGGGACGAATAAATTTCTCATCCCCTAAGATGCGACACCGCTTATAAATTCAGAACGTTTACTGGTAGTAAGGTAAAGTTATGGGACACATGGTCTCTACTTTTATACCACCGAGTTTCTTTGAGATTGACAAGCTCCAGCCGATACTTTTATACATGTGATAAGGCCATCAAACGCACCAGATCTTCTGAGTGACTGCCTTTTCCACGTAGAGATCAGCTCAGATCCAACCCGATTTAGTCGTCTACGACAAGCTCTGAGATGATTTATCTCTATAGAGATAACCAAATTAGAACGTTCTGGTATCATCAACTCTATATAACAGTGAGTTTAACAAACCAAACCTTATTTTATTATTGGTGGTTATTGATTTAAAGGAATGTTAAAACTTTTTCGATGCTACTTGAAAACTTGGCGTTTGGCCCAGCCATAAAGAGTCGGAATTTTGTAGTATTCCACACGGTAGTGGCACACAGCAACAGACAAACACTCAATTCGGCAGATGGGAATGAGGCTACCTCTGGGTTGGACTAGAAGAAAAGAAACGAAAGTAAGGCCAAACATAGGCAAGTGCATCCGCGCACATATAAGTGCAAACCAAGGCGAAGGCATGCGCAAAATAACGAGAAAGACCCGAAAAAACGGTGAGAGCCGAAGAAAACGGTGAGTCATCCTTTCATTTTCTTTTCTTTACATCTCAGTTTTTTCTTTTGCTTTCCCCTCGTAAATTGGCATCACAGCCTCGGTACATTGTATTGGTCGTCCTATAGTGGTAGTTTTTATTTCCATACCAGGTAATCTCCCCTATCGAGTCAACCTGCTCATAGAGCTAAGCTGGGGACATTACGTGCCGGTAGACTGGCGCCCAATTTGTGTTGTACTTTTGTCTACCAAAGCTACCGCTATAGTGTGTGTGGCACGTTACAACTACAGAAACTCAAGTTCAGGAGTGCATCTCTCATACACAAGGTGTTTAGTTATTAGGCTCGTGACAGCACAATCTAAGTTACATTATTGGATAATAGATGTCACCACAAAACAAATAGTTGTTCTTTGACGGTTGTAAATGCTATTAATGTTAATGTTTGCCTTAATCAAACAAAGTTGAGTTATTATATGATTTGTTAAAACGCCGATTCGGAAATGAGGAAAGATAAGTTTACTTTGAACGCGTCACTGAAAATCTCTCACCATTTTTGAACCATTCCTTAAAGAGTTACAGAATCTTGGTGACTCAAGTTCAAAAGTGAACCACTCATACACAAGGTGTCAGTTTTTATGCTTAAAATACAGTTTTTATGCTTAATACAGCCCACATTACAATGTTGAGCAATAGATGTCACTACAAAACAAATAGTTGTTTTTTGACTATTGCGAATCCTGTAAATGTATTCAAAAGAAAACATCGTGTTCTTAAATCAAACAAAATAAGTCTTATCCGATCCACAGGGCTTAAGTAATTCATTTAGAACATAGAGACCTCTATTCAAAGAACTAAAAATGTAGCTTGTTGGTGCGCAGTGCGTATCATACTAACAAGTAAATCACCGCACCTGTCATCTTTAGAGGTCGTTCACGATTCTATATCAATGTCAGACATGTAGAATCGAGCACGTTCAGTAGCAGGTATATAGTTTTAAGTCGATTCCGAATTTTTTGTTGTCTTTCGAAAAATTTGATTACATAAATTAACCAGCACATCATCATGTAATAATTATGTGTAATCGGTCATCAAAATCCAAACAATCGATAATCGATACGCAGAAGTACAGAAAAAAATACGACGATGGTATATATGCGACAAAAGCTTTAAGACAAAGTTAAATAATTACACACAAAATCAACAGAAACATAAATATTTTACTTAGAGCTGACAACAAAAAAGGCAAACAGCACACACAACAAGCAGCCAAGCAAGCAGCTCTCTATATAGACACATACACACACAGAGAGACACACCGCAGAGATAAAGACTTAAAAACAACTTTGTGTTTTCAAGTTCATCAAGTCAATAATAAACAGAGAACACAAAAAAAAAAAAATTAGATAAATAGTTAGATTGTTTAGATTTTTGTCGTTAGTTTATAGTCGCATACACATATTTTGTAATAAAAGAGTTTCACTCGCGACACACTAAAGGTTAGTGTGTACATAATTTAAGTGACATAAAATAACAGAAACATAACAATTCCACCTACGCTGCCGCATTCTAATTTCAATTTCATGCCATCGATAGATTGAGTCCAAATCGGAATGTGTATCTACGAGTATACATGAAGCTGGCTTAATCCTCAAGTGGATTGAGGTTATATATACATAGTAAAGCAAATACTTAGGCCACTGGTTTATATCTCGTATACATTGTACGCGAAACGACGTGTATATAAAACACAACATGTCGTTGACGTAAAACTGGATTGGCTGTGTGTGTTTTTTGCTCCTATATACTTTCGCACGTTAATTGATCAAGTTGGTGTGCTTATAGTTGGTGTGATATAATATTTTTTTTTATATCCACTGCAATTCAGCTAAAGGTAATTATTGTAATCGACACGTTTTAGTGTTGAGCGTGGTTTGAGCACTACAATCAAGGCCAATTATACACCTAACACAAATAACTATTTTACGACGCGAACCAACGTCACCGCGCTTACAGGTCGAAGGATGATTCCGCATACTATATACACGATCTATGTGAGCGAGAGAGAGATAGAGAGACAGAGATATAAATAAGAAAATAATTTTCCTGATTCATCATCTGGATGATGTAATCTAAAAATATAAAATAATTGAACGTGTTTATATGAACAATTAACAATTTATAATAATAGTTATAATAAATGCTATAAGATAATAAGAACAATCAAGACAAGACTGTAAGATGAAAAATAAATTTGTACAAGAAAAATCCACTGTGTAGAAATTTATTATTAAAACGGTTATTAATTTCCTACATTCATTATCATTATCAGCTGTTGTGTATATTACAATATGTACGGCTGCGGTTGGTATTCCTGTTACTTTGAAAAGGAAATTGCTAAATGATTTTCTTAAATATTTCCTTTCAAGTTATATAAAGTCTTGTTATACGAATTGGGTTACAGAATGTTTAACGGAATTTTAACAGTAGCAGATTAGTGACAGATAAACTATGCCTCTCGGTCTAGACGTGGCGCATAGAAATTGGGACGGATATTGTATCTGAATTACTAATCGTATGCTGTTCATTGTTGAGTAAAATTACTTATGTAATACTGCTGTTGTGGCCCAGTTGCCAAACAATTAAAAAATCGAATACCGGAATCCCTGTATTCAATACCGAATATTCCAACCTTCATTTATTTAAAAAGATTTATATTTTTAACTGAAAGATGTTAATAATTCAATTTATTGTTTTTTTTATATCTGTTTTGGGGCTCAAGGCATTCCCAACGAATGAATATTTGCTGTGTGTTTACTGTCGAAAATACTTTCTCTGATTCTACGCTTGTCGGGCGTATGAGATAATATATTTTCTGAAGATATATTCCTCTAGTAGCTTCGTCTCCGAATAGAGTCATTTCCCTTTTTAGAAGTTTAACATTTTCGTGATTGGCCTTAGATTTTTTTCCAGACATGGTGTAGTTCACTTGTTTTGGAATAGCGTCATCCAGTTTCATTGTCCCGTTTTCGCATTCTTTTTCTCGATCCTCTAAAACCTCTCCTTCATCGTTATTCGAAGTAAGAGCACTACTCTCTTTTGTTTCATGCTGGTTAAATAATTGCATTCTTTTACCAATTTTCACTAGCGATTTTGTAATAGCGTGTTTGTTGGCTGCGGAAAATTAAATGTGCGTTATTTAAAACCTCGTTAGTTGAAATATCTTGATCTTCGAATGCTGATGTGAAAACTGATGAACTCCAGAATATATTTTTTTTGCGGTTTTTACAGGCCATTATTGGCCCGTACCGTGTCAACAATCTGACTCCATCGGTTTCAATCACGAGCCAGCTCTTGAAACCGTTGTAGGCAGTTTGAAGATGCCAGATCGCTCTCTACGCCGTGGAGCCATCGTCGCCCACAGCGACCTCTTCGCCTACCGAAAGGCGGTTCTCCCTTCAAAGATCGCTGTATCATACGTTTCGGATCAGCACGCAGAAAGTGTCCGAGCCAGCGTAGTCACTGTCCTTTAATTTCATGCACGATATCAGGAATTTGCATTAAATTCCTGATCTCGTGATTGAAAAAAACTCGGTAAGTGCCATTGACGTCGCGTTTTGGACCATGTATCACACGCATGATTCTTCTCTCGAATGTTAGAAGCCATCTTTCGTACTCATCCGTCAAGGTCCAACTCTCACATCCATACATGACAACGGGTCTGATCAACACTCTGTACAGTTTCAGCTTATCCGTATTTGCAAGATATTTTGATTTCAGCAGTGGACGTAGAGGTTACAAAGCCCGATTGCCAGCGGCAAGGCGGACCTTGATATCCTCGCCCACACTATTATCGTGAGTGATGAGAGATTCAAGATACTTGAATCTCATCACTCCTTCAAACGTGTGGTACTGAAATCAATTGCGTCTTGGTCTCTCAAACCCGAGATTAGATATTTGGTTTTTGACTCGTTGATTTTGAGACCAACGGAAGCTGAAAACTGTTCCAGTGGATCAAGTATCTCTTTCACTCCGTTGCCATTTAATCCAATCACACAGATACCTGCATACGCAAGAAGTTGATTGGATTGTCGGAATAAGATGTTGTCCTGAGGTGTTGCACTTTTACGAAGGATGTATTCCAACATGAGATTAAAAAGTATCGGGGACAGCACATCTCCAGTGATTGCAAAAATTCTCGATAGCCTGTTCTCAACTTTGACACAGCATTGTGACTGCGTTACTGTCATTTTACACAGATGTACATATTTTTGTGGTATTCCTAAATATTCAAGCGCATACCATAATCTCTCTCGATTGATCGAGTCATAGGCTTGCTTGAAATCTAGGAATACCTGGTGTACATCGCGAGATGTTTCGTAGTACTTGGAAAGAATCATCCGCAGCGAAAAAACTTGATCAGTGACTGACCGATTTGGACGGAATCCTCCTTGGTAGTCACCGACAATTTCCTCCGCTAGAGGAGTAATTCTTCCCAAGATAATGTATGACAGTAACTTATATGCTGTGCAAAGGAGAGCTATACCGCGATAATTCTCGCATTTCAAGCGATCACCCTTTTTGAAAATTGGGCATAACGCGGCCACTTTCCATTCTTCGGGCATAACTTCATTTCGCCATACCAATCGAACAAGGTCGAAAAGACAGTTCCACAAAGTTAGCCCTCCGAATATCAAGAGCTCTGAATTAATGCAATCAACTCCTGGTGAACGATTTTTCTTTAATTTCCGTATGGCCATTGTGAATTCCTCATAGGATGGATCCTCAATGAACATCTCCGCGGTCTGTATTTGAGGGTATTCAAACACAGCTTGTGATACATGTGGAACATTAAGTAAATCAGAAAAATGTTCACGCCATGTATCGAGTACCACATCGACGTTAACACAGAGGTTTCCATCCTGGTCCCGAATGGCAGTTGACCGAGATCTTAAGGTATGGTGCAATTCGGTGATTCCTTTAAAGAAACCACACGAATTGTGCTCATTGCTGAGTTGTTGTACTCTTAAGACCTTAGCCTTCCACCATTCTCGCTTCTTCAGTCTACAAATGCGTTTAGCTGTCCTCCTAGCAAGAACTGCCTTGTTTTTCCTTGCAATTGTAAACCGAGTCTGCGCTTCATTGTGGGCTATATTGCGTTGCTCAACAGCAAGACGACACTCCACTCAAACAAATCATTTTTGGGCTTAGTTTTCACTATACCGAGGCAGCATCGACAACCGAGGTTTTCAATACTTCCCATAGACACTGTTCACATCATCAGATTGGTAATTGGATTGCATACACTATTGCTGACAAGATCTTGATATTTTCGTTGCGTTTCTTCATTTATCAGACCTTCACAGGAGAATCGCGTTTTATATTCTCCTGTCCTCCCTGACTTGTACGAAAAATTCCATCGTAGCTTTGCAGCAACCATAAATTGGTCACTGCCTACGAATTTTGTTGACGACCGATACGATCTCACGTCTTGGACAATCCGAGCCCGCCCTTTTGAAAGCAACTCATGGTCAATTTGGCTTCGGGATGTTTTACGTGGACGTGTCCATGTTTCTAAATGGATGTTTTTATGAGGAAAGAATGTACTTGCTACTTTGAGATCATGAGCGATCGCAACGTACATCATTCTTTCCCCATTCTCGGTCGCAGTTTCGTGTTGGGAGTACGGACCTATATTGTTACATAAGTCGGTCTGATTTCTGCCAGGTTAAGAACCCATCAGATTATCCAGATTATTGTAAAATGAGTCTTTATCCTGGGATTAGCTTACATCAGTGGGCGCATGTATACAGAGAATTGACAGGTTGGCTAATCTCATGTGCAAGCGAAGCTTACACATTCGATTATCGACTGCTTGAAAGTCCAAGACAGCCTTTTTTACCTGTGGCCCAATGAGAAATCCAACCGCAAGATTTCCGAGGTCATCTCCACTGTGTAGCAACGTTTAGCCTTGGGACACATGGTCTCCACATTTAGGCCATCGAGTTTCTTGGAGCGCTACGAGCTCCAGCCGATACTCTTTCATGCATGTGATAGGGCCAGGTTTTCTTAATGACTCCACGTTCCACGTGCTGATCCTCAATCTCGTGTCCGGGTACTTAAGCGGAGGTTCGTTTTTTTTGTTGTTTTGGCGGTATCCGATTTTTTATATTTATTTTGACATTTTTAACATTTTCACTTTTTTGCGGATGCGGGTCGTCAGCCCAGCGATCCAACCAGATTTAGTCGCCTCCTACGACAAGCTCTGGATACTGTGTTGGTATTTTATGGGTCTCATGTTTCGTTCGTAATATTTACGAAACACGAATGCCCCAAACCGCAGGGCTGTATTTTCTCCGCCTAATTTGCCCAGCTGTTCTAATAAAAGCTTAAAAGTTGCGTCTGCCGAGATTTTATTTGCATTTTAGCGGCAAAGGGCTTCGACAACAAGCTTAACTGGAAGTAGTGCGGAAATAATTTGTTAAATTCATTTTCCCTAAAAACGATATACAATTTTAAATCTATGATAGATTTTAATATACAGTTTTAATCATACTGAAGAGGCTATTCCAACGTATTTTGCAATCCAATGAGAGTACCAATTCCTTGTTGAATTCAGCTTTTACATAATCAACGGAGCCAATCCAACGTGGTTTATTTCTAATATTTCATTTTGATGCGCTTGCGATTCAATTGTCAAACCATCGTCATTGTTTTAATTTGACATCCACTATTTCTACATTTATTTATTGGTATACTTCCTCACATTCTAATTAACCCTATAGATTCCAGACTTTATGTCCTGAAAAGCTTAGGGAAAGAAGACCGCTCGTTGTTCCTCCAGATATTTTTATTATTTTAGCGCTCTGTTTACATTTTGAGTGTGCTCCTTTCTTCTCCATCAGAAAAATATTGCCAAACCGAAGATTTATCGTCATCTTTTTGGTGTTTCACAAATTGCAAGATTTCCATTCCTGGGATTTGTTTTTGCTAATTTTTAATACAATTTAACAACGGTAGCCGGTATTTATAGCGTTGGTTATCGTTTCGTATATAAATTGCACAGTAACACTGCATGCACGATATAATTATAAATAAATACTTTATTTTAGGAAAAACTTATAAATATATAAGGAAAATCGTGTCAATTTTCATGACAGCATGATTTCGTTAAATATAAGTTTCGGAGAAGATTTCTAGATGGCAAACCAATACGTTTTTACGAGAACAATAGATGGCACGCGAAGTAATATTTTAATGAAATGACATAATTTAAAAAAAAACACATTTTGTTTTATTTATTTATTATTATGTATTTATAAATATAATTTCAAAAGTTTCGAATTTCGAGTATAAAATTAAATTTGTTTTTTAGATTTTAAATTTTGGTTTCGTTAATAATTCGTTGAATATAAAAAACTGCAATTAAAAAATGTAAACATTTCGTTTAACTACTACTAGTGACATCTTTTAATCTTCTCCGGAATTATATCGTGTTGGCACATGATATCGACGCGATTTACTATCTGAAGTTTATGATATCGACGTTGCAATGCGCTAAAATTAAATTTTTTTCTAGAAATATAAGCGAGCGAAATTGTAACCAATTTTTTTCCAAGAAAAAGGACAAAAATTGAATTTTTTTTTGAAATTCTCTCTTGTGCATACATGTACTCATAAAATAATGTTCAATTTCGAAATACCGGAAATTTCATTCTCAAAGTAGTTGATATTGATACGATTCTGTGAATATGTACTGCTTTCATCTTCTTTCAATGACCTTTCGAAATTTGTTAGTTAACATTGTTGATCCTTTTGATAATAGTATATGATTGTAGCTTTGGTAACTTTCTTTTCGTGTTCTTCGGATTGTAAACCCATACCAAAGTGAATAAATATAAAGAGGAACATCTTATATGAACCACCGTTGTAAAAATATTTCTGAGTTACTTAGTGATGGCAAACGAAATAGCATATGCATATATTTTTATTTCGTTTTCTCTTTCGAACGATAGCAAAAAAAAATATTTGACTATTTCAAAACTTAGCTTACTATTTTCCTATTATAATTCGATTGTAAAATGAAATAGATATATTTTCATATAATAATCTATTTCATTTTACAATTGAATTATAATATGAAATAGTAAGCGAAGTTTTGAAATAGTGAAATATTTTGTTTTGTTATCGTTCGAAAGAGAAAACGAAACAAAAAATATTAAATTGTTTTAGTTTATATACAACGGCGGTTCATATAAGATGTTCCTCTTTATATTTATTCTCTTTGCCCATATCATAGTTGTTTTTCCTGGTACCCAACAACACTAGCGTTGATGTTGTATAAAGCTCCGAGTTATTTTGTTACTAGCAATCTTGATATGACTCAAAATTGGTTGTGGGTCTCATTCCGTTTCATTCTTAGTTGGTCCACATATTCCGTCATGGTGTAGTGCAGATTTCCTGGTATTCTAAAACCTAACTCGCTAGGTAGATGTATCTCACTTTCTCCCGTGGTATGGTGTTGTACACTACGATAAACCATTAAAAACTATGGAAGGCGTTCATCGCAGTTTCTTTAATTGAAATCCATCGCCTTCGTCAAAAGTTTCTCCATGATTCGGTTGAACCTTTTCACCGCATGCCCTTCGTTTACGATTTCATACGATTCGTCTGAGTTTTCCTTATTATAAGTCTCCTGCACAACTCGGGTTTAAGTTGCGACCTAAATTTTCTTCACAGATCTGTATGTAGCTTCAATGGCTGTCCGTATCTGCTACTTCACTCGTTTACCAATGCGCATGCTACTGATACTGCATCTAGGTTTGGTAGGGCGTAAGTTTCTGGCCCTTTCGCCATGTAGTCCATTACGACCATGATGAATTGTTATCACTAAGGTATCCTCTTGAACTTCCACAATGCAGTCCCTCCAGTACTCTGTCCCTCGCGGTAGCACCAACTGCTTCATTTTCATCTTTCCGTTACTGGACTGTTTTTCCTGCCCATGATACCGTCATTCAAGCATAACGAGTCCCACTTAGCGCAGTATAGCACTTCACCTTCTTATTTAATCTGTTTTGTTAATTTGTTGAACTTAAGTCAACCTTCCGATTACCTCAATAATTCGATGTTGATAAAGTCTTTATAATTTTTTATCACCAGCATTAATCCAGCGTTTCCTTCAACAGCCCCGTGTACTACTTCAACAGCTATACATGTATCATCGGGAAAGTTACTTCCGTTATACATCAATATAGCAAATAAGTTACTATAGGTGAGAACAGTTCCTTAACACTGGGTCGCCAGGACTAATTCTATGGTAGATTTTGTTAACCGTTTGATGGAAGATTTACGAACTTGATAGTAATTACTAGTTGCGTAATTTACGGGTTTCTTTGAAAAATGAAAAATTTCAAAGTATTGTCATTTACTATCTTCACATTTTGCTCTTCATCCAACTAATTTTTCACTTCATTGAAACTGACCAAGTATATATACAAAATCTTCAAGCCATGTTCCATCGAATGGAACAAATTATTATCCGAGGGTGTCTCACAGTTTTAATTTGTGTTCTGGACGATGGGAGTGCGATGGTCCATTCTGGCCATTTTTCGAGCAATGAATGATTCAAATTGAGTTGTTATCGGTAACATTACCCATTGAAAGTTTTAGCAGCTCATAGTACACTATTCCAACCTGGTCGCATGAATCGCAGCGCATTCTTTTCTTTCCAAAACAAGACTGTGGACGTTGTTTGGGATTCTCAAAAAAAACTCAAGAGATGTGGCACCTACTATCCGTCGGTTACAAATTTTATTCTTACTGGTCAAGTCACCATTTCTGAATATGTTTAAACCAATGTTGTGAGACGTAGGCCTATTCAAGAAATTTCGAGCTTCAGCTGCATTTTTTCAAGGTGAAGCTGATAAGCAAAGTATTTCTTAGAAAAAATATTTTTGCGTTGCGATTTGTGCTGGTATATTATAACCGGTCATCGTTAACAACTGTCAAACATGTCCAACTACATGTTAACACGGTGTCGCTAGCACCATGTATGTGTGAAACCCAGAAAATTAGTTGCTGATAGACACGAGAATTGCAAGATATACCGATTTCGGGGGTGGTTATTACTCGGGCAACACTGGTCTTGATAGCTTCTTCCTATATTACACGAGTAATGAAAGATCCCACTGATACTTGTATTCGATCACTCTTTAAACGATTCTTTTCTTGGCCCACCCAACGCACACAATTGTCGTGTGGCACACATTTTTCCTTCCTTGTTACAACTAGTTATCGTTAACAACTCTCCACGCTATGAACAAAACAAAATTTCTGAAATACGCATGTCAGTAGCACCATCTATGTGTGACACCCCAGAAATTTAGTTACTCACCTATTAGACGCGAGCATTGAAAGATATTCCGATTTCAGGTTTGGTTATTACTACAGGAGGGTCTTAATACCCTCTCCCAAGTATCATGAGAAATGAGAGATCCTAGCTTCTTGAATCCAATCACTTCTTCAAATATTTGGTTATTGTGCTACTGACATCTATTGGCATCAGAGAAAAGTTGATTAAAACAAGAACGCGATCCTAAGTACGTATATACATAATTTTGTAATCTCATCCCTTGCTTCGCATAATTTACCTGCACGGTCGGTCGTACACTCTCATATAGCGAAATTATTCGCTGGATTTGTCATTTTCTTAATTATCATTCATGCACAGCAACTATATATGTACATACATAGTTAAATAATAGTATTATAAGAACAATAATAATAAAACATAACACTCAGCATTTGACGGCAACACAAAATAATAAAAATAACAAACAAACAAACGCAACAAAAAAATGCCTGCAAAATGCAAGTGCATGAAGTTGCAGTGAATGTTAATTTATTCGTTGGAAAAAAAATGAAAAGAAAAAAAAATATTTTTTAAGACACGCTATTTTATGCTTTGGGGCACGAAATAATAAAATTTAATAATTAAACATACAAAAGACGTATTATAGCCTAGGTAAGAATAGAACTGCAGATGATGATCACTCATGGTCATCAATTACACCATATTAACAAGAAGAACTGTGCCATGAACATCTTGCGAGAACATCTTGATATGACGTACACACACTTGATCTTGCGATAAGATCTATTCACAATCACACACATATTTGTGTTCGGGGGAAAAAAGCTTCTTCTTTTCGACTTCAAACAAACTTTCTCATACACAACAAACAAAAAACAAACGACGGATTGAAAACGAAAATAAAAGAATATCAGTAATGGTGGCAACAATAAAAAAAGAAAAATAGTTTATAGTTCTGCTCATTTACATATCCCGGAAAAAGATTATTTCTTTAGAGAATTATTACTAAATTTAGATTATGTGAGTGTACTCGAATATGTATGTCGTATATATAGAATGGTATAAATTTACAGTTCAATGTCGGTGATATAATACTTCTGCTCACTCGTTGTCGAGTTGTGGGTTGTTCAACCTCTGGCCTAGTTCGATGATGAAAATATGATTTATCGTCTCGGTTTTAGCTCTTAGCAACACTATACCGTTCTCAATGCCGCGGAGCAACAGTCGCCAATAATGACTTCCTCGTCTCCAAAAATGAGAATGCTGCATGCAGCATTCGGTCCTGATCAGCACGCATAACATGATCATACAAACCTACTCATTGCTCTTTAATTTCATGCCTTCTGCATTTTCTAGCTAAACTAAAACGATCCACCTTCGATGGAACGGCATCGTTTAAAATCGCATTGGCAGGATCCGATAATCAATTACAAACGATTGCGCTGGTACTGCGCAGGAAGCAACCGCCCAAATTTTGCAAGCCTACAAAATGGTAAGTTTACGACAGTTAAAATTAATGTGTTTGAACCAACTTTAGCTTAGTGGAAAAAGCAGTTTGTGGAAGTGCTCTGCAAATGGAAGAAAGAGTTTTATTCAAATCATGTGAGATCACTAGAAGCAACCTTTCGAATCACGTGAGGAAACCAGCAAATCCTGCATGTGCAGATGAGTTACTGTCAGCCCTGGGGATTCTCAAGGCGAGCAAGAAGTGAAAACCGCAGAACAATTGGTAATGGGGGAGATCTAAGCTGTTGTATAAACTGGTTCATCTTCAACAAGTTTAAAACGACCGAGTCACTATATTACGCCGGTATTATGCTTCGAAAAAGGTTTTCAAACCTTTATCGCTTCAAGAGAATTCTGGGGGAATAAGCTAGCACTGGAAACCGAACTATACAATTCTACACGGACGGCTCGAAGCTAGATGGTAAAGTCGGAGCTGGGCTGTTCTGTGGAGCATTAAATATAAGTACTTCCGTTCGTGTCCTTGACCACTGCAGCGTGTACCAGGCGGAGATAATACCGATTGAGGAAGCCTTGAACTGGTTGAGGCATAACGTAATATCCAAGAGCGATATCAAGATTTATGTGGACAGTCAGGCGGCTATCAAGTCGCTGGAAGCAGTGCTGTTGAAGTCTAGGGTGGCATTGGGTTGACACTCCTCTCTTAACGAGATGAGTGAGCATTGCAATATTCAGATTTCTGGGTCCCCGGTCACTCTGACGTCAAGGGTAACTGCAGGGGAGACGAACTAGCTAGGCAAGGTACAACTCTTCAGCTCAGCACAGGAGAGGTGGTCTAACACCCTCACATGCGAGAGAGCGAGAGAAATGTGGCCAAGGTTGGATTTGAATCGCTCCAGGACCTAAATCTCTCTGGAGAGGAGAGATCTAAGAAGAATAGTAGGAATATTAACGGGACACTGCCTTTTCGGGGAACATGCGAGAAGACTGGGTCTAGAAACAAATGACTTCTGTAGAAGCTGCATGGACGAGGAGGAGGAAGAGACGCTTGTTCACTTCCTGTGCTCTTGTCCTGCACTGGCACTATGAAGACATTTACACTTGGGTAGTTATATTATGCACAACCTTTCAGATCTTGCAGATAATAAGGTTCGGGACATTTTACGCTACATTAGTAGCTCAAGATGGTTACAATAGAATGTTAAGGGTATTAGGGAACTAAGATCCTTTGGTATCACAACGGACCGGCAATGGTTTACGTGTGTGTTAGCAGCCACTCTAACCTAACCTAACCTTGGGATCACACAGATATTTTGGAGAAGGAGAGGCGACATTTCTTAGGTTAGTGAATTCTTAAATGTAATAATTATTGAGAGATTCTGATGCGGTACATAATCTGATTCGAAAAAAGTGCCAAAAAAATTTCTCATCAGAATGGGAACGGGACGGAGCCGTCCTGGATATTCATATAGAAGAAGAAACTCTGACTACTTTATTATGCAGAGTGTAACTGATTGTAACGGAACAAACAGAAATGTTGACATTACTATCGAAATCAAAGAAAGCAGGATGGTACCGATTACTGTGTTACCTGTAAGGCGTCAGAAGTTTATAGCAACGGAATATATCTTTACCTGTCTTAAGGTAAAACAGTGTTTAACCCCGACATTCTTTTGACCATATCAAAGCTAACTTAATTATTGTGAACTTCACTGAACTTCATTTAAATTCCCACGCTTGTGGTATAGACTGATTTCTTAAGGCCCGATAGGATCTTACTTGAACCAATTCACTACGGCTTATTGTATCACTGTGCTCGACCTTAGACAGAAATTTAGGTCGTTGCGTTAATTTTGCGATCCAGTGTATATAAACTCATAATTGTGACGTATATCAAAATAGTGTCAAGAATAAAATGCGCGGATCTGTTATATTTCCTATTTAACCTAATTTCTCGAATACACACACACACATACATGTACATCTCTAAACTATCTCTAATCAAAATAATGATAACACAAAATATGTATATAAAAAAGATACGATGATGATGATGAATAATACGAGACTATATATATAAGATGATGAGGTTTGGAAGTGATATAAGAAGGAAAACAATAATAAGAATAAGATGACACGAATATAAGTCGCTGTATATGTATGTACATATGTAGCGTCGTAGTGTGGATATATACGAACATAAATTCCAATAAATGTCTTATTTATAAGAAAAAATTAAACAATACTAGTAATGAACGTACGTATATTCATATATATGTGCAAGATGAAGGGAAGATTTATGTAGGCGCTGAAAGATTATTTATTAATGAGTTTAAACTGCTTTAATAAAGTCAATAGAGTTAAATGAATATAAGATATTTTCATGTGTGTACAAAGCAGTTTCAGAGTGCATTTATATGCGAGATAATATCCAACTGGGCAAAGTTTGGCGATCCCAACAGTTTCTGTATCGATCCAGCTTAGCAAAGTGCAGGGTAAAGAAGCGCATTGTCTTAAGTAGCTAACTTAAGATCGGTGTGAAAAAATATACAGTGGACGACGAGACAAAAGGAGAATATACAGTGAGACCAAAGGAGAAGTTTACATTACAAACCCTGATGCCGAACTTTCCCACCAAATTTCGAACCATGGATGTATATACGTTTACAACCTACGGGCTCATATGACTGCCTTTCTCACCAAACACAATATTTATAAATACTTTCCTTCCTTTTTGTGACCTAAGATGTTACTGTGTAGGTGTACATAGAAATAGGTTTAAGACTTAAAGCGATGATGACATTAAGGGATTTCGGTTAGGCCATCGAACTGAAAACTTTGGCGTGGGTCAATACCTCGAAAGCCACGTCTCTTCAGGTAGCATTTCTTGCCTCTACAATTTCGAGAAACCACTTGCTTGAAACATCCTAAAGAGTGTCTTGGAGTTCAATTAACCAGCTAGATGAATAATATTTACCCACATGCCAAAGATGCCTACTCGCGGTCTACCGAATCTATCGCAGCATCTATTTGGTGTATATAGGTTCAAGTTATTTTGTAGCCATTAGTAATGAGTTACTACTTAGAATAGATCTTCCAATGGGTTTTTTACCATGATTGTTATCAAGGAACAACGCAAATGCCATTGGAGTAAACCATATTGTCTACATTGTGGCAGGTGAAGTATTTGTAGTTAATTGAGAATCCTGAGTGTATGATAGGGAACCCAGGCTTTTTGAACCCAAAATAAAGCATAATCTTATATTTTGCATTTTGAAGCGTTCAGATGACTCTGTTTTGTGTGGCCACCAATTATCCATCTTTTTTAACTATAAGCCTCGCCCGTGAATTTGTCATTCTTTGGCGTTCTTTGATATCTTTCATGCCATCGCTTATTTTAATATACTTCTCCAGATTGTGTGTTGATGAATTCCTTGTATCATTATAAGCTGGTTGGTGTGATCTGCTTTATTTGGCTCAAAGGGTCTATCCATTCGTCCCTCCCCGGTTTTTACTTTTTCGATTAAGGTTGGATCCGATAAGAATGTTAAAAAATAAAGTACTCATCCACAAACTTCGAATAAGTATTACTACTACTACTGATTCTAAAGTATTCAGAGGCTCAGTTTGAGTCTTAGCTTTTGTTAAACACCTTCAGTTAACATTCGCATCTAATATTATGTCTTTTCCGTACACTCGATAAAGCACTCTACATAATTCTACTCATAAAATGGGGGAGTCCCGAGACAATTATCAGAGGTATCGCTTTGTTGGAAGGCCAAGCATGTTGACAGTGGTACTAATGAATACTTTTGAATACGCACCTACCTTCAATCCAGGTAACCTCAACAGTTGAGCTCACTGTTATGGTAAATTTTCTGGCATACAGAGGAATAACATGGAGAGTGAGCGAACTATATATACATGTGACCTGAGTAAGTAGATCAACAGAGAGCCAATCGGATATTTCATCGTATAATAAAGAAGATACTTCATCTTATAATACTTGGAATGAAATGAAGCCAATAAGAATAGTAGACAATCGCACAGAAGCCTTCTGATGGAATGACAAGATTTTAGAGTTATGCATCAAGCCCGTCATTTGAAAATGCTACTCATCGACAAATGTATAGTGACACTTGTTTGGAACTGAAGGGTGGCATTTTACGGAGTAGTCGATCGTGACCTCTGGAGTAGACCATATACATAAGAAGAAATTAAGAAGTAGCGCCACTACTGCTCCGACTTGTCTGATGATATTGTGTAATATAGTGAACCATGATTCCAACTTGCTGTTAAAGTTAACCGAAAGTTTCCAGCCGACAAAATAAAAAAATCGATAATGCAGATAGTGTCTTTGCTATTCCAGCCGAGAAGTTTGTGTTATGGCTGGATGAACCCAGAGATAGCCATTGACAAACCTCTTCAAATAAACCAATATCTAGCCATAACACTTTAAAGGTTAATATTATAGAGATTTTAGAGGTTTGTACTACGGGTTCAATGAATCGAATTTTCTCGGACTCCCCACATGAAACTTGACCCAAATTTTTTGGTAATTTTTCGAAGCATTCAATTTTTTTTGGCTGGAAAATCGTTGAGACAAATTTTTGTTTGGGAATCAATCAAAAAAATATAAAATAATTAACTTTCGGTAGGAATAGCAAAGACACTATCTGCATTATCGATTTCTTTATTTTTTTAACAGCATGTTTCCCACAACCACCTGAATGTTTGTAGTAGATATCCGGAAACGAGAAGAACGATGTGTCTCCGGTCATTAATAAAGAGGTCCAGAGTGCGGACTGGTACTATTACTTTAGGAAGCTATTGGAAGCTCAGTTCAATACTAATAAGGTTTCAGAAAGCCACGTCCAACGTTGGATATAGTTAAATGTGTGGTATGCACAAGTGGTGATAATGGTTTAAGATGGTTGCGTGGAAGTTACAAACACCGTCCAGTTGTAACATTAGAATTGTATATTTAATGCACGTATTCTGATAAAAGTACCGAAATATCTATTGCGAGTAGTTGCAACCTACTTCAGTCAGAGGTATTCGAAGCAGTAAGCCGACGATGGGACGTAAACATTTGTAATAACGACTCCCCTTTAAATGTGAAGCTCAAGTAGTTAGTTTGGTCGATGACATAGCCGTTGTGGTAGTCGCAAAATACATGAAGGATCATAACAATTTATAACTGAATGATCCGATACATCTCATTACCTTCCGCGAAAGGGCAAGCAAGGTGAACTCAATATTCTACGCCAGAGGTCGCGATCAACTTCTTCGCACTGTTCACGGAAATACTTTCACTTACTTAGCTTGCATCCACCCTTCAGTTCGGCACAAGCGTCATCATATTTGCCCCAGAGGTTCCAAAATGGCGGGCTCGTTGGTATTGTTTTCAGACTTTGAGACTCTTTCAACAATACTCTGAAATCTCATCGTTCACAACTAATACCGAATAGATCGTCAAGGCACACGAGGTCTGCTATAAGTTATATCCACTATGAAGTATAGGGGATCAATTTGGCCAATGCAATGCAACAGACGATAAAATGTACTCCTTTAAGTATGTGGATTCCGAACGGTATCGCTTGTGTCTACGGAACAAAAGAAGAGATTAACAAAAAAGCACGGAGCGATACCATATGACAGCATGGCAGAAATAGTCGATATACTTATCAAAAATGATTAAGAGCATACTTATTCGTTTCAGGTACGAAGACCCACCCAAGTGAACTTATATATGGTCGTTATCTTACACCAGGCAACGTTTTTGATTTAAGGTTGGAATCACTAGGCAGGTGTCGAATAAATGTCTCGCAGGATATGAGAATCTTGTTTTAACCGAATAGATGGGCCTGCCTCGTGAAGTAATACTCCTAATGGGGCAAGCCAACACATTCGCTTGTTTGGTAATGGTCCACAAATGAAGTTCATCTGACACACCACCAGTTATAGTTTTATTAATAACGAACTGTCAAAAAAAACGAACCGCCCTCTACTAATTAAGATTTATCAGTATTTCTCACCTTACACTGTATGTCAATAATCAATTTATCTTAAACGCAACAAAAAAACTAAAAAATTCCAGATCGAAACCTGATTATTTTAATTAACTTCCCCTCTTCGATTGTCGAAACTATCAAAGGGTTAATTAATTAATTTTTTCTCCAGATCTATATCTTAATCCACGCAAGAAAAATGTTGTTACATTCTTGAGCTTACCAACCGATCATCAAATTAATTTTCTCTCGAGATCGATTTGATCTCGAAACTAAACGATCTGTTTTGATAGTTTTGGTGAACAACGGGTAATTTTGGTATACATACGGACCGCTTAGTCTTGAGATAAATTAAATTAAAATTAATGTCACATTAATTTTGTGTATAATTACAGTTAAGAAACAAAAAAAAAATTTTTTAAAACAAAAATAAATAATCAAATTTAATCGATGGATGTAAGATGGATCGTCTTTAATTTTTATCTTAAATTTAAATTTTTTGTTTTTGGGTTAATTTAGGCATAAATTTTTATTGAATTTCTTTTACTTTTCTCGCATCTTCGTTTCGTCTCGTCTTCATTTTAAATTAAATGACATACCACTCATTTGACGTACGCACATATTCTACATACGAGCATACGAGTGTACGAGTGTTTAAAACTTGATTGAAAAGTTTATAAAATTTTGGGAAATAGATAATTAATTGATCGGCTCTTAGTGGAACATTAATTTTTCGTGTTAAGTCAATTAAAAATCAGAAAGATTCGATACAAAAATTTTGATCGACTTAAAAGCCTGTCGTAAATGTGTTAACGGGATTTAATTTTGTTACTTGTTTTCGGTTGCATCGCGTTATTTGGTCCGCTATAAAGTAAGAATTTATACAACGGATTGTACCTCTGCGGTTGGATCGCTGGGCGACCGTCCTGCTTATCAGCACCCTATATTCGTCCTCTTCTGAAATCAAAATTATCTATTACATGCAGATTAGCTGAAAATGTAGAGAGTTTTGATCAGACCCGTTGTTTGACCCAGCGGGTTTTAAAAGGGAAACCTTCGTTTTGGTTAGGCGATGAGATTCATTATTGACTGCGATGGCTAAACGGAGTAGGCAGAAATCCGGAATCTGATAATGTATGTTCATGGAGAACAACATCAAGGCACCTCATCGAATAAAATATTGAATGTAAAATATGCATGTTATAATAACCAGCATCGCTGGGTGGTCACCTGCAACCTTAGAATGAGATTATAACGCTCCCATGCGCGAATATCTAGATATCTGGAAGGGGAATGACGATAGTTCCACCCAAAATTGAACACTTCTGTAGGCAGCATGACAAATACTTGATTTCAGGAATAATGGTGTCTGTTGGCTCAGGGTGCAAATTTGGTACCTAAACAATGCCTATAGTGATACGTTTACTCCACAGTAATTTCAGTTAATATCGATGTCAAATTAGAATTCCTGTTGCACTGCAAATTTTAAACATAGTGCACGACTAGTGATTGATCTAGAAAGTCAGAATAAGCTGCTGTGTACAAATTGTATTGCTATCGACGTGAGATAGTCGAGATGACCTTGTTTGTCATCAAAGAAGAAATGTGGATTGAACGAGTGTATGCAGCCTAGTTGTCTTCATTTCCTGGATGGTCTTAGATGACGTTACTCCCTCTGATCATAGCTACATCTCTTTCTCTTTAATAAGTGATAAAGTTGGATTTAGAGAATTTAGGAACCCAAGAAACACTGACTGGCAACTTCATATACTCAATCTCAACCAGTCATTTTTGCTTCAATATAGAAAATCAGAAAGTGTAGAAGAATGGAAAGGACAACCATGATAAGCTAAAAGAAGCACTAATCAGTGGTTATATGATAAAAGGTGTTCTCTTAGTGAACGATGACTCATGCAAGCTGTGGTTCATATTTAAACTTCAAGGCCAGAGTTTTGATAGATATTACCCCTAGGCACCCAATTAAATTTGTATTTATGCAGAGGAACACTACAATACTGATACAGCATATGGACCATTTAGGAGGCTTTTAAGTGAAGTTAAATAAGACTACAAAGCAAGAATTTACAAAAAAATTATCATGAAGGCAACAGAAATTATTTCAGATTCGTGCTTTCTTATTAACGTGGTTTGGCTCAAATTGAGGCCAGAATGTATTCACAAAAAAGAAATTATCAGTCCGTCAAGAAACCTCTAACTGTGTTCATCCAAAGTTAATTCGAAGTTCCCATTGAAGAGAGAGGAGCTCTGAAATGGGGTCTGCAACAAACAGGGAAATATTAAAATTAAACATAAATATAGGTAAAACAAAAGTTACTTACCTGTAGTGTGGTTGGTCGGGGACACCTCGGTCCATGTATGCAATCCCGTCCTCCCCTTAGGCACTAACCTGTAAAATATGAATGAGACATGGCAAGCCACATACATCTTACATTGAACAAATAGGATAACCACATAAGTGCATTGACCGGCCGACCAAACATAACATATGAGACATTTTACAACAAACAATCACAAAAAAACAATAATCAGAGTGAACGAACACTTATTACATGGATTGATTAAATAAACACAAAGTCACCGTAAACTAAAACACAAATGACAAATCACCACACAACACCACAAATATAGAACAAAACTTTTCATATGACAGTGACACTGATACGTCAACCAAATGTCAAACAAGTTGGTTGCATCTGGATAAGCAACGGTAGCTGAACTTTGGTGCTACAACATAGATGGCATAAGGAAAAGAAATCGTATTGCCCGATGTACCGTGAGTGAAAGATAAAAACAGAAAAAGAGAAATAAAGTGAACAGTGCGGATCAAGAAAGGGGAAACGAAAACAAGTGGTGAATCACGTTGTCAGTGAAGGTGAGGGTGGTCGTGTCAAAAACCACGTGGAGAAACACTCGCGGTGCCTGCTCGACGTAGAGAGGCGTTCTGGAACGAGCGAATAGAAGGAGACAAGAGAGGCGTTCTGGAACGAGCGGATAAAAGGTGACAAAAGGGTGACACGTGGAAATATAGGTTAGTGTCCTTTTCGTATTTTTCCTTAAAAGCTTCCAGTGAAACAAGTTTTCATATCAATAACAAAAATTTTTTTTTTGGTATAATTGTTTTTTAAAGTTTAGGTTTAATTGGGTGTAGGGTGGACTTAAGGTTGATAGCTTCCTAAAACTTGTGTATTTTATATTCCAAAGGAAACTGAAAATCGGACAACGAATATGGTGAACTCATTCGCAGATGGTTTAATTTGGACGTTGCAAAGTTGCGTCGGTATTACTAGCGGTAGCAAACAATTGAGCTGCCTTTGTGTCAGTTTCATTGATGCCTCCAATGATTCAACCAAACTAAGTCTTGTGTGCTCTAAGATTTGAAGTGCCTAAAATTTGGTTCTTAGTCTCAAATAGATCGGATACAACTTCTACACAACCAATTCCGAACATCGCAGATCATTTGTTCTAGACTGTGTTTCAACTGATTGAGTTAAATGGACATTTGAAATCTTTGAGAGAAATTGCAAATAGATCTCCTTGAATTCTTTTAGGCTACCTCTTTCAAGGGTCGTTATGGTTTAACCCTCTTTTCATTTCTGCAGAGTTCTTAATATGAGAGTTAAAATTGGGCCATTGAAAAAAATAGCGGTCGCATTCCACAGTGCAAAAAATTTCAAGTTTTAACCACACTCAGAAATATTGCCATAGAGATGCTAGATGCGTTAGGTGTGCTGGTAAACATCACGCTCAAGTATACCCTGTTAGTAAAATATTGAGTGCTGTATTTTTGGTAGGAGAGGTGTGTGTGTGTATGTTTTCGTGGCACTTGTAAATTCTTGGGAGGTCGGATCAGAAGTTTATTGACGTACTATGCCCTAAACAAGGTCGTCGGGGTCACCAATGTAGGTTATATGTTAATGATGCTGGGAGCTGTAACCGTGACAGCTAATGATGAATGAGAGTTAAACCAGAACTCAACAGAGTGGCATTGTTTGACAGCTAGGGCGCTGAATCAACCAGCCGATGAAGACGTTTGCCTTGAAATGTATTTCATCTTTTATATGTGATCTGTAATGTTAGTTTCACTAGGCCGGTTTCGATCTGATGACGTCATTGATTTGTTGTGTGATCGAAAAGATCAAATCCATCTCATCAGGCATATGCGACCGGAATTGATGTATGTTTCATTTCGTTTCTTTATATATTGTGAGACAATGTTGCATTGTATTTCAATAATATTATTTTTGTACTGTTTGTACTATATGTTGTGAACGCCACAAGCCCTTAGTAATAGGCTAGACAAGCAAGCCTCTCTAAATGAATTGGTATTCATCCTCTATTAAAATGTCTTTAACAGTAATAAATAAAACGTTAAGAATAGTAATCTGGAATGCAAAAGGGCTAATGCAACATCTTCTAGAGCCAGTTTTTCTGAATTCCGAGAAAATAGATGGGTACCTAATATTGGAAACCCATTTTAAAACAACTTTATAAGTCAAATTATATGGATACAGCTGTTACCTTACCATCCATCCAGCAGGAAGAGCAAGAGAAGAATCGTCAGTGTTGTTTGCAGCAGGACAACAATACAACCAGTTTTAATCCGGAGATAACCAACATATTGGCCTACGGATAGAAACAAATCACCCGATCTTATAGACTTCTTTGTCACCAAGGGTAACAAATAACAAAACCATCCTGGCTAACAAATAACGAAATCTGCTGGAGAAATTTTCAGAAGTTAATTCAGGATAATATCAATCTCCAAGTGCCACTTACAAATCCAATACAGCTAAACTAGAACAAACTTAACAGTGTCATACAACAAGCAGTGTGGCGTAGTACACCATAAAATACAAGAAAAACATGCAAGAATTATTTATCCCTTAGAAATTAGGGAAGTGGTAGCAGCAAAACGAGAAGCAAGAAAATCTTGGCAAATGAACCGATCGCTTGGATATAAAACTACTCTAAACTTTTTGTCAAACAAAGTAAAGCTGCTAATTAAAGAAATCAAAAATGAATCCATTAATAATAAAGTGATTTTGAAGGAATGGAGACTAATAAAGACAAATTACTTGACGCATCTATAGCTACGAAATATCTAACAAGAAACAATATGCTAATGAAGAAGTCAGTCCGATAGAACTAGTGACTTTATGGCACATAGATTTTCTAAGGACATGAGTTTGATTGGCATGATCCCGACAGCGCACGAAGCTTAACAGTAATAATATATGAAATTGTGCTTCCAATTTGAAAAATTCGCTAAACCATTAAAATAAAGTGAAGTGTTAAAGTGAAGTGACGGTAAGTGACACAATTTATTTATTGAGTTATATACAGTATAGTCTGATTAAACTCGGTAGTGTACTCTGGATACTAACCGAGTAGAGTAATAACAATATGTATACAAATATTTTTGAGCACCACTGTATACATATGGTATGTCATAAATTGTATAAGGACAATTTCGACACTTATAAATTATATTCTACCAAAAAATCGTTGTTGTATTCCAATTTCTACTTGTGATTGAAATTTATAGTTTCTTTTCTCGTTAAGCAAAACCTGTTGCTCCAAGGAGACTCCAGAAAAGGCAAATTCTAGAGCTTGTACCTTTATACGGGCAAAAATCTATAAAATCGTAATAATATTGAGAAATTGGCATAATCACCTGTCTCGGTTTAAAATACAATAATAAATATCGATCTATTCCAATTATTGTATATAAAGTGTCTTCTTCGCAGTCGCGCACTCTTATTCATTTTTATTTCTAAGATTTGGTTGTTTTTTGTGTCCAATTAATTTTATTTGACATCATTTTCTTATTTAGAATCGAAAAAAGCTATTAAATATCCGACGAGTATATAAAAAATAAAAAAACCACAAAATCACCAAAAAATTTTAACGATAAACATAATTTTCGATATCTTCAATTTTTGATCGTTTCATACCATCAGCTAATATAAAATGTATGTTCTACGATCTTAAGCCAAAAACTGTATATAAAACTATGAAGTACCATCATGAATATAAAACCTGTTCTATTAGATTTTTATTTTTTTTTAAGATTTAAAAGAAATCTTCCAGATACTTATACCAACAAAAAATAATTGTGGTTTCGTTAAGTCACTCCTAATTAATCGATGACATTGTCGTTTTTAGCTTACTTAGTTTTAATTGACAGTAACGATTATATAACGGTTTTTACAAGCTATTGTTGGTCCGTACCGTGTAAACAATCCGACTCAATCGGTTTCAATCACGAATCGGTGCTCTTCATACTGTAGCAAACAATTAAAAGATGCCAGATCGCTCTCTACGTCGTGGATCCATTGTTGCCTACAGCCTTTGAAATCTGTCCTTTAAAAATTTATTTTTCGTACTCATCCGTCAAGTTCCAACACTCCCATAACCACGGGTCTGATCAACACTCTGTACAATTTCAGCTCTCCCACACTATTATCGTGAGTAATGAAAAATCAAAGATACTTGAATCTGACGATTACTGAAGTCAATTGCGTCTAGGCCTCTAGAACCAGAGATCTGATATTTGGTTTTGGACTCGTTGATTCTAAGATCCTAAACTAACAAAAACTTTTTCAACGATCAGTGACTGACCGATTTGGACGGAATTCTGCTTGGTAGTCATCGATTATTTCCTCCGTCAAAGGAGTAATTTTTCCCAAGATAATGTATGACAGTAACGATCACCTTTCTAAAATATTGGGCATAACGCAGCCATTTTCCATTCATTAGACATAACTTCATTTCGCCAAACCAATCGAATAAGGTTGAAAGGACAGTTTCACAAAGTTTGCTCTCCGAATATCTGAATTAATGCAATGAACTTTTGTGAATTGCACTCATTGCTGTTGTTGTATTCTTAAGTATGACGAGGAGAGTGAGCTGTCATCAGCATAAGAATATATTGGATTGAGCGTTAATGTTATAGAAGATCATCGATGAAAATAAGAAAAAGAGTTGGAGAAAGGGCGGATCCTTGAGGGACACCAGCGTTTAAAGAATGTGGAATGGAAGCCGTGCCATCCACCACCACTTGGATTTTACGACAGAAAAGAAAATTCTCAATCCATAGAATTAAAGAACCGTGGGCCACATGCGATCGTATGCTTTCGAAATATCAATCGCAATGACTTGTGATTCACCACATTGATGGATACATCTGTTCCATTTTTCAGTGATGACGTTAATTAAGTTTCTGCGTCTTCAGCGAAAACCATACTGACGATCTGAAATTAGGTGGTGATCTTCCAAATAATTTATTAGTTGAAAATGGATTATCGTCTCAAGTACTTTGGAAAGCACAGAGACAATAGCGATTGGACGATAATTCGAAGGGTCCGACTTGATGCCCTTTTTCGGCACGGGATGTACGTTAGCAAGTTTCCAAATGGAAGACATAGATCGGTGGAATAAACATGAAAGTGGCTTTGACAAGGATTTGCAACAATATTTGAGTACAATTGGGGGAATACCATTAGGACCAGCTGACTTGTTGGGGGTTAATGTTTGCAAGAACTTTGGCGACAACTCTAGGTCGGAATCTAATGCGGCGCATCGATGAGCTGGCTGGCGAGATAACAGGTGGTGTTGAACTAGATTGAGCTAAGTTGGAGTTAGCAGCAAATTTTCGAGCGAAGAGATTAGCCTTTTCATGGGCAGTGAAAAAAATACTGTCTCCATCTTTGAAAGGCGATATAGACGATTTCCCATTCGACTTTACGAGCAAATGAACAAAACATTCGGTTGCTGTTGGTGGTATCTAAAATCTGCCGCAACTCTGCTCTAACCTTCTTTTCGTATTCTAGTTTAGCTTTCGATATCGTTCGTGTTGCTCGGTTTATAGCCACCTTGAATTCGGATAGATGTTCAGCTGACGGGTTTTGGAGATACTTGCGGTGAAAGGATTCTTTAAGGGCGGTTGCTTTCCTACAGTCCTGATTGTGCTAAGAATTGTTAAACTTTTTTGGCTAAGAGAAACTGGAAGGAATGAACTGTTCCATTCCTGTAAGAGTGACCAGCCGGTGTAATAGGTTTCGAATATGGAAGCCGATTGTCATTGTGGACGTTGAAATCACCTGCCACAACGATTTCAGCATTTGGTGACTTCTGAAGGATGTGCTCAATGGAATCTCACAGAATATCAAACCCATAATGAGCTGCGCTGTTTGAAATATTTGGGCTTCGATAAAGGCCACACAGGAAGAGAGTGTGTTTCGAGATATGGATTTCAACCGAAATAAAGTTGAAATCAATGTTCGCACTTTGGCCTAAAAAACTGGTAATGGAATAAAGTATATCAGTTTGAATATAAATGGCCAACCCTCATACTTGCAGAGTACCAGTTCGGTATTCGAGCGAAGATTCATGAGGTTTGTCGATAAAGCCGCAAACGGATCTAAGCACAAACGGCGTATTCCAGCTGTTGTAACTTTAGACGTATGAAATGTATTCAATAGCAAAGCTCGGTTTTAGGACCAGTGCTCTGGAATATTATTTATGACGGTGTTCTCAGAATTGCCTTGCCCTTGGACCCCAAGCTTATTAATCAAATATGCCATTGACATGGCACTTATTGTATCGGTGAGATATGAAATAAAATACATGGTGGTTTGACTGGGCGATCGACGAAGCTTTCTAAAGCGTATTAAACAAACGGTAGTTAAGGCGAATAGAACAAAAACTGGTCTTATTCGATTTATGGTCAGCACTGGCGGACCGAGCACAACTAAGAGGAAATTGCGCTCTTCGGTATAGTCACATCAATCATATTGTGGAGTACCCGTATGGGTTCAAGCATTAGACACTGCAAAGACTCGTGGTCAACTGGAGCTCTTACAACGAACTACATATTGCACTATGGGTGTGAAGTGCTTATTGGCAAATCTCGAAAGAAGCAGCCTTCATAAAGTCTAGCAAGCAACCTTTTACGTAAATGGCTTAACATATCACACACAGTCACAGTACTCAGCGGAACACTTAAGACGGCGCCAAACAAGAAATAATGTAACAATGGCACAAACGATGGGAGAACGCAGACACTGCGTCGTATACCTTGTAGTTTCTACTGTAATGAACAAGATACACCAGAACACACTAGTTTTCATTGTGAATGGTGGAAGCGGGTTCGTCGTGAGTCTTCTGATAAAATAGGGTGGCTGACAATGGAAAATACAATCCTTAGGGGGCTGTCGGAGGAACGAAATTGGAACACCATTAACACCATGATAATGATATTACGTCACAAAATTACAACACAACATGAATCTAACAACATACATTGATAAGAACATGGATTTTGCGATCCCGGTCATGTGGATGAGAGGAGGATGGAGTTTAAGTCGGTCAGAGTCTTGACTAGCGGCCATGAGGGTTTGACAGTGCTGCTTTCAAAATTGTAGCAATTCTCGCCTAAAAGACAGTAACGTACAAAAAGGGATAGATAATTCAACCTCAGCTGGGATATTGTATGTATAACCCGGCAATTATCATAATATCGTCACCGGAGGGGTTAGGATGGGCTATTATATAGTTCCATGTATGATTTTCGGTAATTGTTACCCAAAACAATTTCCTGGAGGCGCGATTCGTCTCCATAGGGTATGTGGTCCGTTGTGTGCCGGTCCATTCTCTTTATATGCGACAGTGCCCATAAGCGCCCAATAGCCAAATACAAAACGCATACAAACAACTCTTTGACGGTGATTTAGAGGTCTTCACAAAATAAGAGCGGCAAACGAGATTATGGGTCTGATTACCAAAACGTATAGCCAGAACACGTGTTTGGGTTCCATGATTTACAAAATTACTGTGAGCATTTCACAGTAAATGTAACATGCCTTGCAATTCTCTTTGTTGTCCAGTGATTTTTCAATCCGTCCAACGACTTCAAAAAGTGCTGTTTCAACATCGCCTTGCTGGTAAGCGTGTTGTTTGAAATTTATGGGATTTGCTAGTAATGCATTTACGCTCTAAGCATTTAAATAGAAAATAACTCAGGCTCATAGAAGAACTCAGGCTGGTAGAAAACTATTTGCCTGGCCATATCTAGTCTTTCCATCCTTCCAGATGAACACTACCGTTGGAATGTATATCCCAGGGCCAAACTGGCTTTGAAGATATGTTAAATGTGATCTATAGGATAATTTTGTGTTTTAAATTTTGAGAAAGAACCGATGCTCTATCAGATTCTGTCTTTTGTCGCCACCTTCGCCACCAAGTTCCAATTTCTAAAACTTGAAAGTTGGTATATATATATATATATATACCAACATATATATTATATATATATATATATATATATATATATATATATATATATATATATATATATATATATATATATATATATATATATATTATAACCCGCGAAAGTAATTACCTCTGGAAATGTATACAGACAAATCACCTATTTTCCAATATGAAAAAATTATACCTTGCATGCTTCGATATAATTTTCCAAAATTAAAGCCAACTAAAAAATTAACATAATTTTATTTATTTATATTTTAATTTTGTGTTATTACACCAGAAATAAAATATATCGAACAACACTAAAATTAAAACATAACGAAACAATCCAGCACCTTTCCACAATGTACGACATCGAATTATTTCGTCGGTGTACACACAACATAAGAAATTCGCCCGCTTAAATTTATAAAAAAAAAAATACTTAAAACTTTTAAGATGACGGTTAATTGTTAAATTGTGCCATCTTTTGATATAAGTACACATTATATAGACGCACATAATGGCGCAATAATAATAATTAAAAGTGTCGCGTCATTAAATCTAATAAAAATTGCGACACTTCCTCAGACCGAAAAAGCTCGTTTTTTTAATGCCACCACCACACACTTTAGTATCGCGCACGATACACATTTTTTGTGCTTTATTCATTCATTATGATCGCAGCATAAAATTTTTTTTTTTATGATTTTTGCTATTAACAAAAGTGTCTTCTTAAACATTTGCGATGGTAAACTTAAGTTTTTTTTGTTGTGCTTTTGTTTTTATTGGAGACAATTTTAATGGTTGGTATTATGTTTGTATATGAATGGTTTGAGGCGTGATTGACAAGACAGTTTTTATGTTTTGTACATAAACAATTTTTAGTTTTTTGTAAATTTTATCGTTATCATTGTCTTGTGATTATACTCGTAGTTTATCGTTGTTTATTAGCTGAAGGTATTGGGCCATTATTCAATATGTGTTGCTACGACTCTTGCCAATTCGAAATTCTGGTCGGAACTCTGAGCGTTTTAGTTTTGATCTGCGTGCGACTAAATAATCAATCAATTCATTTATTATTATATTGTGTTCTGCACTAAAATGGGTTTTGTATCAAGAGCATTGGAACTCGTTCATCACAGTTTTTTTGATCGGAATCCTACATTTTTTCCAAATTTTCCACCTTGACTGCAGGATCATAAAGGTCTCATGAATTTTTCTAATATTGAATATTCTTTACAGCTCAGCGATTAGTTGTGATTCGTGTGTATCTTTAATGTCACTCCTAATCGTCTAATCCACTTGTTTTACAATGCACCTACTGTAACTGCATCTTATTTTGGCAGTGCATAATCACTTTTTGCGTTTTGGTCCAGTTTCCTCGTCGATTCGACCCCAATGCATTGATTAGCATTTTTCAATGTATCCGCTGCTATAGTTCATCTTGGTGCTCTGCATTGTAGTTCGAGTAGGCCAAGTTTACTAGTCGTATGATCTCGAAATATAATTTTTGCAATGACTTCGTAACCCATTGTTTTCAGCTGTGTGCGATCGATAGCCTACATGTGATTAACGACGTGCCTTAGGTACAAAGCTTCTATCAGTTTTTGATATCTCCACAAGTTCGTAGATAGATTCGTGCATGATTTCGATGATTGTTTCGGAGAATGCCCTGGCAATACAAGCGCATTCGTTTGTTTTTGATTATAAACTCCAGCCACTGAGATTTAGAATGGAAATTCAAAAGTCTAGTAGGATGCAGTTCGGTTGAAGATGGTACTCTTGTTTTTAAAGCCTTTTGAAGGTCACCTAGTAGTTTCTCCATTTTGATGTTGGCGCTTAGCAAGGATGTTGGCCAGCTACTTCTGGTGTTCTTACTACTGATCTTGTTGTTGTTATCGGGCAAAAGTTTTAGCTAGTTGCTGTTGTTGGCTTAATCAGTGTCTGCAATATATCTGCATCTAATCTGTTGTAGGTGGAGTTCTGCAACCAGCCTTCTCTCGATTGGGTATAATTCTGCCCTAAACTCGACTTTATCAGGATCCCCCTGTGCTACACCTTTATACTTTCCACAGTTTTAGCACCACTTCTGCGATTGATCTTGTTTTCCCTGTATTCCGTCGTCGGTGTTTTTTCTTGTTGGGAATGACTAAGCTCTCTAATTTTGACCATGATCCCAAATAACCGACTTCCAACAATAAAGTTAAGACTGAATCGAACCAGTTTTGTCTATCGTCACTGGATGCTTTACTGTAAGTCCAAAGAGTGCTTTATTTTCTTTTCTTAAACTTTTTTCGTTGTATTCCTTTGATTTTATTAGACGGATCTTCGATGAATCTTCACTTCATCCACAAATTTAAATTTGGAAACCTTTTTTTTATATACTTAGAAGCCAGTCTATTAGACTTTATTTACGTCGTTACCTACAAGTCCAGTGTTATTAAGACTATTTTTATTGGCTTTGATTGTTATTTTTTTTATCAAAGCGCACAGGTCCGTTCTGCAACCTTAGCAAACTGGAGCAGTTTGAACCAGGGCAGAGAAGACAGTTGATATAAAGGAACATTCCTGGAGTTGAACATAAGGGATCTTATGCGGTTGAAAGCTGGACAGCTGCTGTTGAAGTGTAGGCTATCATCAACATACTCAAGATATTCGTCGCATACGGCTTTACTGGCCAGTCTCATGCGATGAAGATAACTTTTGAAACGGCTGTGGCCAGTAAAGAAACCAATATTCTCAAGTCGGTGTAATCCGACTTGCCAATTTTTGGAATAAAAATTACCTTACTTCTGCTCCAAGATTGTATAACAAAACTCAAAGCGAGACATGCCTGGAACAGATGTAATGAAAGTTCGTTAATGAGAAAATATCCATGTTGCAATACAGCAGGAAATATCAAAAGAGAACAAACTTCAACGTAGCACCTCAAAGTTAAGTAATCTGCAGGCTAGGTTCGAATTGGGAATTATCTCCCAATCGTTGGTGACTATACAACAATATTGCCGGTTGGAATAGTTTTACAGCCCGAAAAATGGGTACTGAAAAATAGGTTGCCTACTTCCGTTTTAGAGGAAGTAAACTTGCCATTAGATAGACGAAGTACAAGTATTATGCCTGCTCATCGAAAGTGAGTAAGCAATTAATTTCATCACTAAAGATTACCCTGGAGGATCTCTGTGAGGTTCTTAATTCATTTTTGTTCCTGTTTTGTGCAGCTAGAAAGCTATCAGGCTGAAGATTAAATCTTCTTATCTTGTTCTTCAACTTTCTGGTTAGTCTTCCTGAACCGTTTTATAGCAGAGCACCAGAAAGGTTTGTTCTGAGTTTTTCGATGTGAATTAAGTGGACACGAAAGCTCAAACGCAGTTGTGATTGCGTAAGATATTGCAGAAGCCTGTAGCTCTATATCAATAAACGAATAAATCATCATAGGTGATTCGAGAATGAGGAAACAAGCTCTTGAGAGAAGGTTTCCGGTTGGTTAGCTTCCTGAGTGGAGGTGAGAATATCATTCTCAATGTGAATACAAACTGATGTCAATAATCTCTCTGCGAGCAGAGCTAACCAAATTTAGCTCACATCCAACATCGAGGATACCCTACTCAGAAGAATTGATATAGATAAGCAGAGCAGAATCTCTATTGTTAACGTTGGTACTCCCCCATAAAGAGTGATGTGCATTAGCATCACAACCCGCTATTAGAGGAATGTTGTTAACTTTACACCAACTTATAGATATGTAAAATCCTCAGAAGGTGATGAAGTAACAGAATCGTAAGGAAAATACACTGATGCGTTACAAATATTTCAGTATGGGAATTAAGAATAATGCGTGCAGCTACACTATCGGATGAACTCCTCAATAAGATATATTTTCGAGATACATATGCACGCTCTGGTTCTCGCGGTTGAACTGTTGTGCAGAATTCTACCATCGGGGATGTTAAGTCCAGAAACTAGAGCATCAAGAACGTAAGGTTCCTGAATTAAGCATCCGTGTGTGTTAATTTCTTAAGTTCTTTAATTCTACAGAAGCTGGCTTGCTATGTTGCAAGTTTATCTGTTTGATTATTTGCATAGATGCCATTATAACACCACAAGATAAAAAAAATATGATAAAAGCAAGCACGTACTGTAAGAATGATCCGGACCCAATAATGTGTCTATGTCGGACGATTTTCCATTCATTGATGTTAACATTTGAATTCATCACACTTATGTTCGCTAAAACCATACTAGTTTCCTCCAGAGACCAGAGACCCGGGTGTGGATCAGAAGTGATTAAGGAGGGTCACCAACTGAAAGCTGACAACAACACCAAAGATCTCGTACTTTGGACATCTTCTCGACAAACCAATTGTAAGTTGCGTCATTGGCACATTCGCATAAAGAGACACCATCACTTAGAAAGAATCTCAGAATCTGTGCCACAATTCCGTTAAGTTTTGCCACAGCAGAAATACGACGACCCACCTTCATCCGGAAAATACCCAATGGTCTCATTCAGCAAGTTGGCGCCGTTGTTGTCACACACACAGAATTTTTTTAATCGTTGACATAGCAACAAGATAACTCAGGAGTGGAACCAGTTACATCCTATATAATTTCCATGTCTGAGATCGTTCAGGATGTCTTAATTAGATTGTCTGTGAGCATGGCAAGTCTTAAATGAGCTGGAGTTTGTGCTTCATAATAATCCTCAATGGAGAAAACGCTTATTGGACGAGAGATCAAGATGTTCTCCACTCAAGCGTTGAAATTTGTCCAAAGAATAAGTTAACAGTCTTGAAATACAAGAGGAAAGGAAATAACACATTATATAGGTACGGTTTTCTCTTAAATATTCTAAACGTTTTTGATCACTATAGAAATGGTAATCTGGTCAAATCAATCACATGTTCAATATGGACTGTCAAACAAACACATATGCATATGAAGCTTTTAACTGGATGCTGGTTGCCTGACAGTGGTTGTTCCAATAAATTGTTCATGTTTTTCACTTAATGCTCTGAAGAATATAGGGAGAGTCTACATGGCCCAAAAGTATATTTCCCAAAAAACCTGCACAATATTGTTGCTTTACAGTGTACAGTGTAAGGTGGTAAGAGGGCCAAGTTCTCATGGAATGGTAAATTGTAGTTGTAGTTCCAGTTTTGTTTTTCATAATATAGAGTGAGACTCGCTTTTGTACACTCTCAATTCTATTAATGTGGTCAGCGTTATGGGGGTACCAAACTGCTACTGCATATTCAACCTGAGATCTTATTTTGTCTTTAATCTCGGTGGTCCACTGACGAAGAAAGCCGAACATAGAGTTGGCCGAACATCGATGTGTTTAGAGAGTGAAATATCACTGACAAATGTAACACCTAGATCTTTGATTGTGGTGACGCGTTCAATTAATATTCCATTGATATTATAATTTCCAATAATTGGACATGTTTTCATATGATATGACATTATCTTGCATTTTTGAATATTGAGTTTTTACTGGTTCATTTCACACCAGGAACAAAACTGGTCAATATCCTCTTGAAGTTTGTAAGAGTCACTTCTATCGTTAATTAATCGGAAAAGGGTGTTGAATTATCTTAGTGATGTCGTCAATAAATATCAGGAAGAGATAGGAACCAATATTAGAGCCCTGAGGGACTCTAGATTTCGATAAATTCGGATTGGACTTTTCATCAGCTATTTCGATAAATAGGTATCTCTCCGTTAAGTAAGATTGAAACCATTTGGCGAGCATTGATGAAAACCCAAACTTGTCAAGTTTATTCAATATCTGGCGATGTAGAATGGAGTCAAAAGCTTTACTAAAGTCAGTGTATATGGTTTCAATTTGCTGATGATTTTCTAAAGCTTTAGTATTGCTAGTTAACTCTACTAGGTTGGTGGTTGTTGATCTGCAAGGCAAACATCTATGCTGATGAAATGATAGATGGCTTAAAACTTAAATTCCGGTTAGCAATGATTTATTAAAGATGAGTTTAAAGGCTTGCAAACTACATCAGCCAATAATTTAATGAGGGATGAAGGGATAGAATCAGGTCCACAGCCACCTCCTAGTGATTTAATTTCAGTAAGTATCTCCTCTTCAGAAAAAGTTTGGATATATGTATTGTACTGGAAGGGTGATTATTACAAGTTGAATTATTAGGCCTATAAATTCGTTGAAACAAATGATGAGAACAGGTTTGCTATTGCTTTCGGTTCTGATGCACATGATCAATCCAGATGCATAGTAGCCGGATATCTTTTAGTTTTCCTCTTGTCACTGAAAAAATTCCAGAAATATTTGGGATCACTTTTAACACGTTCGTGGACATGACGGCAATAAATCGTTCTTGACATGGGTTAAGACGGCTATTACCGTCATTTAAAAACATCACTGTATATCGTTATCAGTAAAAGACCAAATGATATACTTTTTTACAGCAAATTCATGACTGGTGTGGATAGTGCCAATCATATGGTCATGGAGCTATGCAATGTGCAGATGGTTCTACGTAAATTGGAACTATAGCCAAAAATTTTTGATTTGGCTATAATGGCGTAAGGTATGACGTAAATAAGCGAACCGCGAAAGAGTTGGGGGTGCCTTGAGCCCCAAAACAGATTGGAAAGATGAAAAACAAATAAATTCATCACCACGGCAAACCATACGATGGTACTAAAAGGTTATATTCGATTAGATACACTTATGCGTCTGGAACTGTTTAGCGTACAGAGAACGACTTAAAGAATCTCTGTTAGAGTTACTTCCAAAAAAATAGGGCAAAATTTCGTTTCAAAATCTACAGTTCGCAGAAAAATATTAACACCTGAGGTTGTAGCATCTTCAACATCGATAAACATAGGCATTTCATTGACAAAATTCTTGTGCCGTCGAATCCATTAAATTTCCAAGCGTATTAATCACAAATCGCTTAACGAACTCGCACAACCATAGAGAATATTGAACCAATCCATAAGGGACCCCAATCCCATCGTGCTTTTGTTAAAGTTAAATACCATTTTGACGATAGCCACAACTCTATAGGCTAGTTCGACCATTAAACCTGTAAATAATTTTAAACCGTGACTTGTCGTTTAAAATTGTAAAATCATACACACGGACGACATAATCTCAATGAATCATCCCGATGAATCATTCCACTTCACTCATCGAGTGCACAGTATTTAAAAATCTATATCGACCAGAAACTAATTATTTCTGGTGTATAGATGGAACCCATCAAAAGTTTATTGAACAGGAAATTTTTTTACTCGCCTCGACTGTATACAGACAAATATGTACGTCTACTTGCAGTTACCTACCAAAGTACCAACCAAACAATAAAAGCAACAACAAAAAAAAAAACTTAATAAAAAGTAAAATCATGAAGTGTGTTTATTTATTTAATGGATTTTTAAAGAGGCCTTTTATTCAACAACAACACCAAAACCAACCACGATCATCACCATCATCATCAACATCAACATCATCTCTCTCTCTTAATATATTATATTATCATAAATACATAATTACATTGAGGTAGGTTTTCATTCAATCGTTAATATTTTTTTTTATATACTTTTCTTATTTATATTCTATTTCTTAATAAAAATCCATTAAATTCATTTGAATGGTCATTTTTGGTTAATTTATTCACACAACAATAAATAAAATACAATAAAAGTCTTTTTTTTGCCCCTCATCGGCCTCGGCTGGTGTGGCAAAGTACTACATACTATACACACAACACTATAAAGTGTTTTCACGTCTCGTATGATGTCAAAAAGGAATAAGGTGAAAATTATATACATTTCCTTCGAAAGGAATTAAGCGAGCTTTTTAGTCACACTGTGTTTGCGCAGATTTAATTTATTTATTGATTAATGATGGTAATTTTTTTTTTATGTACCTTCTTCATCTTATTCTTCATCATTTATATATTTATTGTTTGATTTGATAATTGATCTTCATCTTATGCATGGTACATCCATATCATGTGTATGTGTGAATAATGATGATTTAATCAGAGAAAATTGCAGTTGCATCCGAATGATTTGAATACATATTCATTGGATGGTGTGGATTTGGTTTGTGTAGCACGTAGGTCATTCTAAATGTCACATTTCAGAGCAGTTTTTTTATACAAATCCAAAACCAATAACTCTTAGTGCCATAATATGCTTCCCTATGCCTACCCTTTGGTGTAGTAAGTGCCATTAAAGACTGGCCGCATAAATAACAATACTGACTGTTGATACAACCACAGTACGTACCAATCAGTTATCACTTCAGATTGGTACACACTGCAGGAACACGAAAAAATATTAACAATGAGTTCAGTAAATAAGTTTTCAGTCCCGAAATTAGTACTACAGGGTGGAGCATAAGTCCCACTACCATTTTAATTGCGCGCCATCTTGGTTATGTGACCTTAAGGTCAGTTTCACTTTAACCATTGTGTTGTGTAGACCCCTCAATTTTATAATGAATAAATATTTACGGTACGGCAGCAGACACACCTGGTTCTGGAAGACAACGGACGTCTTGTTACGCTGAAAATGTGACTATGGTGCGCGATAATGTTGCAGAGTCAGTTACATATTTCTGGCGAATTTTGAAAATGTTCCCGTACAAAATTCAATTAGTCAAAAAATTGCTACCGAGTGATCCTGATCAACGAGTTGAGTACATGCAAGCCTAAGTCTGTCTGGTGAAATTGAAGATTTTTCCTATCAATTGACACTGAGCGATGAAGCCCATTTTCATCTACGTGGCCACGCTTACAAACAGAACTGTTGGTTTTGGGGAACTCAAAATCATCAATTAAGTTATCAACATCATTGCATCTACTTAAAACAAGTGTTTGGTGTGGTATTCATGCTGGAAAAATCATTGGTCCCTAGTTTTTTGAAAATAAGAAAGGTGTTGAAGCCTAAATAAGTTGAAGCCTAACTGTTACTGCCGTATGGTACTAAGACTTTCTTCTGCCTGAAATGGAACAGCAAGGACTAGAAGACTTGTGGTTTCAGTGAAATGGGGCTATAGCACACACAGCCCGTTCAACAATTCAATTATTGAGTGAGATTTTTCCACCAAGACTAATTTCGCGAAATGGCGATTTAGCATGGCCAGCCAGATCTCCGGATTTAACAGCACCATATTTTACTTATGGGGTTTTTTAAAATCAAAAGTTTATGTGAATGTTGCAGGATGTCATGAAAAATGCCAAAAGTTGCATAGTGAATCGCGGTCACCAGTTAGCTGATATAATATTCTAATCATAACGAAAACAACTGTTCTTATCTAGGCTATCGCAAGCTAGTTTGGTTCATTGGCTACGCCATCTATACTGACCGAATTTCTTTGGTAACCGTAAGAAGATGAAACAAAGCGACAGTTTGGCATAAAAAACTCTTTTGCGCCTTTTCTAACATTTAATAATAAGTTACTCTATCTATAGATTTTTTTTAACGGTTTTTACCGTGTCAAAAATCTGGCTGTTCATATTGTTACAAACAAAAGGAAAATGCCAAATCCAGTAAGAGCCAACAAAATTGCGTTTTTGGCCTTATATCATCACATGCATGTTTTTTTTCTCGAATGTTAGCAGGCATCTCTAGTACTAATATGTCTTGGTCCAACATGAGAACAAGTCTGATCAACACTCAATTACAATCTCAGGTGAGATGTTTCATAATACTTGTAATCAGTAGCAAAAAACCTTGATCACTATCCAATCGACTTGGACGGAAGCCTCCATAGTAGTCACCAATTTATTTAATGAGTATTCAATAAGAGCTTGGGACACATGCTGGACATTAAGGAGGTCTTGTATCGAGTACTTCATAGATGTTAACAAGGAGTTCTTCATCTAGATAAAAACTGGCAGTTGAGCGAGGTCAAATTAAAGAAACCATGTTAGTTCATCCCTTGTACCATTCACACTTCTTCTGTCGACAGACTCGGCTATTTTTCTAGCAAGAACCGCTTTATATATCTTTGTAATTTTGGGAATAGTTTTCCTATCGCAATAATTTGCTGGGTGAGCAACTGCCATCAAACGGGTTGGCTCATCTCACGTGCAAAAATGACCTAAACATTCGATTATCGACTGTGTGAATGACCAACACATCGTTTCTTACCTAAAGCCCAATGGAAATGCATGAAATGCAACTCTTTGATTTTCGAGGCCATCTCTACTGTGTAGCAATGTAAAGCTTTGGGACAGATGGTCTCCACTTGTATGCTATCGAGTTTCTTGGAGAGTCTTCAGTTCCATCCAATATTCATTTTTGGGGGTTGCTCACATTTTAAGTCTACAAATTTTGTCTCCTATTACGACAAGCTCTGGTTATTGTGATGATATTTTATAGGGCTTATGTTTTTTTCGAATTATTTACGAAACGTGGAGGCCTTCACCTCAAGGCATACCTAAAGTATTCTCTCTTGAAATGCATTTGCCTGTTAGAGCTTCATGTATTGCTGCAGTTCTTGACAATAAGAGGACGTTTGGCATAATCTTCTTATACCCTCCTACATTACATAGATAGACAGTCATATCGGTCTTTAACAGAACGCATTCAAGTCAGAGAGAACATAGGAGCATATTATGAACATCTACTGCGAAGATTTGACAAAAAAGGTTCAATCTGTTTCCAATCCCTAAGATCAAGATCTCTGTTCTTTCTAAGTGGAGCGATCAATATCTTTGATGGCTTTAAATGTAGGAATGAAGTAATGCTGAAGTCTTAAGAGTACTAAAAAAAGCAACTTGTGCAATTTGCGCATTTTTTTCAAATGACTTCCCAACTCCTACCTTTCATTCGTAGTCAATTGCCTTATTTCTGGATGGAAACCTTTATGTCAATATCGATGTGAGATTGAGTACCCTAAAATTAACCCCGTTTAGTTAAGTTTGTAAGACTGATCGAAAACTTCAGGCAATCGAACTATTTTACAAATGCGATAATTTGAAAGAGTACAGATTGTTGATTAGACCCGTTGTCCTTCCAACAATTTAGTGCAGCGATCCCTTGAACAACTATTTTAATAGCTGAAAAGTTAATGTGAACAACGATCTGGTTTATCATCACGAAGATTTACTAGACTCCGTCAGAGGAGTAATTATTCCCACGATAATGTACGACAATAACTTGTACGCTGAGTGAAGAAGAGCTTTGACAGGTGAGCATAACGAGGCCTGTTTCTTTTGTTCACCCTAGTTTTCCCTATTCTATAAAGATTGGATGGATGGCATCAACAACTGACATCAGACAATTGACAGTTTAGCTCATGTCATGTGCAAGCCTAGCATAAATATTCGATTATTGAATGCGTGAAAGTTCCACATAAGTTTTTTTTACTGTAGCCAGAGAAATCCAACTCATGTATTGCATTTGGAATTACCGCCCAGGTGCCGCAGAGGTTAATGCTGCCGCAGTTGGAGCGGGAGGTACCGGGTTCGATTCCCGATAGGCACAAGATGCAAAAAGAAATTTTTCACCATCGATCGTTTGGGCACTGCGATCGGTGGTGCGAATGAACACATCTGGATACGTTGAATTTAGAATCCATGGGCCGTCCCATCGTCCAGTACTATAGGCTGATATGAAGCTTTAACCGTACATAAAGTGGTATCACAACGGACCATCGCCGGTCTAAGTGTGCGGAAGCAGCCACCCACAAAAAAATAGCCTTTGGACGGATGAGCTCACTTTAAGACCAGTAAATTTCTTAGAGGGCCACGAGTTCCAGCCATTATTCTATCTTTGCATATATATATTATAAGGTCGTAGAAGATTGTTTAAGTGATTGGACGTTTCAATTTCTGAACGTTAATTTTTTGTCCAGATCCTTAAGCGGGGTTCATTGTAATCCTGTTTATTTGGTGTTGGTGATATTTTTAGCACTCGAACAAGATCTAGTTACTGTGGTGGTATTCTTTAGGTCTTAAGTTTTGTTCGAAATATTTAACAAATATGGAAGCCCTCACTCACCGGTCACATATATAGTATTCTCTCAGAAATGACATTTTCTTTCTGAGGGAACCCTCTAGTTGTAACAGGATGTCCTCCCGTTACTTTTTACAAATATGGAATTTGGGATATCGGCTGTCCGATATGGTAACCATGTTGAACCGTCGATAATTACCAATCTAGAATTTTGACTTGGTCATAAGAAGCCAACAAGACATCATATTCTACCATACATGCTGTAATTTTGTCAATATAACATTGTGACGCAGTGGATCAATTACATATGGCCGTGTCATCATATACTGATAAATTGTAACTTAACTCTTATGTTAGTAAAGTAAATTGACAGGTTAGTTGCAAAATTAACCAGCGTTTCTATTTGAGAAAAACTTCAAATTGGTTTTAAAAGATTCACTTGAGTGCACTTGTGCCGACAATTGAGTGGTTCCAGCACATACCATTACAATTATCACTGCTACAGCAACGCAAACTTGAATTAAATGATTTTGATTGAAAACGTGTTCGTGACAGAAATCATGATCATCTAGATACTCAAATTTGTTCTGAATTTTCAGCGCTTCTCAAAATGGATAAGTTATCACTTAAAAATAGAAACCGTTGAAAGTGTGTTGGGTTGGAGCTGGTAATTGAGTTGTTACTTGCTTATAGATTGACAGAAACATAACATTTTGGTAAACGCCTACTAAGAAATGACGTCATCATTGTATATTAGGGAATACCTTCTCAAGTTCGTTGTAGAAGCATAAATTAACAAACAGAAAGCAACAGGTACATTTTTGGTACAATTGGGAAGCTAAGTTATGTAATTTCAGAACATCAAATTATAAACAGTTAATCCATTAAATCTTAACACATTTAAGCACCAACGTCATATCATAAAACGAAGACTTTTCATGCATAGTAGTAAATATATAACGGTGACACTGATTGGAAATAAACATGTTTAACGATAGAAAATAAAATGACGTACGAGTTATGTATCAATACTCGTAATCTTAAACATTTTTATGATTTCCTTTTCCGCTGCACCACCGCGCTATTGGGTCTCTTACAACATATAAACAACTCAATTAAAATGTATGACTAAGGTCCATCAGCATTTCATTCCAAAACAAATCACTTTGTCTTACTCACCTATATCACCTAAATAGGTTGTTTGTGTCACCTTGAATTGGTTCTAGGTTAATTGTAGGCTGCAATTCAAAACGTCAAGACATATTTTATTGAATATATATATTGAAAGACAAGATTTGTAATCGTTCTGATCAAATTTATACAACATATAAATCGATTGTAGGTCACTTTAATAAAAAACTGAAATTGATCAATCGATTGATTGGATATTTTATTGGTTTATTGGATCTTATATATACATACATATGTACCTGGAGACACTGCTGCATTCTTATACGTATAAGTGAGCGTGTGTGTGCGCCTTTATAAACATATAAACATTTTATGCAAATAATTTAAATCCCATAAATATTAACAGCATCATCATAACTCCATATACCGATTTTGATACTTTGATTTTCATTCCTTAAGTATAACTGATGTTGTTGTTGTCGTTGCTGTTGTCATTATATACATTTTTTATTCTTAAAGATAACAACAAAAACAATCATAATCATAACAATAAAATTAAAAGAAAAAAAATCTATAAAAATAAAATGATTTTATGCGTAATTTTTATGATCAAAATAAGATGAAATAAAAAAATTGTAAGACACCAGAAACCTCGATACATCGTATAACATATCTTTATCGTCGTTTGTATTGTGACGCTTTTTTATTTGGGTTTCCGATAACCAACTGAAATGTTAATAGCGCATATTTACAGGGTGGTGCATGTAGGAATTCACAAGGTAGGAACCGGAATCGGACTACGAGTATTACAGCCCATGTCGGCGCGTATCGTGTCGACAATCATCGGCTCACAAGACCTTCTTCCACAAGATCATTTACGCCACCGTACATATGCCAATAGGATGTTACAGCTCGCCCATTCATTCATTTGAATGGATATGTGAAGAAACAGAATAGTCGGTTTTGGGCAATGGAAAACCCTCAAAATATTCATCAGTCAACTTTACATCCATTAAAAGTGACAGTCTGGTGTGCAATTTGGTCAGGAGGAGTCATTGGACATTTGGAGCTTACTTCTTTGAAAATGAAAACGGCGTAACGGTAACTGTGAATGTGGAGCGATATCGTGATATGATTGAAAACTTTTTAACGCCACAACTGCATGCTTTGGGCTAGATTAACATGTGGTATCAACAAGACGGTGCCACATCGCATACAGCCAGGATTACAATGGAATTATTGCGAGACCTCTTTTCACAACAAGTTATTTCAAGAAATGGTGATGTTGATTGGTCTCCACGGTCGCATGATTTGACTGCTCCGGACTTCGTTTTGTGGGGATATCTGAAAAGCAAGGATTATGAAATGTGTGAGAATGTAATGAAAAATGAGCTCAAAAGTGCTCGCATTTGTGAGGTTAACAGATACAGTTAACAAAGTAGTATACCTTCCCGGCGTACCTATAACCTCCAAAATTGAAATTTAATCTTTAGAATTTGCCTTAACTAACCCATAAAACTCTACAAATATACCCTTTTGGAATTAGGAAGCTTAATTCAATCTCTGTGTGTTACAAATTTGCATTATAGATTCCAGGTATCAATCATATACCAGTTGAATGATTTTTATCTCGATTGTAAAGGCTTCGGGAAAATATATTAGGATGTCGGTTGTAATGAACCTTTGATGCAACTATACACAATATTAATATAAATAATGAACGACCCAAGGTTGCTAATTTCATGAAAAATTGTCAAATGTACCAAAAATTCTTATTTTTAATTTCAGTATATGATCTGACCGACCAGATAAGACGTCTTGAACAACTTAAGCCATTTCGATTTGAAATGATCAATTTAGTATCGGATAGGTTTTTCATTGGTCCGCGCTATTACTTGGATAATCAAATATATGGATATTTTTTTCCCCCGCAAATAACTTTTTACAGAGTAGGCTGTGTGGCAGGGAAGTGCCTGTGGCATAAAAATGAAAGGTTTCCCATTTGGGAACAATTCTCTGTTCGATGTTGCAAAACGTTTTTAAACTGGTCTTTTCTAATTATGTATTCACCACATAAATGCGTATTCACAACATAAATTATTCACCACATAAATGCGCCTTTGACACTGATGACTGACCAGATCATCAGTCGGTACTTTAGACGCATAGTTTTCATTGCAATTGTCCTGGTGGTTAGTCATCACGTCCTTAAACCTAAATCGCTTGATTTTGTACATACTGTGGACTCAGGACTATTCACATATTTCTGATGTTAGAGCAAAAATGAGCTTCCTTGCGCCTTTTTCTATCCGCTTTTGGCTTAATTTGTGCCCAAAATTATTTGCAGGGAGAAAGCATTTAATTAGTATATATATATATATATATATATATATATATATATATATATATATATATATATACATATATATATATATATATATATATATATATATATATATATATATATATATATATATATATATATATATATCGGGTGTTAAAAGTGTGCAGTGCAACCATCATGTTGAAACCACATATTCCGTCTCACGTCTAAGCTCAAATTTTCAAGTAATATTGGCAGTCATTTTCTAAAAATTATCGGTAGATTTGACCATTAAAGTGGCCTTTAATAATGTGGGGCCCTATGAGTTTGTTGCCAATTATTCCACACCACACGTTGACAGTCCAAGGACGCTGATGTTAAACTTGACGACGCCACTGCTGCCAATACAGCAATTTCATTATTTTCTCCAGTGACTATTGCTCGACCCGTAGTCTTTTTCGGTGGAACATTTCCATCAGTAATAAATTGTTTGATAGTACGGCCAAATGAAGCACGTGAGCGAATTCTATCCGGAAAACGTTGAGCGTAAATAGCAATAGCATATTCAAGATTTCTGCCAGCTTTTCCATAAACCAGAATCATTTCAATTTTCTCTGCCACAGCATAAAGCTCAATTCTAAAGTATTTTATCGTTTATTTTGCAATTACGAAAACCATGAAGATAAGAAATAGCACAAACGTTAAATGTGATTTACAAAACTGAATAAATTGTTTTGATGACAAATGCGTGTGTTCTTAGAAGAAAAATTTGAAAAATTGAATTTCGTCGATTACAACGCCATCTATCATGAACCGAACAAAATATTTCATTCAAATCATACGTACTTTTAGTCGTAGAATTCGTATCTGCTATAAAAAATATATCTTCTCATCTTAGTTTAAAAGTTACCTCCGCCCCACCTACAAAGCGAGGGTGGAGGACCAGCTTTTTTGCGCTAATGTATTTCCCCGCGATATGATTAAATTTTGATTATGGACATTTTTTCCGTAGATTGGCTATTTTTCGAGATATTTGATCATCTCAGTTTAAAAGAAACACCCTATATATATATATATATATATATATATATATATATATATATATATATATATATATATACAGGGCGATCCGGTTTGGGATGCTAATCTGTTAAGGCGTGATTCCTTGGTTCCTTCTCAGAAAAAACTCGTATTGGGAGGGGGTCCATTTTTGATATCCTTTGAGATACAGGGTGTTTAAAAAATTCGGTCCAAAAAAAAGATACACACAAATATTGAACTCTAACTTCCGAACTACTTATTCGAGAGCAACCAGCTTAGTCTTATTAGACTAGTAATTGTATAGGCTACGTTTAAGGTTTGAGTAGCTATCTTGCATCTGCTGCCGTTTGAGAGCTACAATGCTTTAAAGTAAAAAAAAAATATTTTTTTTTTAAAATTCAGTTTTTCTAAAAAACAACCGTTGTATTTTTTTTTTTACTTTATTTTAATCCGCCTTGATGTCCTCTACATTAAACATTTTATTAAACATTTTATTGGTTAAAAATACTACAAAAATTTATAAAAATACTCAAAAAGACCTCCTTGTGATTGAATACACGCTAATGTTCGTTTAAGTATAGCTTTGCTTATTTCAATTCTTCATAATTCTTCCTTTATCTGTTCAGCTGCTGTTTATATTCGTTGTATTGATTCTTCTTTTGTTCCAATTTCTTAAGAATAGACAAGCTCTTTCATCGATCCCCAAACATAAAAATCTAACACAGTTAGGTCAGGGGATCTTGCAGGCCAATGAATTGGACAATTTCTTCCTATCCAATTATTTGGATATCTTTCGTTTAACCAATTTTTAACATTTATTCCTTAGTGACTAGGGGCACCATCATGTTGGTATGTGTGAAAGAAACCACTTAATATAGGAACATCTTCAAGGAGAAGTGGTAAATTATTTTGTAAACATTGCAAATATCGTTCACTGTTTAATATGGATGGTAATCTTGTTTCAACAGTCGTTTAAGTCGAACGTGTTTTCTTTTAATTTTAATTATAATTTTAATTGTCTGACTAAATAATTTTTTTGTCAATGTTGTTTTTTGTAAAATAATAAATATTATATTTGAAAGTGTTAACGTATGTATTTCGTATGTTATCGAAATTCGGAAGTAAAATCGCAATTATTATTAAATAAAATTAGTGTGCATAGTGACCTAATTTTGCAATTAGTGCATATTTTATAATTAAGTGACATCGTGTGTACGGAAGTAAAAACGCGGTTTGTGACGTTGTACTGCAATTAGTTTGCCTAGTGACCTATTTAAATTAAGTGACAATAACTTAAAATGAATATCTGTACAGTGTGTAAAATTGTGTGTGATTATACCGAGATGAGGTCGTCAGTTGCAGTGGAATTTGCCCCAAAATGTATCACGCCAAATGATTATCCATAACACAGACAGTGTCACAGGCGATAATATCGCATAAATGTCTTCGTTGGTACTGTGATAACTGCTGCAACTTAAACATTATAGCTGTGGCAGGGAGGCTGGACTTATTGTCTAACCAAATGGCAACATTCTCTCAAAAAATGGAACTGGCCAGTTCCAGAATAGAAGAACTGAATAACGAGATCGAGGAACTAAAACTGAAACCCTCACTGTGTAGTTGTGAATGTTCTGATAGTAAATCAATTGGAAAGAAAACTGCGGACAATGTTGAAGTCCCCACTTTAAGGCGATCAAAAAGGATACAAGAGATATTGCACTCCAAAACATCCACTACTGATACCACTGATTTAGTGAAAATTCCAAGCAAACCAAAACCCACCGTGATAAGTAAAGAAAATAAAGATATGGACGGAAGTAAATTGGAAGATAGTAGTGTCTTAGAAAGTAACGAGATCATTTCGAATACTACGACTGAAACCTCAACTAATGAAATAAGTATTCGAGTAGCTCAACCAAGAAAATGGCTTTTTATTAGTCGAATTCACTGCTCAGTATCAAATATAGAATTCAAGCAGTTAGTGGATAAAATTATACGTACTGAAGACGTGTATATCCACCGAATAGTTCCAAAGCCACCAAGTGGTCTGAAATATAACTATATTTCATATAAGATCAATATCCCTGGTGAATCATTTGATGCAGCAGTGAACTCTTAAGTTTGGCCTGATGGGCTGCTAGTAAAGGAATTTGAGTGGTCTCAAAAGAAATCGTTTTTTCAAAAGCTTCGCCTAAACGATCAAATTCGATAATAAATATGAATTCTATTCTACCAATTATTCCGCCGAAGCTTGATTCATCTAACTGCAATTCAACGATATTAAGAGATGCAATGTGTGAAGTTAAGGACGAAATAATGTCATTTACCGGATTTACTAATAGCTGCCCAATGAGAGTTATTACGCCTGTTAATATGGTGAATCGTGGAGCTCAAACAGATGCACAAAATAATATACAAATCACTAAACCCTCGTCAACCTCGATTCTTAAGAGGTTTACTTCTAAATTCAAATCAACTGGTAAGAAAGTATTGCCATTGGAAGATTATGATAAGTGCTTTCAGTTTTTAGAAGATATTCCTAACAAAAACTTCGCTTATAAAGAACCTGAAGTAATTTCGTAAATAAAGAAAACCCTACCCGAAGTTTCACTTCTAATTGTGGTAGCTATGCATGAAAAAATGGATAGATGCTTGTTAAAAGGTTACTTAAAGAAAAATAAAATAAATATCAGCAATCACTACCAAATTACAGAAAATTTATTTTAGCAATAAAATGGCCAGAGGAAAAGTCTTGAGCGTGGTGGAAAAATCAAATATATGATGTTTTACAAGAAAAAGGATATTCCGGCCGAAATATTGGACCAAACTAGGTCGATGTTGCAACGTCGTCAATTCGTATTTAAAGGATAAAGAAAATTATGGAGGTCGCATGAAAGGTAAAACTTTTAAAGCAACAACGAAACGGGAAAATCGGTTGATCGTTAAAAAGCAGCCTCCAATGCCGCTATATCAACTGTGAAAAACGCAAATAGAGTAGATTTTTCCACCAGCATTTCGACGGTTCGAAGGGTCATCAAAAAATACTCTTACCTAAGAAGCCAAAAATGATTAAAAACCACTCCTTAATGCAAAGCATCGAGAACGTCGTTTGATCTTTGCAAATGTCGGTCTCTAAAAAATGGCACAAAATAATTTCTAAGGACGGATTCAACTATTACTTTCACGATTTGAGAAAAAAAGGAACGAGTTTTGTCGAAGAGGCATAGCAAAATCGAGGGTGTTGATTTGGGATGCAATCAGTATTATGGGACCATCGAATTGCAATTTATAAAAGGTAAAATGAAAGCAGTCATACAAAACTATATTGGAAAATGCTCGTTCAAAAATCGATACCATTTTTGGACCGATGCAATGGCTTTTTCAATAGGATAACGCGCCTGTCCATACGGCCCATATAGTTAAAAGTTAGTTCCATGCGGAACACATCGTAGTTTTGACATGGTCACCTTATCGCGAAACAAAAACACTGTTTTACGAGTATTTGTAGTTTTTCAAGTGAGCCTATTCTAATGACGCATATTTTATTGATAAACCTCGATATAACGGACCCCGGACTTTCAATAAACCGGACGCTTTTTTTTTGCACAATTCACCATTGATATATAAAGTGCTATACCCGGCTCAAATAATGGTCAGTATGTTATCTTTATCAGATGATATTTATTGTAAAAATTTCCCATCAGCTGACAGAACATTTGCTAAAAATAACGTTGGTTCAATCAAAGCAAATTTCTTAGGTGATGAAGTAACTATTGAAGATAGTTTACTAAGTTGTTCCAACAGGAATGTTATGGCCATATAGGTACTAGAACACTGGCATTCAAATAAACTTGACTGCAAACTTTTTGGCGAAAGCAGCTCTCTTAATTTAAAACTTCGTTCAATGCGAAGAACGTATGGCGAGCCTCTTCTACTTGTCGCAAAATGAATTTCTTTATAAGTGACCTAAATCTGAGGTTAAGTAAATACGCTCAGGACTTCGATAGAAAATATAACATCCATTAACACTAAAAATATACTTAAACGTGCGTATTGTTCAGAACGAAAATCATGTATTTTTATATAACGAACAATCGGCTTTAATGGACTGCCCTGGTTCGAATTAGTCCGGTATAGCAAGCATATATATATATATATATATATATATATATATATATATATATATATACATATATATATATATATATATATATATATATATATATATATATATATATATATATATATATATATATATATATATGAGGTCCTGAAATCCTTAAAAATATTTTAACCATGGAACACACTACTTTGCGTGAACTCTATCGAATTTAGTGGTTAGTTGGAATCTCAAATGGAACGATTAAGTGATCTAATTATCCTAAGTAACGACTCCATAAATGCGGAAAGATGCAATGGTCATCATTCAACCTCGATACAAATATGAAACGATGTTTTCATCACTATACACAAAAAACAGCGCGAAATGCATTTGGCATAAATGGACGTCAAGAAAACGTATAAAAATTGTATATATGGTCGTAGCCATGGATCTTCCAAAAATACAAAAAATAAAATTATAAAGAAAAATCCACTATCACAGCACTATACCAAAACGAGCAACAGCATATAAAAATATGTTGGTGTTATGTAACCGCGAAACAGAAAATTAATTATTCAATTGCAATTGTAAATCATTTTTGTTCGATCACTCGCAAGTCGCAGATAGTTAAGACACAAGCAAAAAATAAACGACAGAAAAGTCGTCGTATGTGTATGTACGAGTATGTATTTATAAGAAAGCGAAATACATAAAATGAAAATTACATTAAGACAGGCACATGAAAAGACAAACAGACAGAGACTGATGAATGAAATGTAATTAATTTTTTTTTTGTGCATTTTCCGCTATGAATACATACCCGTTGAACGTGTACATTGTGATTTTCTTTGGTTTACGATCTATGATTGGAAAATCGAGGTTAAGCAATAGCTTTGGGTATTTATGGCGGTCTGTGAGTGATAAGGTTTATTATTATCTAATTTTCGTTGACATATTAATGTGTGTTGTCGCTATTTTCAGTCTGATATTTTATGTGAAGGAGAAATTTTTCAATTTTATGTATATCGACGACAAATTTTTACGTTTTCCATATATGGGACAACGAACATACTCGAATATGTTATTATTTGCTGGATGATTTGTCGAATGTGACGTGCGTTACGTTTCGAAATCTATGTGACATGATCTTACTTAATTCTTGGCCTAGTGGTTGGGGTAGTGCAGAAGGGTTGAATAGATACCGTCTAACTATCTGTAACTTTTCTAACAAGAAACTGTACGAAGCTTAACAATGAATTTGTTTGTATTGAACCTAGACGTACTGAATGAATACACTGCACTGGATGGTTTAAAGCTTTCAGAGAAATAGATCATTCTTCAAAATGCTCGATCTCAAATTCTGGTTTCACTTTAAATCACCTCGCCACAAATATTTCCCAATCCAATGTATAGTAATGGTACTTTATGCTTTCAGGTTACATCAACTACTCTCTCATGGAAAACTTTGAATCCCAAAGCTTATTGTTAAGTTGATGAACCAAATGACAAATATGAACAAATTAAGAAGATCCTTGTCGACTCCAAAAAATTAGCATGGTGGAGTTCAACATAGCAGTAATAATTTGGACAAGGGAAGAAAATGTCAGCTCAAAAACTTATAACGAGAAAAAAATCATCAGTATGATGGTGGAGAATGGCAAAGGTCAAGAAATGACTTGAAATGAATATCAACACAGAGTAAGCGGAAACCATTATGACTAAAGTAAATGAGAGATCAGGAGCGAAAATTACTCCTAGCGATATTATAAAGCAGAACGGATTCGATACAGTAAGATACGCTTACATTTGCTAACCTTTACAATAACTTGTTGATTGTGCATCAGAGTTCGACCAGATTGTTTTGAAACCTGTAGAAAATCGTCACATAAGCAGCAGTAAATTTCATATCTCGACATAGACCAAGTATTCTGCATATTCAAATCTGTTCAAAAAAATCGTTTGAAAAACTAGATGCCGTCTGAAGCTGATATAAATCCGAATGGTACGAGGACAAACATAACTAACTGAGATGGAATAGCTGTTTGGTTTCTTCAATCACAATTTATGAAGACGTGACAGAAAGATAAAACATTGATACACAAACCTTTACGATATAATAATATCGGAGTAATCTTCGAGCAATCTAGCAAATATATCTGTAACGAATTTGAACAGCTGTGAAAGCAGAATAAAACTGCTCTCCGTATAGTTTAAAAAAAGCAAGTGATACTTTGTTGCATTTACAAGGCAAGTCAAATCAGAAAATACACCTTTAATATCCAGCCAAGTTAAATACACGCAGGAGTGGTGAAACGGCCAACTATCATTAATTCTCCATTGACCGATTATGAACCGAATGGGAAATATATATCAACCACGAAGAGAATTGAAATAGTCGAACTATCATGCCATGTCCTTCCTATGGACGATGTAGTAGGCAGAAATTAGTACGTCGCAATTTTTGGCTTGCACGGCCAAGACAACTTGACCTTAGGGTTGTGACCGGTAATGAATCTGCAGGCTGAAGGAGTTTGGCATACAAGTCCAATTCAACAATAATTTTGAAAAAAAAAATGAAGATGACCGACCGGTTGATTGAATGCAACAAGTAATCAGTAATCAATCCGGTCTATGCCTGAGTGTTTAATTATAGTATTCAAATAACTCTTTAAGGGTCAGGGATGGTTTGTGGTTGTGCTCTTTGTCTGAGACAAACTTAATACAGTAGGTGGATGGTTAGGAGGATGATAAGTTTGAGCTGGTGCATCAGATAACTAGGATTTGCGTAGTTATATGAATCAGTTGCAAAAACAAAGCTCCATTATGATGAATCTACTATCTACTGTCTTTTAAACATACTATTGTTGGCCCATACATATCGGTTTCGATCAAATCCATATTTTCATTTAATTCGGCCCCAGAGAAGAGATCGATTTCGAAGTTGTTGATAGTGTGCTACTACTTCCGATCTCATCGTTTCGATATTCCTGCATGACTGGATATCGAAGGCGATTTTTTTTATTTACTTGCCTTGTAAATCGTTCTTTGTAAAGCTATACAATTTTCTTCTTCTTTCACAGCTCTTCTGAAGTTGTTATAGATGAAAGGAAAGCTGTTTTCCAACCCGAAATGTTTTTAGTGAGTGCGATAGGATTTTTCACTTCTATGAACTATATCATTATCATAGCTTTACTATGATTCTCGTCAATAGATGAGAAATATTAACTATATTGGTCCGAGATCCCATTATTTTTTTCTGGTCTGTGGGAACTATTTTCCGTACTTTCGTAAAACAGCAATCTCACGTATAAGAGCGTTCAACTATCGGAAAAGTTTTTGAATCGATGGTTTGTCTACTCGTACTTTTCGAATTGCCAACCACTAAGTCGTGGAAATATAATCTTCTTGTCTACATTTATTTCGCGTTTAGTGAGGAGTCCTTTGGAATACCTTTAGGTACTTACAAAAAGCTCGGTATGTTGAACTTTTTAAGCTTACAAAACTCCGTTGATGTACACAACAATAAATGATGTGCTCTCCTGATCTTTATTTTAAAGTTAGACCTTCACGATTAAAGTATTTCGACAATCTGAGAATATGTAGTCCAAGTATTGACAAACTTGGAAAGGGTGTTTTTTAGAGGTTCACAATTTTCTGAGTATCAGTGTAAACTAGCTTTATTGGATAGATAATTTTATGCCGTTCATGCTTTAATATGATTTCGGCCATGTAGTCACTATACGGCTGGCGCCAGATGGCGCAATCTGGATGTGCAATTTCCATATAGTTTTTACAGTATTTTCGGCCTTATCTCGCTATAATACTTTGCCGAATGTTTTGTTCTAAGAGTGGATCGGCGGAGACAAGTGACTTGTCATACTCCAGAGAAAATAACCTAATGGAGTCAGAACAAAAGATCTCTATGGCCAATTAACAGAACCATTACGTAAAACTAGCCTTTCATAAAATATTTCCTTAGCTAAATTAATTGTATCCTGCCCTGTGTGACATGTGCCACCGTCCTGTCGGAACCATATATTTTAGTATTATTTGCCAGCTAATTGAAAAGTTCGAAAACAGGTCTCTATTTCGTTCATCATTGACTGGATCATTCCGCCCATCATCGTTTTTGAAGATCAATGATTCCGCCCACAAAGCGCATTAAACAGTGATTTTCTCTAAGTGTAATTAAAGTTTCGGAAAAGCTTATTTAGAAACCCATTATTAACGAACCCATTCAACTAAACGTGAGCTTCAATATCAATTTGTGTTTTAGTCCATTGTCGTAATTGGGGCGTTTGTGATGGTCGGATGAGAACAACGTCAAATTGATTAATTTTGGTCGTCCTCAATGTTACGCGGTACAGTGTCTATCGCGTACTGAACGGTTCGACATCTTACAGGATGCGTATTTAACCTGCTCTAATGGACGATTATGACGACCGTAAATCAAACTAACGACAACGTCAGGTGTCAAATAGATTGTCGAACAAAACAGGGCTACCAGTAGAGCAGTAATTTGCAAAGTGTACTTAAAATTGTATACCCAAATACAAAATCTATAGTGATGATGATCCGAGCGATAGAAACCAGAGCGAATAAGAGTTGGGTACATACTTGCTGCATTATGGTATGTACAAGACATTTGTTTATGTAGGCGCCAACGTCTTTGGATTTTCTGTTATACGATTTGCAGTACATACACAAAATTACACATTAAGTCTAAAATCCTCTTCCTCCTTAAGACGTAACCAAAATAATAACTTAATTAACGCAAACAAATAAAAATAAAAAGTTAATTATTTCGTTTTACTTTTGGTTACTTTACTCAAAAGAGATCTCAAGAATTGATAATTTTAAGCAAAAAACTTAAGTAAAATTGTTCGTAGGTTGTGTGGATGGAAAACAGCGGTTTTAAGATACGTTCGAGAAAAATTATATAAGACGACAATCCGCATTTCTTGTAATTATATCTATGCATGTGTGTGTGTATGTGTGTGTATGTATGCAGCACTGCTTGCAGTGAAATTACAATATAATTTTATTTTATTTCTTAAAGAAATAAAAATAAACTTAAAATTTATTCTATTTGAATTGAAAGTCAAGGTCGTGGTGGTTTAAAGTGAAATGAATGTATGTAGATACGAGTATGTATATACTTATATATCTGTGTGTAGAAAAAAGTTGTTTTAAGTATTTTAGAATTCAGTAGACGTTTTTGAATAAAACACAAAAAAATTGTGTATAAAAATAACAAGATAATACACGTGATGTGTGTGGGGATTTTAATGTTCATTTCGAGTGGATAATACTCTTTGGACTGAGATTTGCTGTACATACTATATATACATACATATGTACTGTTGTAAGTTGGTTATGGATTATTCAAATGTGAAAATTTTTCATAAATAGATTTTTGGATTTGTGTCTGGAAAATATGTGGGCAGCAAACGACGGTTACACAAATCCTTTTCTATATATCCGAAATTGATCGTTATCTCGAAGGAAAACTATGTATATAACGGGAACGCACACGAATGCGAACAAATGTATATTTAATTGACATGACCGACAAAATCGTATACCTGCTGTACACTATTTCCCGGTCTGAGAAACTTAATCCCTATACAAGTCGTAACCCTTCGAGCAAATATACATGCGGGATGGAAGACACTAGCAACACATTCTCCTTTTGTTTTTAATGAATTTATAATGATGGCGTATAAAATACAGTTTTTCCATGTTTTCCTTTTCGTCGCACTCTTTTTCTACAGGGTCATTCAATAAGTCCGTAGGATGACACAATATCCGATTTTTGCTCCATCAACACAGATGGTATCGCATTTGGGTATGCGAAAGCTCTGTGCAAAGTGGGTGCCGTGTGAGCTCACAGTCGACCTAAAACAACCACGACTCGATGCCTCAAAAGAGTGTTTGGCGCTGTTAAACCGTAATAAAATTAACAACAGTCAGTGAGCGCCGTCGACTGACTTGGCAACAGATGAGAGGAGATGTTCACAAGTATGCGAAGGCATGTATGGGCTGTCATTTAAAGAATGTCGCAGTGGATTATATGGGCCCAGACCCGTGATCAAAACAAAGGATCTAGTACTTAATGGTGGTAATGGATGTATTTACGAAATTCGTGATGTTGAAGACGATGAGAAGGGCGGAGTCAATGTTACCCCAAAATTTTTTGGAAGGTTCGTTATTCTTGACATTTGAGTGCCACCGAACGTGATCACCGACAGAGAATCAATTCACGTCGAAAAAATTTATAAAGTTGATGGTTAATTATGGGGTTGACTATTGGCTGAATGCGGTATATCACCCGCAAACCAATGTGGCCGAACGAGTCAACCGCAGCATGTTAGCCGCTATCAGAAATTATATCGAAGAAGGCCAGCGAAATTGGGATGAGCATATTGAGGAAATCGCAAGTGCTTTGCGTACGGCGGTCCACGACAGCTCGGGTATTTACACCATTTTTCGCTGTGTTTGGGAAGGATATGAGGAATCCTTATCTCATTAACGATAGGAAGCACAAGCGAGGTGATCAAAAGGATCCTACTACACAGATGAGAAATATTCACGAGACGACAGAATAACGACGCGGCTTATGCAAAGTACTCCCAACGCCACAATTTGCAAACACGTCCAGAAACGTTCCAACTCGGTGAATACGTGTTGAAGAAGTCGATCCGGCACTCTAAGGCAGTCGCTTATTACAACTCAAAATCTGATAGTGTATTTGAGAAATGTAGGGTGGTGAGAGGACCAAGAAGGACTATCAACTATCTCCAAAAAAGAACCACCATCAACAGCGACTATTACTGTAAACTTTTGGATCGAGTGTTGTTTCACCAAGATAACGAAAATGATGGCAAAATTGAATGAATTGAGCTTCGAATTGCTTCCCCACCCATCATATTCTCCTGATTTAGCCCTCAGCGAACTTTACGCCCTCAAAAGCAACTATGTTGTATAATAAAATCGAGTTTTTCAAAATTCTGTGTTTTTCATACTTATCCTATGGACTTATTGAGTCACCTGTTATATAAGCACTAATATACCACTTTATGCTTTTGACATAAAATTGATGTGTCACTTTCCGCCGATTGGGGAATAATTTATTTACTATATAGCAAGAGAATTCTCATCGAGTTACAATTAAGCACACAAGCTTCATTATAACCCCATTAATGCGTAACATACATACAAAATCACTGTACCCCATAATTATTTTCATTTCATTATAATGTTCATCCTTTATAATCAACCAATAATATTACAATTCCATTGATGTGTGAAAAACCACCGAAAATTAACCAAACCTAGCAATATATCCACCCCCAACTATATATTCTCGTACACACAAACATACACACAACTTCTTTGTTATACTCCGATATATGTTGGTATGATAGTCGCGTTGCTAAGTAACCACCAGCAGTTGGGTATTAATTCAACCACCCCAACACTATTTTGTCCATCGTGACATATTGCATCACATTGCAACTTGTCTCGTATATATAAGTTAACCGTCACAGCGTTGTTTTTGGGTCCTAAAACGTTCGAGAGTGACACTTGGTACGTGCTTTTGTTGGACTAACCACAAAATATATAAAATATTATGTTTTATGTATGTGAGGTTGTGTGTTTGGCGCATGATCCCAGCGCCGGAGCATACACATTGGCTGATTGGAGGAGAGGACTATATATAGTGCAAAATCATCATACCGATGACGATGATGATAATCAATTTATATTTTGGAAAATGCTGGGGAAATTCGCTTTTCATTTTCTCTACTGTGCATTATTGTTATTCCTGTATATTATATTTATGACATTGTAATTGTGTTGGTAGGTAAAAATTATATAACAACAACAACACACACATACACATATAAGTATATGTACACGAATATTGTTTAACAATTCAGGATACACAAACAACAATGTCGAGCGACACAAAACAAAAAAAAAACAAAAATGAAAAATTTATAATTTTCTTTTTTTTTGTGCTTTTACTGTTGTTGTTGTTTTGTGCTTTATAATATATTTTAAAGGTGAAAACTTTATTTTTAAAGAGAAACAATAAATTTATGTGTGTGCTTTTATATGTTGTACGGAGCTTTTTCGTTGTTGCTAGTAAACGTTATGTGTTTACGATACGTACATCAGATTGGGAGGAAAAATCAGACTTTTTGTGTTCTTTTGTTTTATAGCTTTGAGGGAAAACATTTTAGTTTCTTTTCGGTGTTTCGAAAAAGAGAGCCGAATAATGAAATCTAATAAAAATCTCTATGTATAGTATAGAGTGGAAAATTGTGCTTTTTTGAAAACTAAAACCAATTGTATTTATGAATTTTTGATTTGGAAAAATAGAATTTTCCTTCACTGTATATATACTTGCGAGTATGTATGTGTGTGTGTGTTGGTATAGTTTTTTATTTACTAAAACATCTACTTTTCGTGATTGATGATTTGTGTACGAGCTTTGCGCTCAATTGTTAGTTTGAGTGTTGATTTAGTTGTTACGTGTTTGGGTGAAAGGATCGGGGTTGAGGGAATATATTGCAGTCAATTTTATAAATGGTAAATAGTGTAATCATTTTAGCACGTAATTTTTATGATGAAGATCGTTCAAGTACATATATGAATAGTCGTAGTGCTGTATAATAATGAGGAGATAAGTTTTTTGAAGTCGTGTGTAGTCCTCAAAAGACGTAACTTTGCCGCATTCACTGGTCAGATCGGAATGAACATTATATGTTGGCTGGTAGACCAGCGACATCCACCTTGTCATTAACCAGCTGGTTTTTAAGCAGCCATATGCTGTACATCACTTAGTTGTTTAATGTATGTTTGCGGCTCAGTTTATTAGACCGCAGATTCTATAATGTTATTGTTTTTCAAAGTTGATAATGATTTGGCATAACAGCTTTAGAATCTGAATCGATAGCGCATATCATGTATGTAAAAATAGAGTTAACGCATGGACACTCAGTGGCCCGAGGACATGTTTAACAGGTTCGGCAATTCAACCAGCCAAATGAATAATTATTATTTGCTCGAACCGAATGATACAGCGATCTTTCAAGGGAGAACCGCCTTTCAGTAGGCGAAGAGGTCGCTGTCGGCCACGATGACTCCACGGCGTAGAGAGCGATCTGGCATCTTCTGGTTGCTTGCAACAATATGAAGAGCTGGCTCGTGATCGAGGCCGATGGAGTCAGATTGTTGACACGGTTCGGGCCTGTAAAAGCCGACAAAAAAAAATGACGAATCAGATTACGTATTTGGGTTGTGTAAGCTACAAGCAAGTTTTTCAACTGACGAGTGTGGTTAAGTTGATTTAAAGTGAAGATAGATTTCAACCGTATAGACCGACGAAATATCTCCTGGTTGGCTTCTTTATTCTCCGGTATAACCCCAGTTGACTGTCTATTAAAGGCTTTCGATTATAGACGCTTCGAAAAAGAATTTTTTTGGCTCGCTCCAATTTATCCGCACATTCGAGTTTATGCCCAACGTAAACTAAAACGCTAAAAACCAAAAGCTGTTAGGTTGTGTTAAGATTTAATAGAATTTAAACTGTTCTAGCTCTTGTTCTCGTAGTATAAAGAGTCATTATATCTTATGTATAGTCTGCGTCTGATAATGGCTCATTCATCGTACAAAATCGTACAACTTTACGGTCTTTTACATGATATACGATAACTATATGAGAACAACTATAATAGAAATATCAGGCAAGTGGAACCTATTATAACTATCACTTGTCTTCAAAATTGATAACAAACTAAAACTAGTTCATCCAAGTACAGTAAAAAAGAGTTAAAAAAATGATATATGGTTATACTAATACACTGTAAAGTTTATTATTTGACGTATTATCAGTATTCTCTGTTGTTGCATCCGTAGTGCAACAAAAAGGACACGACATTATTTCCATGCATAATCTACATACCTCACATCTATGGTATATGCGTTTGCCAAATGGAAAGATTACTAACATATTGTAACCTTTCCCCAGATGACTTCATAATAATCTATGGCTTAGAGCCCGTAAACGGCCATTGCCACGTCTAAACTGAGACCTTACGAACCATTTTAACGATTGGTGCACATTTTAGGTGGTCAGCCCAACGAATTTTTTAACACACAATCACTTTTTATGTCATCCGGTGCATGTTAATTTTTGATTAACGCCAAGAATCGAGACCGCGGCGTGATGAGAATCTCTCTTATCCATTAAGCTAAAACCGTTTGAATGTATTATATTTTTTCTAAAATTTCACAGAACATGTCACTAATAATATTTGCTTTTCAATTGATCCGATGCAATCCATCAATGAAAATTAGGCGTGCTGTCGTGTATTTCACGATTTAGTTCCTCATCGTTTTTGTATTGACATTGATTTCCATATTCTTTTGTACCTAAGAAGTACGCGAAGCTCGGAATAAATCACAACAGTACCATGTGTATTCCTCAAAAATGCCGAAATATCAAATACTTTGATTTTATTGTTGGAGCGGGAAAATAGTTACCGTATCGGTCCAACCCAATTTGATTTCTGCAGTCTTAGATAATCCACATTTTATATTTTCGTTTCATATCGGTTATGAATTCCGTATGGGGAAAATGGGAGAATTTTAAAATCAATTCAGTCCTGATTATTTTTTGAAGCTTCCCTGAAACTTACCGCCTCAAGGCATATGATTCATTATCCATACAATTATTTCAAATCGCTAATGTATCCAGAAAAGTTGACTGTTAGTGCGGTCTGGTCTAGGCATCATTGATTATTATGTAGTTCGATACAGAGCAGTGTACAATCAAGGTTTTTATTGCAACAACGATGATCTAAATGTTGACGGCTTGTGATTTTAAAAGTTTAGTGAATCGATTATTTTGCAACAAACACAAACACTTATACATTGCAAGACAACAATTTTTTTACGGCTTTTAATGGTCATTGTTGTCCCATACCGAGTCAACAATCTGACTTCATCGGTTTCAATTGCGAGCCAGATTGCTCTCGACGCACTGGAGCCATCGTCGCCGACAGTCAACACGCAGAACGTGACCGAACCAGCGTACTCGAATATATGAAGCCATCTATCATACTCATTCACCAGGGTCCAACTATCACTTCCATATATGACAACAGGTATGTTTGATTTCAGAAGTTGGCTTAGACGATATAAAGCCCGACTGCCAGCGGCAAGGTGATAATATAATGCAACAATATGATTGTTGTTTTATTAAGTTAAAGACTCAAGGACTCTTAATACAAGACTTTGTATATAGAGCAAAAGGATTATTATAAAAATATGGAAATGTTGGGGCATAGTCGTTTTGGAAGAATAAAGATTAATGCCATTTGACACCTACAAGATCTAATGAGTCAATTTCCGAACCTTTTGAATTCAATTATGCTGCTATCTCACTTCCTGTATGGTGAGCCTTCTTGTATATGATGAGGTGATTAATCCAATATTTCATCATTTTTATGAGAAAAGACTATAATGCATGTGTAAGATACATGAAAGGATATGTGAGTTCCTGAAGTCTCCAAATAATTCCGTTATACAATTATCATCATGCCAAAATCAAATAAAATCAATAGATCGACAGTTCGAGATAAGTTCTTGTAATTCGCTAGAACTCTCGCGATACGTTTGAACATACATATACGAATCGCCACAGTACATATATCATCTCCAATAGCATATGCCTAATGAGATGGATTTAATTTTTTCGATCAAGCGGTCATTGAATGACGTCATCATCAGATCGAAACCGGTCTCTAGCGAATTACAACATATACAAGGAAAACAACTCGAGTTTACACTCATACAAAATTCAAATCATAGAAGCTAGTACTTATACAGATACTTCAAATAGGACACATGGCCCCATTATCCAATTGCATGGAACAACTTCACAATACCTCATTTTAAAGATAAACTTCAATGAAGGTACAATTTCGCGTTGTGTATCACTTCAAAGAAGTCAGCATCAGGAATCAGTGGTAACGATATACATGTTGGGTCCTCGTCTTGAAAATAATTTATGGCCGCTTTTATATTCAAACTGTATCAACAAATTGAAGTGGCATCAATCTATTGGCGACATGCAACGGTCCAACATATTACATATACTACGTTATGGAATGGTAAACCAAGGAAGTACTACCACAAAATTAGGGAAGTATTTGAGACATATATGAATGACATGTATGCGTGTATCATTCTAAGGTGGTAAACACACAAAAACATGTTAACAGTCGACGTAGAAAAAATATTCAGGAAAATTTAGAAATGGATTAAAAACTTGAAGCGGCTATAATGGCGACACAAGTAAATATAAAATCGTGATGATTGGAATCGTTATGAAAGCGTTGAGAAGCCTATAAAAACAAGGTCGACGGGCTAACCAATGAAGAATATAATATGTGAGATGCTGACGTCATAGTGACTGCGATGGGAGTTATGTATAACTGCCACAAGTTGACATTATGATTGACAGGTAAGGTGTCGCCGAATTAATCAGCCGTTAAATACGTTGAGTCTTTTACAATTTGAGCGTATATATGGCATTTGTGTGTACTCTCTGTAATGCTTTCTCGCTAGACTGCAGTTTCAGTCTGCTAACGTTTTGAAGATTCGTGGTGTTGCAATAGTTTATTATACATATTTAAAGTTGTATTTTATTGTCAACGCCACATTCTCCCTCCGTAGAAAGTTCTTCTCTCGATTCAAGTTGATGCATGTTGTGTTGTAAAATTTTGAGTCTGTGTCAGCTGATATTGTGATATTGCCTATAATACCCAATTAAAAAATGTCGGCGGGGTCACAAATGTAGGACATAATATGTGAGGGGAGTTACGTGATAGCGATAGAAGTTATGTGTTTGAACTCCAATTCAAAGTGGCATTGTGCTGAGGTGCTTAGTCAGTTATATAACATTTTGTTTATTCTCTGTAATGTGGTTTCACTAGGCAACAATTTCGATCTGATGACATCATTAAATATGCACATGCGATATGATATGATACTCTTTGCATGGTATTGTAATTCAGCGTTCTATAGTAAATTAAATATTTATGAATGATACATTTGTAGTTTGCTATGAACGCCACATATCTAACAAGGTTAGGTTAGGTTAGGTTAGGTTGAGTGGCTGCTACAGCACACTTAGACAAGCGACGGTCCGTTGTGATACCACAGGATCTGACTTCCCTTACAGTTTTCGAGATCAAAGAGGCAGTCTATTAGAGCTTACCCAAATATTCATGTCTTTTGTATGCCAAAGCCGGACATGCGCATTGGAGGTTGTCAATCGTCTCTTCCTCCTCCTCGTCCATACAGCTTCTGCAAAAGTCATCAATTTTTAGACCTAGCCTCCTCACATGTTCTAGACCTAGTCTCCCGCAGTGTCTTTCACACCCCAACTGTCGAAGTCGTGTCATTTGAAGTGACGCGACTAGAATCGTCTCAAGTCGTGTCAAATTTGGCATTGTTGAAATCAATGCCAGTGAGACGATTATAATTAAGAAAATATTTGGCAACACTAATAATTGCCTCATACTTTGACAATATTATTTGTCAAAATCTTTTTGTTTTTTAAATTTTAACAAAAAATTAATAAATTGTTTTAATTAAATTAGTTTAAAATGAGTACCGTGGAGTTATTTTACGACTCAGATAGTGAAAATGAATGGGCAGTAGAACGTAAAATTCTACGCGATCGATCTGATCCTTTAGAAATACCAAATGATTTGTAAGTGCGATGTGTACCCATATACTACATATTTATATGAGTATAGTACCCATATTTTCTTAGATTTATAAAGTATTTTCGGTTAAACAAAGAAGCTCCAAATTAAAAAATACTGTACGGTCATCTTCCGTAAATCCCGTACTTATAAATTAGCAGCGGCATTGCGGTTCTTTGCGGAAGGTGGTTATCAAACTGGAATTGGAAATGAATATCTGGCAGGAGTTGCACAATCAACATTTTCTATAAATTTGCAACAGATAATAGATATTTTGGAAACTGAGCTATGTCCAAAACTTATTAAATTTCCTTGCAGTGATGCCGAAAAAGGGAAAATTAAACTTGTGTTTTTTGAAAAATACAGTTTTCCAGGCATAATCGGATGTGTGGATGGCACGCATGTTAAAATTGTTGGACCGGAAAAAATGACACTGTGTACTTGTACGACGGTTTGAAAATGGAGAAACAAATACATGGCTGTTAGGTAAATTTTCATAATAATATGAATTATATTTATTAAATATTTCATAATTGTGTATTTATTTCAAAATTAAATTATTTTTTTAATGGAAGGTGATGACCATTTCGGAGTACAAGAGAAGAAAGTAACACAAGGAAAAAAACTTTAATCTGAAGCACACAAAAGCTAGAAATTTGATAGAAAGAACCATAGAGGTTCTAAAAAATCGGTTTCGTTGTCTACTAGGTGAAAGACAGTTCCATTACTCTCCAAATAATGCACGGTATAAAAAACTATGTGAACATATTCTTAGTAACCCAGTTTGGTTACTTTAACATAAGTTTTTTGGGTAAATTCACCAATTCTCTCATTGAGAGAAAAGTATGCTCATATTAAGCGGTAACAGTATAATTCATGCAGATTTTCTACTTGAATGTGTGCTATGTATATATATTCTTTGATTGAGAATATTGTTATAAAATTCATAAAATATTAAAAAATTATAATTGTGAATACTATCATTATTTCAAGAAAATCGGTTTCTTGTTATAAATATTTTTATTCTTCATTTAAAGTCATTTAATTTATAAAATTTAGAAACTTATTCTCCAATTTGTCTAATTAATTAAATTAGTTTGAGAAAAATATAATCAAATACATACATTTTTACGATGAAATTATAAGGTAAAAATCTCAGTTTAAAAATTGCTAATTTTAATTAGAGAACAATCAAAGTAGGATTGAGTAACGATTTTCTCAGTATTTAATACGGAAAATCTTGTATTGAGAATATTTTATTGGAATCAATAAACTAAAATTTCAAATTGTATCATTAATATTCTCAAAAGAAGATTCAATCATATCACATAGAAGATCGTATTCTTAACTAAAGAAAGAATAATACTTAGTTTAAACATTTCGGAAACTCAATTCAAATGGATAAATAAAAATTTGTTTTTTTCTAGTATTTTCATAATTTAATGTTATATATTTCTATTTTACTGTGTTACATTAATACATTTAATTAATTGTGATTTAGATTATTATATAAATAAATATCTATAAATATCTATATATATATATATATATATATATATATATATATATATATATATATATATATATATATATATATATATATATATATATATATTATATATATATATTATATATATATATATATATATATATATATATATATATATATATATATATATATATATATATATATATATATATATATATATATATATATATATATATATATATATATATATTAAAATTAAATTATATTATAAATTAAGATAATTTAGCTTGTTTTAAATTCTTACAGTAATCGTTTTTTAGAATTATTATTAACATTTATATATATATATATATATATATATATATATATATATATATATATATATATATATATATATATATATATATATATATATATATATATATATATATATATATATTGCAATAATAATAATATAATAATTTATATATTTATTACATAAAAATTATAATCATAATTAAAAATTACATTTATTCATTTCGAAATTAATATAATTGTTATCATAACAGTTATCATTTATTTAATTCTAAATAACATTATAAATAAGGTAATATGTAAAACAGAAATCATATCAAAACTTTAATTAATTCTTAAATCTAATTAAATTTAAATTAAATTAAATTTAATTAATTCTTAAATCTAATTAACTAGGAAAGTAACATTTGTAAAAATTTTTATTTGCCTGTGATTAACTTCTTCACTCAAGGTTGTGAATCCGCTATCTATACATACATCGACCGAATTTTTGTTTTGGTTTCAAGTTTTGTTTGAAAAATCCCATGTATAATTCATACAGCATATTTTTTGGTTTCCATTACTTCTAATATGAGAGGTTGCGGTTTCAATCCATTTTCTGAATATCTCAATCGAATATTCTCTAATGTGAGTTGCCGAATTTTCAGATTGGTGGTAAATAAATCTGGAGTAGTTGAACATTTATCAATATTTAAAATCTGAAATATAATTGGCTGTAGCTAATATTATATACATATATATATATATATATATATATATATATATATATATATATATATATATATATATATATATATGTATATATATATATATATATATATATATATATATATATATATATATATATATATATATATATATATATATATATATATATATATATGTATATTATATATATATATATATATATATATATTCATATATATATGAATATATATATATATATATATAATATACATATATATATATATATATATATATATATATATATATATATATATATATATATGTATATATATATATATATATATAAATATATATATATATATATATATATATATATATATATATATATATATATATATATATATATATATATATATATATATATATATATATATATATATATTTATATATATATATATATATATATATATATATATATATATATATATAATATATATATATATATATATATTTATATAACTAATTTATTGGTAAATATAACTTACGATTTTACATTCCATCAAGCTTAGTAAGGCAATCTATTGCTTGATTCTTCAATTTTGGAAAAAATTTCACTGAGGAGTATCTAGATACACATTTATATTTATATTTCCATTGATACTCGTACTTTTAGTTCACTTTTATTCTTTTAATTTTAATTGACACTTTTTTTGATTCACAAAACAATAAATAATAGGTTTACACCAATCTTTTTTGTAATATTTACACAAACGGAAATACGTTTACTTCTAACAACGATTCGGACTTCAATATAATAATATCAATATGATGTACAACTCAGTACCAGTATCGATATTTCATAAACTAAAAACTTATGTTGTGAACTAAATTCTCAGTTTTAATTTCAAATGTATAATGGATTTTAGTAGTATATGCTTAATTTGAGAATATTTTTTTAATATGTACTAAATTTATTGTTTTATAAATAAAATGAGAATAAATATGTACGACTTGATTTAAAATAAGAATAAAATTTGGTAATCAAATTTATAAATTAATAAAAAATATTCCCAATTCATGTTTCTTAATTTTTTTAGTTGGTATACCTTTAAGAATATTTATTTTTAATTTGAGAATAGATTAAGATAAAAATTGCTGTTTCAGAAAATGAATTTGATTAAAAAGAAATAATTAGCCGAATTATTATATTATTTACACCTATAGATTATAGTAAAAAGGTGTTGTCGATCTCTAAACTAGCTCATATCATGATCATTGCCATGTCATGTCACATTATCGATTATTACAGTGTTAATAGACGTAAACATTACTGAATGATTCTAATAGATACCATATATTGTTTATACGAGTATGATCGAATTTTAAGTTTGGGTGAACATACATTTCCACCAAAATAGACACATTAACAAACAAATTTACTGCATTTGATAAAATGTTTATTAAAAATACCAAACCAAACAATGATTAAATGTAATTCAAAAGTGACGCCAGTAAACCTTTTACGGTGAACATCATCGTGATGTGAACAAACATTGACATGTACTTTAAAAATACGTGATTTCAACGAAACCGTGCTCACCTCAGAGTTTTTATTCACAGCTTTTATAGGGTAAACACAGGGTAATATCGATCGCGCTTTCATTATTTTTACTGAATAACTTGAAGCTTTTAATTATTCTTCAGTTTTGAGCTAGTTGTTATGAAGACATTTTTTGTTTATCGTAAAATGTTTAAAAGAAAAAATCCCCCACGGCAAACCAAGTTAGGCAACCCTTTTAATAGTTATAAAACCATAATTTAAATGAGGACGGAGACACGAAGACAAATAAGTAATTAGATAGGTTTCTTGAGGTGGATCGGGGAATCTTTGATAGACATTATATGTGGACCATTAACAAACATGTGATAGTCGGATTTTAACGACTAAACACTCTCCTGGGGTTCCTTTGGATCCATGGGGCAATCGTTAAGTATAACTTCTATTCGGTTCAAAGAAGGTTCCCATTGCGTTTCTGCTTCTTTTAAAATATATCAAACTCAATCCTTTAATCCTTTATATTTGAAACTTGAGAAAAATGAAGTATACAATCAACAATCATTTATATATATATATATATATATATATATATATATATATATATATATATATATATATATATATATATATATATATATATATATAATACATATACATATATATAAATAATTTTTATATATAAATGTGTTAATTTTGATTAGTTTTTAATCATTTTAACTCTCGAATTAATGCAATTTTTATCTCAAAATTAAACAGCAACATGTATCCAATTTTGAAAAATTACGATTCTTTGTTTGATCGTAATTTCAATTGATAATTATACTGCAATTAAGAGTATAAATTGAATAATTTTATAGATAAGTTGAAAATTTCATGTCTAGAATAAAATTCTTAATTCAAAACTGTTAGTTATCAAAACTAGTCAACTTTTTATTGAATTCAGTATTTTTGTGCTTTCGTAAACTAAGAAAATATATTTTAATTTAATAAGGTGTTTTAAAAATTAAATTATGTTTTATATATTTAATTTAAACATAATATTTTTTTATCAATCAGTTTATACTTGATTTTTTGTTAATTTAGAGTTTCTTGATTTATGAATTATGTTTTCTTTAAGTTAGAATACTTTTTCTCTCAGTGTACTTTAATTTAAAAAATAAAAATTTTACTACTTGGTTAAAGCAATAATTGATCAAAATGTAGGTAGCCAAGATATTGAAACGTGTTATTGAATAAATTTACCAAAATAAAACTAGTTAAATAACCTAAGAACATAATTAAAAATCAAAGTTGAGTTGTTCGTTTTAATTAGTTTTTTTTACCTAACTATTTAGTAGTATAAACTGAGTTGTTGGTAACATTAATTATTTACCAAATATTAGGTTAAACCAAATAAAATGTGTGTTCAACAAAATACTTGGTTATTAGAAAACAGGATTTTATTAGAAATTAAATTTTACAAGTCAGTTCGTGTTGTTTGTTTCACCTGTAATTAAATGTAAAAAAACTTATTTTTAGGGCAAAGGGACGTTTAATAGTTTTTAATTCTATACAATTTTTAAATGTTTAAACAGATAACATAGCAAATTTATTAGATGATGACATACAAGTACAGCAACCAATGATTTGCAAGATAAAATTAATCAAAAATTGGAACTATTAATCATCCAAATAATATTATTAAATTATGTATTAATCTATATTCAATTAATTTTTAAAACTAGGTTCAAGTACAGACGATGATGACGGAATTCAAAATTTCGGATTTTCAGTGATGCGCAGAGATACACCAAATTAAAAATGGTTATATTAAATAAATTATGATAAATTGTCAACGAAATGTAATATTTATTAATTAAATAAAAATTTAAATATACTCAGATTGTGTGTTTTATTTAATAATTACACACATATATATATATATATATATGTATATATATATATATATATATATATATATATATATATATATATATATATATATATTTATATATATATATATATATATATATATATATATATATATATATATATATATATATATATATATATATATTTATATAAATATATATATATATATATATATATATATATATATATATATATATATATATATATATATATATATATATATATATGTATATTTATATATATATAAACATGTTGCTGTATCTGTGTGGTTGTATACACACATCTATACAATTTTACCAAGCTTCAGTTGAATTTGCCATTGCTTATTGATAAGATATACTAAATCTTTGTTAAATCTAATAAGAAATTTGGTTAGAAGTAACTAAGTCGTTAAAAAAATTAGTCGTTAATTTTAAAAGTCGTTCAATTTTTTGTTTTTTTAACTAAGTCGTTAGTGAAATTTAATTTGGTTAATGAAACTTTGTTATTTGGTTATTAACATTAATTTTTTGTTTTTATATTTAAAAAGTAACCATGTAATTTTGGTTAAAATAAGTAAGTTTTTTTTTATAACCAAAATTTGGTTATTTAAAATAAAATATTATTTTAACCGAGTCATTTATTTGACTAAGCCATTTGGTTGGTTGAAAAATACTAACTTTTTGGTTAAGCATCCCAAGTTTTTTGGTATTTTTGACCCAAATTTTTCTCTGAGTGTAGAGGAACCCATAACTGTAGCCGTTGAAGAGCAAGAGCAGTCGGTGCCAGCGGATGGTGACAGGCTTAATATAATGAATTCCATTTGTTGATTTAGCAAATTTAATGTTATGATTTGATAAAATAAACCAAATAAACCATTTTCACTTAACAATAAAATAAAAAATAAAAAAATTAAAATTTATAAAACTCAACTCAATAAAAATAAATTTTATTCATCACAAGATGAACATAAAATTCAGTCTTTGATTTCAACTTGGCTAATGGTGGTCAAGTAATCAAATTATCTTAATATCACAATTCACTCTCTTTCCTAATTATTTGTATTACGCTCGATGAAATCTAATTTTCTTTCTTAATACTCAATTTGACGTAATTTCAATTCCAGTAAATCTTTGCTTTGTTGTCTTTGTTCTAAAAGATCTTCTCGCAAGAACTTAAATTTGTTTACTTTTAATTCGTAAACCTTCGAATGCCTCTCAGAGTTCTTTATAGATTTTGTTTGCTCTTGTAAAAGACGACATCGTTCTTGTTCACGCCGTTCCTTTGGCTTTTTTGAAGCCAAGCTTCTTGTTTCTGAACTACTGGCCTCAGGGAATATCACAGTTTCATTTCTGGGAATATGATGATCCATTTGTGGGGGTTGAATAACCTCAATTTTATTATCAACAATTTTATAACTACGATCCGGTTCTATAGATATGGTTTCAAATTTCGCTACGGCGGGTGAGGCAATCGGGCCCAAACCAAAAGTTTTTCGATTTACCTTCGATACTTCTCGAAGAAGCAGCAAGTCTATTACACTCTCTTCTATGGCTGAAAAGTTGTATAGTTTTATACAATCACCATCTGTGGCAGTAAGTTCTTTTTTGTTATGGCTCAATTTCGCCTTGATTTTGGCCTTGTAATCGTTCCATACCTAAAATAATACAACAATTTTATTGTTTTTGGAATCATTTATCTATTTACTACCTTTTGCCATCCTGAGATTTTCCGTACTGGTGGACCAAGAATATTTAACTTATCATTGAATCCGTTCCAAATATTACTAAATTCACTCTTTGTGTTTCCAAAGCTCATGAAGCCTTAAGCGATGTTTGAAATTGTTTACAGTTTGTAATTTTCAAACTAAAACACAATTATGTTCAATTTTTGTGATTATGGAAAATTTTTGTGACATGAAGTCGTTTGAATTGACAGCTATCGCTTAAAATAAGCGTAAACAACTACTATATAATGGCAAATATTAAGTGACGTGACTATGGTCGTCTAAAATGACGTGAGACGACTATGACAATCGGGGTGTAAGCGATTGTCATAGTCGTCTCACGTCTTTTGCTAGACTTGCCTTGCTACAATACATGAGAGATTGTTCATCCACCTATCGTTCGCTGAGGCTACCGCCTCCTTTTAAAGCACAGTCTTGAGTTCGTTTATTGGTCTCCTCAACTTTGCTCTTTTCAATAGCAGATGAAGAGTTGTAAAATGCCTCGCTAGGTTTTCCAGGACGCCTGTGTGACCGGGAACCCAGACTACCTGAATATTGAAATGCTCATTCATCTCATTAAGAGATGAGCGGCAACCCAACACCACTCTAGACGTCAGACAAACAGAGCCCAGCGACCTGACTGTTCACATAAATTGCACTATCAGTCGAGGATACCACATTATGTCTCAACCAGTTCAGGACCTCCTCAATCGCTATCACCTCTGCATGGTTCACGCGACAGTCATCACATATCTAATAAAGGCGAAGCAGAAAGAAGCCATAATATCCAGGCCACGATTCAGAGTTTTTTTCAAAATCGATTAATTACTGGATGCAAAGTGTCACATCATTATAGCAAGCAAGACAAACCCATTTTGCCGACTACACATGCCATATATATATACTGAAAATTACCAGTGCTGCAATATAAGACCATACATTATACAATTTGTACTTCATTTATTTTGCTGGCACAGCATTCAATTTCAACATTATCGTTTATCATCACACAATTTTCACAGAGAGCGAAGGCAAACGCAAATTTGCATAATCATACAAAGATTTTGTTATAAGTATGTATTTCGGTTTTTATTGAATTTTTATTCGTTTGCCAGATATAAAAACAAAACCAAAAATTGTAAGAATAACAACAAGCATCTTCAAATATATAACCACAAAATCCTCGCATAATACCCACAAATACAACTCATAATTCATATATGATATTCGTGTGTGTGTACGCGGCACATACTCGCGATGTATAATTCGCGAGAATTCAATGTTTGTACAATTTACACAATAATCATGTCTCTCACTTCCCAGCCCCAGCATCATACTCGTATATATATATATACATTACATATATATTGAATCAGATCATGCGTGATTATATGACAAAATCACTTTGAGCAACACAAAAAAAAAACGAATTAAATTTAATTATTTGCAAAAATAGTCATAAACTTTAATGAGCTTTTTGCTTCATTCATTCAGTTTTATGGTGATTAGGTGATCGTATGTATGATCATTTGTGGTTGTCGTCTATTCATTTTGACACGCGTTTAATATATTATTTTGACTGTTGTTGTTGTTGTTGCTGCATTTTTAGCTTTTACGATTTCAAGGAACTCAAAATTTATGCTTGGTGATGTTCGCTCGTATGAATATAATTTTGGTATTAAAGTAGGGCGAGCGCGCAACACACATAGTGCAGAAAATGCAAGACATCATATTTTATGTATATGTACTCGTATATACTGATGCAAGATCCGTATCGATATATATACCTCGTGTTATATAGTGAAACTCGAAAATTTATGAATCGCCATTGTTGATAAATCATCCAAAAATAATGCTTTAATAGTTTTATTGAATTGATCGATGAATTATTGAGCTTTCATAATTTTATTTGTGTGCTTTGTTGTATGTATATACTATCGATATATTTGAGGTCATCGTCAAAATATAATAATAAACCGTTTTGACAATCTATAATAATAATGTTGTTAGTTGAAATTTGATATGTGTTTGATTGACTGTCGTCATACACGTCAAATCTGTGTATATCGGATTTATATACTGTGCGACTGAAGGATTTTGGAATGAACTTTGGAATTTGCTGAAATTATTATAACAAAGAATAAAATGTGCCGTAACATGTTTGGTTTCTCTATGTATCATATGAGTAAGCTTTCGTAGATGCTGCGTGAAAAGATTTATTGATCTTATAATAGAAAATACAAATGAAGGTATTTCGGGCCTTATCTATTTCGACTCGTCTATATGATAGTTTTTTTTTTACTTTTGGGTACAAAAATTAACATATCGGTAGTAAATTAAAATCAATTAAGATTTTTCGATAAAACTCGTAATAAATCTTTCAAAATTTATCTCGTACTGGAATATAATTTATTGTGGTGAATTTAGAAAAGCGTTGTAATGTTAATGTGTTGACAAATAGAAATTGCGGGAAAGTTGTTCAACATCCTCCAAGATCATCGATAAGGTTATCATCTTAAATATTGGTTTCACGATGACGTAATTTGTTTGTATTTCTTATATTGTATCCAGGAACCAAATAGTAAAGGGTTTCCCAATAAAAGACTTCATTTTGATATATAAAAAAAACCGAATATTTTTAAAGAAAAATTTTTTTAAATAGGAAAAAAATATCCGCCAAATGGTCGTCGCAGTTACGCTTACAGCACCTCAACCTCGTATGTCCGCGATAACTTCAATTGTAGAATCAATTGTGGACCATTTTCATAGACCTTGGCTTTCACGTGGTCCAAGGAAAAATTTCTAAAAGTTTGAAATCCCAAGATATTGGTGCTCAATTGTGATCACTTCTTCGAGAAATAACAGGGTCAGGAAACTTGTCTTGCAACATTGCAATTGTTTCGGTGCTTGTGTGCCACATAGCGCCGTCATAGCCCGGTATTGCAATCCATTCATCGAAACAGATGAACCAGTGTTACTTTTGAAAAAGTAAGGTCTAATCACACCGCCAGCCCAATCCAAGCACCAAACAGTGACACGTTGAGGAGAGGCTTTTCAATCATTATTGTCTGAGCCTCAAATGCGACAATTCGGCTTATTAACATAGCCTGCGAGATGAAAATAGGCCTCATCATTAAAGCTGATTTTTCTTTGAAATTACGGATCATGTATTTTGATGTATTTGGACATGGTTTCGAATCTTCTCATCACTAACTTGTCTCAACAGCTTAAATGTTTCCACCAGTTGTTTCCACCTATTGACGGAAAGTGGTTCATGATTTAAGTGCTTTAGTTTTGTGAACTGTGACAAAGTTTTCACCATTTTTGTAGTGAATATTCACGGTTCACCCACCCACAAATAGTACTGAAATAAGCAACTGCTTTCAATGTCAGTTGGAGAGGGAGATATTTTTTGTATCTCTAATTTTTTTAAGCATAGGTCGTTTACCAGGCTGCACCATCTATCCTCATGATATACAAAGTTGTTTTGGTTCAGCAAGTATTGTTCAAATCCATGCCATCGTTGGTTTTCGGACTTTCCCTTGCTGGTTCAAGTTCAATACATCCTCGTTAATCAGTCTCCACTTTCGTCTCTTCATTTCGGTCTCTATAGTCTGACTGATTTGTTTTTTTTCTGAATGATTTAGTTCAGGGCTTCTTTGTATGGAGGTTAAAACAGATAATCCAATGCTGAGCTGATAAAGGCTGAATGCGAGTAGAGTCATTTTATGTATCAAAAGTGGTCAATTGGCAACAGAAACAGTACTCAACGCAATAATTCTAGTAATGTTTATGACAACACACGGTTATACATATGTTGTTGGAGTTTGACAGGAATCTGTACCGTAACGTGTAATTTGAGTTGTAGCTTGTAATTTGCTGGGACGGTTTCGATTTGATGATAACTTCATTGATGAATGACTGTGTGATTGAAAAGATCAAATCAATCTCAGCAGACATAAAATAATATACGCGTTACCGGGGACTTGATTGTTCGTACTGTGTGATTCGTAATAACGTTCAGAATAGTGATGCGACACTGCTAGTCGAATTACAAGAACTTAACTCGAGAAATGTCGATGTGATTTGACTGTGGGGCGTATGATGATTAATTGTATTTTGCGAAGTACTTGAGTTACTTCGTGTTGTTGCTTGTATATGTTGTTATTAACTAGGCCGGTTTCGATCTAATAATGCCGTCATTGAATGACTTTGATCGAAAAGATCAAATCTATCTCACTAGGCATATGCTACCGGTCTTGTTGTTCGTACTGTGCGATTGGCATACTGGTGCGTTTGGTACGTTCAGTCGGGTTAATCTGAGCGCCGCATATACGAATGCGAATGAATTTCCCCTCCGTTTTTTTTATTATGCTTATATATATTATGCTGGCGTAATGCGTTGGGGATGATTCTGATTTAAACCCGATTAGTAATTATGCTTCATGCGACATGAACGGAAACGAACCTGACTGCATGCTGTATTTGTGAGTGGGTGGCCGCATTCGCCCATCTACCTTTTTTTGTTTTTGTTGTGTTATCCGCGTCACTCAGGCTAAAGTGGCCTATTCATCCCACTATATTACTACACGCTAGAAAAACTATCTGCTCATTGCATAGCCCTATGCCAGTCTGACATAGAAGCTGCGATGGCATACACGGATTCAGAATCTCAACTCGGTCTCATAAGAGTTCATTTTTGATCGTACCGCCTAACAGATCGATGGTGAAAATCCCTTTTCACATCCTGCCCATTTATCGGGATTCGAACCCGGTAACTCCCCTGCTGCTTCACGCCACAGCTTTTTAACCGCTGCGCAACCTGGGCGATGCCCATCTACCTTGACCTTAGGTCTTTTTGGTTTGGTATTGGTATTGTTGCAGCATGAAACGATTTTTGGACATAGTTGAGCCTCGAGAAACGCGAAACGGTCTACCACCATTTGAGAGAAAAAGGCTGACACAAAACAATTCCATTGTTAGAAACGGAGTCGTTGGGGTCACCAATCTAAAGGGTGAAGCTTAATAAATTTTGAAAACCACACACTTTCGGGAGTTGTAATTTGGCGTTGTTGCTTGGAAATTGTGTATGTTGTAATATATTCGCTAGACCGGGTTACGATCTGATGATGACGTCATTGAATGTGTGATCGAAAAGATCAAATTCATCTCATCAGGTATATGACTTGTTGTTCGTACTGTGCGATTTATATATGTACGTCCAATCGTGACGCGACAGTGCTAGCGAATTAAAAGAACTTAACTCGAAATGTCGAATTATTAATTGATTTGATTGTGGCCTGATGAAAATTGTATTTTGTGAATTATTTGAGTTACTCTGAACGCCACAATATCTTATGGCCCGAAACCGATAATTTAAAGAAATTTACACAAGATTATTATTAATAGCTGGTGCATCATATGCGCTATCAGCATTCTGTTGGCCGATCAATAACAGTAAATGGGATGGTGCCATCTATATATGCCTAACAGTTAAGAGAAAGCACCGATTTTTGAGGATACACTGTAGACGTTAATTACCAGTTTCTATACGACTTAAAACACCATGGGGCTTATCTCCCTCAAAATCTATTTCGCTGTCAGTAATTTCTCTTAGGGTTTTCTCCATAAAAACTACAAACATGGTATCTGGTGCCATGCTGTTTATGTTCCATTAGTGCCATTCATAAGTAAAACTCCAGTAAGACATCCAATCAGTTTTACCTAGAGTCAGCTTTTCAAATCAACTGATGAACTGCTTCGCAACAGTTGATATTTAAGAAATGGATGCCAAATTGAATAGTTCGCTAGGCCACATGAATATGAACACAGTAGCTTACAATATAATTTTCTGGAAATTTCTCTGAAAGAAATTGTTTCCAACATATAGACATCGTATTGTCGATATCCGATCGGATCGTACGAGTTCCGTTCTTCCAAATAGCTGTTGTGTCACAATGGTTGTACTTATGAGAAACACTCTAATTTCTAGGATATCAGAAAGTTTCTAAATATAACCAATAACAATTGATCATTGTCAGTCATCGGTTTAATTCCAGTACATTGATACAAAATTGAAAATGATTGGAATTCATTGGAATTTAAGAGTTTTCGAAAGTCATCTCGCTGGTTTTAAACGAGGTTTCGGTGTTCATATCAATGAAAGCTTGCTTTTCCATCATGTTGTTTTTTATGTTATAGAAACGAATTCCCCACCCCTTTAAAAATAGAATCCTACCCTTCCGGTGACGATATGATGATCTTTACTGACGAATCAGTATGTTGTAATCTAGCTGGTGCCGTGTTTTACATACAATCTATCCCTTTGGTAGGTACGCTACTGTGTTTCAGATGATAATTGTTGCAATTTTGAAAGCAGCACTCTTTGCAAAGGAGATGAATTTCATAGAACATCGTATCTGCAGCCTTTCTGACAGCCAGGCTGCTCTAAAAGCGATTGGTTCCACATCGACTAGGCAGTTTGAATAAAGTAACTCTTCTCTGGATACCCAGTCACATGGGTAAAAAATAAAATATATTAACTGATAAATTGGCACATTTGAGAGTGGCCTACATATTTGTGGAAACTGAGGCCGCTTTAGGAGTGACGTTATTATCTCTTAAACAAATATAGGAAAACCTAATCCCTCGACAAGGGATTAGGTTTTCCCAAAAAATATGGGAAAAGCAAATCCCTTGTCGACTATCCAAATATATTTTGGATCAATAAATCAGGAAAGATTCCACGAAGAAGAAGAAACTGTTGAGCACTTCTTGAGCTCCTGTTCTTTGTACTCTTCCCATAGACTGCACTGCACTGCTTTAGATCACAACTCCTTTTTCAGGATTAACTGACGACCTTGAGGATACCGGAATTTTTGGACTTCATTAGAAGAACAAAGAGATTTAGGGAATGCGAGTGTACGTCTGGGAAAAGACGTCACAATGGGTCAATCGAGCCTCAGTGACTGGAAAAAAAAATAGAAAAAGATTTATAATGGCATTCAGTATTGGCGTTTAACGTGACGCCATTTGGGTTATGGTATGTTCCAGCAACTTTTGCGAGTCTATGTAATATATGCTGCATGGACCTGCCTTGTCTACTCGAAAGACATTATCATTCTGCACGCACGTTGAACGAACATTTAAGCAAATTGGAAGAAGTTCTGTATTTGGGCCACATCGTCACACTAGTAACAATATTCCCCAACCACGTTTTAGACCCAGTCAAGGCAGACTATTTATTTATTATTGTCAAGTCTAATATGTGCACACACATCTATACACACTCACAAACAGTTAATCGAATTATGTACAAATTAAATTGACATTTCACATATATTACAAGTTAGTTTTCTTAATAGTTTTGTAGTCTTGAAAATAAAAATGTCATTTTATTTTATTATCATTTGATCTCAATTAACATTTCGATAATGATACGAAAGAACTGAATTTTGTTATTGTACATACGTCTTCGTGTCTTCTACATACGAGTATAATTAAGTAAGTAGTATGCAATGTTAGTATAGAACATTAAAATTATTGTTTATTGTCTGTCGTTTGTGTAATATCTACGATCGATGAGCGAATGCGTTAAATTGGATAGTCTGGTGGTTCAGACGATCTCCCATTATTTGTAATCGATGTGTCTTTATTATTGTACAATCAAAGCTCATTAAAGGCATTATTATATACCTTTACGATAAACCTTGTCTTCATATACGAGTATATACAAGAAACAAACAAAAAATGAAAGAACAAGAACAGCGATAAGAAATTAGAGAATTCGAACAAGGAGGATTTCGGTTTGGCTTTTTTGTTTTGTACACCCAGAACAAACACACAAAAAAAAAAGGATTAACAGACAACAGTATTACTTACAAAAAAATAAAAGATCGACGAAATAAGAAGAAGACTTAAAAAAAAGGAAAACTTTAAAATTTGCATATTTTAAGATGTTATTAATGATGATGGTGATGATGTTGCTACTGGAATTAATGGTGTGATTGTTAAATGCTACTGTGATTATTTAATTGGAATAATTTTTATTTTAAGGTTATTTATTTTATTAGTGGGATGATAAATGTATATCTGTTATAAAAATAAAAAAAAATATTTCGTTTTCTTATTATTTCGAAACAAAACACCATCGTATATAAGAAGAAGGATTTTATATACGCTTTTGTATGGTGCTCATGAAGACACACCACATAATATATATATAATTAATAATAAAAAGAAATAATTAAAAGAAATTTATTTTCTTATCATAAATCACCTGTTTCTTGTGCGCTCTTCCTTATAATTAATATAATAAAATTTAAATTCAATAAAAATTAATTTAAATATTTTGAGACAGACAGATATGAATATATGACTGTGAAATAAAAATATTTTACGAGCTTGTAATCTTTCGTGGCTTATAATTTGGATTAAGAAGGAAACGCTCATATTTCCAAAACATTACTGAACTAAACATAAACAACTTATCCAGTCTGTATCTACTCGTTAAATCTTCTATTATTGGTCACAATTCGACATATGAGTCACATACCATGAGGTTTTAAACCTCGCCCCTAAATCAATTACGCTGTTCGCTGTCAGTAACTTCTCTTAGGTTTCTCTCTATAAAAACTACACTCCGGTTAAACTCTAGTAAAACCAATTGTATCCGATCAGTTTTACTTACACTTACAAAAAATATTATATTTATGACCAAGGTTTTAGTAATACAACTTGGTTACTTTAACGTTTTCTTGGTTATGTTCACCAATTCTCTACTTAAATTTCAAAAATAAAAATTTTACTACTAGGTTAAAGCAATAATTGATCAAAATTTAGTTAACCAAAATATGGGTACGTGAATTTGGTTAAATTATCTACAAAAAAACAGTTAAACAACCTAAGAATATATTTAAAATAACAAATTTAACTTTGATCAATAATTAGTAGTTTTAACCAAACAATTTAGCAGTGTAAACTAGGTTTTGGTAACATTAACCAACAATGGTTATTTGTCAAAAAAAATTAAAACAATTTTGGTAAAATATGCCTTGATTAAAGTTAAAGTAAGTTTTTTACCAACAATTGTTTGTTTTAACCAAATATTTCGTTTAAACAAATGAATACTGTGTTCAAATCAACAAAACTCTTGGTTACTTAAAATCGAAATTTTATTAGAACTGCAATTTCAAGCGTCAGATCTAGTTGTTGTTTTTTCAGTCAAAACACGTTTATGCTTCCTAATTTTGGACGATACTCCAAAAATAAATAACCAATTTTATAATGAATCAATAAATTATGAGTTGAATCTGGATTTACAACGTTTCAGTTTTTCGTTGAAATAAGATTGGGCTTTACTCAGATTATGAAAATGTTGTTCAATTGTAGCTGGACAGAAATAATTTATGTAAGCAACATGGTACCAAAAGGACCACCAGTTCATAGTGGCAAAACATCTCGCCCGAATGCTTTATCAACGAATTCATGATTCAAATCTGTATTCAGCCCCAACGACAAATGGTTGACTAGTTCGTCAGCGGATAAATTCATAAAAATTAGGGAAAACTACCCGCCTACCCAATAGGATGATATAAATCCTTTCACGATTTAGTTCTTCGGTTAGACCAAGCTTTCCATACCATAGATCCCTGAACAGAGCTTTCCATACCATAGTTCCCTGTGATAATAAGGACCAGCCTTGGTTTCACCCAACCCAATTAAGGTTGAAAGTTTAACAGAATTTTAGGTTGACCCACTAAATTACCTATTTGCAGTTTTCCCAGCTTGAAGAGCAAAAAATATTTATACACGATAATTTAATTATGAGAAGGCTTTTTTTAAAATTGTGTCCTCACTAAATTATACGATTTATTTGATATCAGATCAAAAACTACGATTAGAATTTTGAATAAGATTATTAAATTAATTAATGTTTACACGACATATTCTACATATTCAAATAACTGGAATGACATTATTATTTACTAAATACAGACTTGCTTCCAGTTTTTCTTGTTAAGAAATATGAGTGGTATAATTTATCGAAGACACACGTCTTAGAAAAACGCCTTTTTCACGATTTGATAAAGCACGTATCTAATAAACTTATCGTGTAGGCCCTTTCTCGGATACGTTTGGAACATTAACTTATAGAATGTATGGCTAGTACGAAATTGCCAATTAAACCTATATCATATAAGCGTTCTAGTGTTTTGCCGTGACGGGATCAAATTATTTATTTTTTTCAAATAACACTGGATGTGATATTTTTACCTGTCGGCTTGCAGAACCAATGAGCCAATGTCAAGTAATGTTCCATGTCAGTACTATAAGCTATGGTATGAAGCAATGTACATGTATACAATATAGAGGTGAATAGGAAGGCTATTGTGTAAACTCCATGGTGGCATTGATGGACAAGCTTAAATCGTTGATTCAACCAGCCGGGGAAGACGTTGACCTTATATTATGTATAAAAATCTGTATCATTGATTTGCTAGGCCAGTTTTTGATGTGTGAATAAGTGTTGGATCGAAAAACCAATCCTACCTTATCAAGGTCTAGTCGCAGGCATATAGTTTTATAAATTTCTATTATGTCCAATCGAGACGAGTATTTGCAAAGAATGACAAATTTGTGTTTTGTTATGTGGCTCCAACATTTCCCTCATAAAGTGAATTTCCTCCCCGTTTGTGATTGTTTATGGCTATAGCCGAGCCCCTGTACCTGAGAATAAGGAAGTTGTACCAGAAGGATAGATCTGTGGCCTACTTAACTAGGTCCTCGTGTTCGCCAAGAAAGTGTGTCCAGCCTAATGTGACGAATGGGTGCTATTGGTTATGAATGCGAACATTCGCTAGAACTTCTATATAGAACAGTACAATTCTAAATAAGTTGTGGATCACGTATACGATATACTTTGGAATATTTCTATCTTTTCGCAAAATTTGTGAAATATTAATGATTGGTTGGAACGTAAACTTAGAACTTATATGTACATAATCTACTGTAGTAGTGGTGCTGGTATGGTGCAAGTGCCAGATATTCATCTACGAGTAATGTAAAAACCGAATGTTAGTAAAATGCATTTCGTGAATTTCAGTTTGCTTATATCTTACAGTGGTTCTCAAGCCTTTCCCTCATTTGTACGTACAATAAATAATTTACTGTCTCTGGAATCAAACTGCTATCGATTATAAGACGATTGATTAGGAAAATGAATTTTGCCTCTAATTGTGTGTCGTCAGGCTCCAACTGAATGATGTATATTGTAACTGCTATTGTGTAACCGTACAACTTGTTACTCTATACCTCCACTTGTTTAATTCCATGTACTTTGAACATTAGTCTTTAAAATATCTGTATCTGTGTACATATTTTAAAGACACACGATTTAAGTCTGGTGAGAATCGTTTCAAATATAGTTCCGATAGGACCATCACACCCTGAGTCTGTTAGGGTATAATACAAACATGAAGAAACCGATCAAATTACCGATTGATAACGATCGTCCTGACCAACTGATTACGATCGTATGTGTGAACATATCCCTTGTTGAAAAATTCCCAAAATTCCATGTGCAAAATTTATAGGCTGGTATGTAGCTATTGGCTATGCAATCTGGTAAAGTAGGACGTACCAACTCAATAAAAGTTGTAAAGAAATAGACAGATATAAAGAAAATGACCTTGAAAGGTAATTTTTAAAAAGAAAGCCGGTCTGTATGCGACCAATTGAAGATGTTAAATCTTACTCGTGAGGTTGTAAAAAAACACTTTCTTGAATATTCTTTATAAAGGGTTGAGCAAAAAACCCGCTACCATTTTGATTGCCTTTAACTTTGTTCAAAGAAAAGATAAGTAGCTTTAGTTTTCATAAAAAGTTTTTTTGGTCTTTACATTTTTTATCGTTATGATTGGAAAATTATATCGGCTAATGGTGACCGCGATTCACTATGCAACTTTCAGTTTTTTTATGGCACTTTTCGTGGCATCCTGAAACATTTCAGGCTGAATTTCTTCAATTTTGTCACGAATATTGTCTTTAAGATGTTTAATCGTTTAAGATGTCGAAAAAACCCCATAAGAAAAAGTCTGATGCTGTTAAATCCTTAGATCTGGCTGGCCATGCTGAATAGCCATTTCGCGACATTAGGCTTCGTGGAAAAACCTTATTCAATAATTGTTGAACGGGCTGTGTATGTTGTTGCCCCATGCTGAAACCACATGCCCTCTTGTCCATGCTCTTCCATTTCAGGCACAAAAAAACTCATGTCTTGGTACTGTTCGGCAGTAACAGTAACTTCAACACCTTGGTCATTTTCAAAAAAATAGGGACCAATGATGTATCCAGCATGAATACGACACAATTAATTGAGGATTCTGTGTTCCCCAAAACCCAAAACTGTTCTGTTTATTGACGTGGCCATCAATTTCACCATTATCACCAGACAGCCTTAGGATTGCATAACTGTACTCAACTCGTTGATCAGGATCATTCGGTAGCAATTTTTGGACTAATTGAATTTTGTACGACATTTTCATATCAGATGGTCCAAATCGTTCTCCTCATTTTCTGCCTCGTCACCTCACTCAATTTCCTATACCTTCTCGCTTCTGGTTGGCGAACCGAGAACTTTTCAACTCAGCGGCTTGACAGCATATGTCACATGAAACAAACAAATACCAATTATACTTATACTAACAATCGACAACATTTGCTCGGTTCTAGTTTTATTTTTAGCTGTTATACAGGTGAAGGTGAGCTTCGTATTTGGGTAAGGTACGAATTTTGAAGGCGGATAACAACATCGGATGTCTACCCTGTAACGCTTAAGACTCTGCAACAGTATCGCGCATCAGAGCCACATTTGCAGCGTTACGAGAGCACACAATTTGGGCCTAAGCGATGTTGTATGATTGAGTGACAGTCACTCGGCTACTTGTATCGGCAAGTGATGACAAAACACTAAAATATGAGAATTAAGCTCTGGCAAATGCCTTTAGACACTAGAGGGGCACAGTAACTATGTATTTTGTTGAAATTTTAAATGTTACGGGCAGTTTCGACGATTAGGTACGCCTATGGAATGTACAAACGGGTAAATGTTTAAAGTCACTTCCGGCCCATTTAGATTCTGTATTGGCGGTGCATTTAAATCGTGTATACTTCCATCTCACAATTGTTTCATCTAGTTACGATAGTTTATGTCGAATATGGGATACAGCAAGTGAACAATGTCTAAAAACACTGATTCATGATGATAATTCACCGGTTTTGTTGGTTAAATTTTCGCTACATGGGAAGTATATATTGGCTGCACACTTAACAATACACTGAAGCTGCAGGATTACTCAAAACGAAAGTGCTTGAAAACACGAAATTTTATTAAATAAACTGAATCTTTCTGATTAATATACTAACATTTTGTGTTAAATTTACCAATTGTTGAAGTACTTAATTTTTGGTAACTATAAACAAGTAATTGATCTGTACAACCAAAATAATCTCAAATATTGACTTAATTAGGGATTATGTCAAATAATTAAACTTGTTAAAACTAACTAATTGGTATGTGAAATTTACTTTTTTTTGGTTAATTTAACTTTTTTATTTGGTTAATAAAAACAAATATAGTTTTTTATATTTAAAAAAATAACCAAATACTTTTGATCAAAGTAACTAAATGTTTTATTTGAATAACCAAAGTTTGGTTATTTAAAATTAAAAATTATTTTAACCAAGAGTTTATTTAGTTATTTTATTTAACCAACTAAATGGTTGAAAAATACTAAGTTTTTGGTAAACTAAGTTTTTGGTTAAATTGGCCTAGTTTTTTGGTGTTTTTGACCCAAGTTTTTCTCTGAGTGAGTCAGCTTTCTATATAAACCGATGTATAATGTGATTATCGGTATACAGCAGCTGAAATAATTGTTTTCTGGAAACCATTATCCCTATAAAAGAATTTTTTTCCAACAGAGATATCGGATTATACCAGAGTACTAAATCGTTTACAATGGGATGAGCAGCAGGAAACAGATAATATTAAAAAAATCTTTACAATTAATTTTAAAGTAATTATTTTGTCACTCTAGCACGCCATTCAAGAAATTTTGATTTAAGCGTCTCGTCAGTTCTCAAACTCCTAATACTGAATGGAACAGAATTTGATAGAGAAATACCTTTAACAAAACATGACGAATTTAAAGATCTAGAAGAATTTCGAGCCGGCAGCAATGGAAGATTGGCGACCTTCTAAAAAGTTATTTTTGAATCTTTGAATTGATAATTTGGTTCTTTAGTTTTGAGTAGCTTCCTAATACTGCGCTTCCGAAACTCATAAAAACTAGAGTGAAATTTGGTCAAATTTCCTAAAGTAAAACGAGGGCAGGCATTAAATTATTCTCCTGAACCATACCAAATAATACAACATCACCATAGAGGAAATGAGGCAGGAGATAGGACATAACCTTTCTCTTTTTTAACTAACTATCCGTTAACTTTACCACTTTATACAGACAACTAAGTAATCCAAATATGTTTTACTAACTTTAACTAAAAAGTCACCCCATGTAAGAGTTTTGTTGGAAACTATTCCCAAATTACTAAGAGTAGTTAAAAACGGAATGAGTGAGACATTAAGATAAATACAATCATTTACTAGCACTTAAGTCGAGCCTATTGGAAATCGACCAATTATATATTCTATCTAAATCCTTGCTAACCAGTGAAATATTACCAACAATTAAATGCTGATCTATTTCTATAAATTTAGACAACATCTGCAAAAATGTGAAACGAACAATGGCTAAACGAGGATTCTATGTCATTAATGTACACAGAAAATAATAAAGGACCAAGTATCGAACCTTGAGAAACACCTGAAAAAAACCCAATCTCATAAAAACTCATAAATAATTTATAACTAATCTAGCAGCCGAAAGGGGCTTTATTTAAATTGTTTGATAAGCTTGTTATAAAGAATGCTGTGATTCAAAGAATGAAAGGCCTTTGAAAAATCTAAGAAAGTGAGAGAAGTCAAGCCCCTGTTTTCCATACTACGCCGCATATCATTTCTGATATTGAATAACCCAGTAATTCTACCATGGAACTTTCTAGACCCAGATGGAGAGATATTGAGTAAACTATTTTCTCATAGACTTTGGAAATGGAACTTAAAATACTGACGGGTCTAAACTAGGATAACTCAACAGGATTGCTCATTTTTGAAATTGGAATTTTACTGAGTTCCCATTGCTTGCGAAACGAAGAATAGGTTAAGATAAAATTGGAGACTACAGTAATAAACCAACTCTGTTAAAGCCAGATTCTGATTTAGCTTTCCTTCAGATATATAGATCAACAATGAGACTAACCAAAGTTGGATTCGAGCTAATAAAATAAGAATTTATATTGTCAGCTTTGAAATCTAAAATACCGTTATTTCTACATCTGCTCAGATCTATATTTCGAACATTATGTCGAAAAGCTTGGGTGGAAGAGAAGGATCTAATTTATCCTGGAAAAACTACTTTTGACTGCCCTAATTAATCTGACTATCCCATTATCTCCGAACCTTTTCCATAAGCGAAATTTATCAACCCTAAATATGAAGGAAGGACTGGAAGTTCCTAGGCCAACTGGAATATATCTTAAGAACCCGTTTGCACCTGGGGTACATTTCAAGATCTTGAAGAAAAGTCAGGGTAGTGTTCATCCCAAAGGATGGAAAGTCTAGATATATGACCAGGCAAAAAATTTCGGCCTATCAGCCTGTCCACTTTTCAACATTAATAGTTAAAGCGATTGGTTGACAGGCATTTCAGGGATAATGCACTATTAGTAAATCCCAAACACTCCAAACAACATGAATACCAGAAAGACAGATCTGTTGAACCAGCATTCCATGAAGTCGTTGGACGATTTGAAAGATCACTGAACAACAAAAAATTTGCCGTGGGAGCGTTTCTGGACATGGAAGGCGCGTCTTAGAGTGGAGTTCTGTCTTCGCTCTTGTGGTCAACTCACTCCTAGTTCAACTAAACGACAACGGATTTTTCTGCCAGGGTTATATGTTAATGATATCGCCATAATACTGGTAGGTAAATATGCGGATGTAATATGTGATCACATGCAAACTGCTTAACATAGTTTTAGCCTAGGGTAGTGACCATTGACCAGGGTCTATCAGTTTACCATAGGAAAACGCATATGATTCTTTTCCCTAGATGAAGGACTCTGGGAAACTTTAGTCTTCCAAAAATTGGGACTCATCATATGATCTCACTCTATTTGGAAGTCGACTATCTGAGGGTCTGGTAAGATCGGAAGATTACTTAGCAAAAATATATAGAAGATATAGGACATACAAACAGTCATTTGGTAAATCATGGAGCTGCGAACAATGTGGGGACGGAGAAGAATCAACTGTTGAGCCATTTGTTGCTCCTGTTCTTCATACTCTTCCCATATACTGCACTGTTTTGGGTCACAATTCTTATTTTAGGATTAACTGACGACCCTACCAGATATCGTGAACTTCTTTAGAAGAACAAACAGATTCCGGATTGAGAGTATGTGCGTCTGGGAAAGGGTGCCACAATGGGCCAATTGAGCCTGAGTGACGGAGAAAAAAAATCCATGAAGGAGATTTAGGTTTAATTATCACTGATCTAAGAGGAACACAACTATCGAAAACTGAATCGAGCTACAAACTTGTATACTAAACCTTTTAGGCTCCGGGCGAGAGTAACAATAATTAGAGAATAACAAAAGGTCATGATTGGATACTAGTTGAAAGATAATTAATTGAAAAAATAAAGAGAGTTATCGGTGAACGATAAAACATGGTGTCAGTAAGAGAAAAAGCGATACCGTTAGAGCCGTTAGTCGTTCGATTGAATGCCTGTCCGTTAGGCTTTCGATTGAATGCCTGTCTTATTATATCCTTATAAGTGATTGCAGTCCGATTTTAAATGTTAAGGTTATCTCTGTATTGTGGCAATAACGAAGACTATACGCTTTTGAATTCTGAAGGCTATATGTATTTTGAAGTAGTGTCAGAGTTAACTAGTGATGCGTTTCTTGGTGCAAGAGGTTTGTGTCTACAAGACAACTGTGTTAAAATATATTTTCCAACACAGTCCCATTTCGTTGGACCTCTGAACTAATTGAACTATTCTAATTATTTTCATCACAAACACTCAACGATGACATCATTCGCATGTGTCAAGCTGATGAAAGAACGTGCCTCTTCGGTTCGCACGTTTTACCATACTTTGGCAGGAGGTTGTATCACCTTAGACAATTAGTTGCAAATTATTTTTTGACATTCGAAGAATTTCACTCTTCCAAATGACGTCATTCAGAGATTACCTCCAACCATTTCTTAATGAAATATTGAACCAACCAGAGATGGAGATGGGATCAACAAATCTATCAACATTTTTGGTCAAGGTTGTCTAACGAATACTTGGTAAACAATCAGCCGAGTCGCAAGTGGACCACGAAATAACGAATTGTGGTGAGCTAGAGTTCTCGTATGTAGCTTTGAAGAACTAATAAGAATTGTTTATGAAACTGCCTATCAAAGATTTCTCTTTTTCAATCCTCAAGGGTGATTGTAATTGAAAGCTTATAATGGAAAATTATCACTTGTTTCAACAAAAGCCATCGGTGGAAAGAGACTAATTGGTATATGATTGGTTAATAGTGTTAATGTGTGTACACGATGCATGACCAGGCATCGAAGAGATAGATGAACAATAATTTGATGCTTATATAGTGTGTACGGAAAACACAATAACAATTTTACGCTGCAATAACTCAACCGACTTTAGTCACCGATTATGTGGCACAAGAAAGTGAGCTAGGTGAATTGTAATCGGCAAGCTTAGATTGACAGTAAAAGTCAAAAATGATAATCTAAGGACAGTTTATACTCAGATATATAATCTAAGGACAGTTTCTAAGGGGAGTTTTTTTTCATACACCGTAGAAGCGGTAAGTATTAGGTGAGTATGCCATTTAAGGCTGGTCTTCTAAAACTAGGGACATCTAGAAGCCATACGGCCAGGTTGCTCCATTTTAAAATAGAATGTATATGAAGCAATTCTACAGTGAATTTATGAAAGAATATTTGAACCTGAAACACGTAATAATTCAGGAAAATGTCGAGGACGTGCCGTTTGATAACAGCTATTATATTCACATTACGGCATAACCAGGCAATATAGCACTAAAACAAAGCTCCGAGTAGTGTTAGACGTCCTAGGCAATAATATTTCGTTGAATGACATCATGCTATGACTACCCCAGCTATATCATTCTCCGATGGAGCAACCACAAGTACTTTATCACCGTTGATATACAAAAAAATTATCAACAAGTCTGGCTTTACAAGAATGATAGGAATTATCAACGAACAGTACTGCCAGTTTTCTTGTTCTGAAATTTTTACTAGGACTAGCCACAGAGGAACATTATTCTAACCTAAACAGTACTGAAACCATATCAACGAATTGAGAAGACCTGCTGTTCGGAGATGACACCATAGAAGAAAATCTCTTCATAAGCAAAAATATTGATAATCATCAAACAAAGCTGGTTCAGTCAATGGTCCTATAACAATGATGAATTATTGAAAAATATCCCAGTGGAACTGGAAAGCACAGGCCATATTAAAATCAAGGTGAATGAATGTTTAAACACATTCAAATAAAAACACATTCGAATTTGACGTAGACCCAGCAGGATGGTTATCGCCTATCACAATTGGAACATAAATAAATGCAAGAAATGTGAGATCGTCTGGGATTGGATGGGAATAGCAGTTACCGGAGAATATTGTATAATAACCACAGCAACAAGTTTAGTAATGGCAAAAACCAGATAGTACCAACTACAATCAAATTATCAATCCTCTATTTGGAGCTGAACACCGCTTTGTTATTAGCAAAATAAAAGAAGGTTCTTTAATTGGCGATGGAAATGGCCAACGTCAGATATGTACCTTAATGAGCTCGATGATCACGTTAAGGTGAATCAAAGGTGATTCTTACTGCTTCAAAACGTTTATTGCAAATATAATTTCAACAATAAATTATCCCAGCAACAACGTGGGATCACATAAGCATCTAGGTGAACTTTCTCATATATCTCGGAAACTGATAAGTTTGTAGATCATTCATTCCAACGACTAGACGTGTTATATCGATAAAAGGCATTCATTTTATAAAAAAAAGTCACCCTGTATCAACACACACATCAATCAAGTGCCTCGTATATAAAGACTAAGTTCAAAAATTATCACTAAGCCCCACCGTACATACGTATGATCATCAATCATCATCTCTTTAAAATTTTTGAAAATTTAATTTCAAGTAAAGACAGAAGATGAACCATAAAATACCAAAGATTTTCTTATCAAAACGACAAAGTTTATTTAAAAAATTTATATTCGTAATTAATAAATAAAAAAAACAACAACAACAAAAAATAAATTCTTGATAAAACTAAGACAATGCAAAAGATGTGTATATAGGGGTTGAGAAAGAAGGGGTAACCCGGAAAAGTTTTTGCGAACAAAATTTTTTGTTTAATTTATTAATTTTTTTTCTCCGTTTCGTTTCCGTTTTTGTCAAATTTCACACATCACAAAAAGTTAAGGAATAGAATTTACTTGATTAGAAAATTAGAAGAACAATAATAGAAGTTTAAAACCCGAGATGAGACAAACAAAACAAAAAAAAATGAATAACATCATTTACATTTTCAGTTTTGAGGCAAAACGAAATTCATGTTTGGTTTAGATGTACCCACCCATCCACCCGACGACAACATATATGAAAACTTTTTTTTTAAATTGTTGTTGGTTTTGAAAATAAAATATTCTTTGCAATTGTCTTAAAGACGCAACTGAACAAAAGATGAAATGTTTTCTTGGATTTAATTAAACAAATTAGCCTACGTCACATTTCGGTTTGTTTCTTTTGTTCTATCGGTTACTGGGCGAACTTCCAAAAATTTTACTTTTTGGTTCGATTATTCCGTCCGGTTTCGTACCACAAATGATCTGACTTTTTGATGAAGTAATGAATTGAGCCAGTCCATTGAGTGACATTATTGGTTCCGATAAGCCTTATCTTATCAATACGGTTTTTGGTCTAGATCCAACTATAATTTTGTTCGTCATTCTCACGGATCTTGACCATTTCAAAATGCATTAAAGATAAATTGGAGTTGCTCGAAAGACCTAGTCTCATAATCGTCTTGAAATGGGTTATAACTGTATTCATTCTATCTAAAGGGTTTTTCAATAAAATGTTTCATTTTGATATTAAAAAACCGAATTCTTAAAAGAAATGGACGTTATATTTCAGGTGACCTCATTGAAAAAAATTTAAAGGTTTTAAATCTCAATATTTCGGTGGTCAATTATGATCACCTCTTCGAGAAATAACACCGCCAGGAAACTTTTCTTGCAAAATTGAGATTGTTTCGTTGCTTGTGTGGCACGTAGCACCGTCTTGCTGGAAATAAACGTCGTTCAAATCAATATCCTCCAATTCCAGCCATAAAAAAACATAAATCAGCTCGGTTGCACCATCCATTCACTGTAATAGTTGCACCTACATTTTTCAGCGTCACTATGCCATTTCATTCCAAAACTCATCTTTTTGTTTTTAACACGATTTACCATGAACGTTTTTCACTGGTTTGCAAAGCTTCACAAACAACTAACGACCACTTGTTACTCGTTTTTCACAATGGTACAACTATCATCCAACTATAATTCATCCAAATGTTTTGAATGAATTTAACCAGATTGGAATTAACCAGTTCCACAATTTAACCAGTTCCACAAAGGTCCAATCATATCGCCGCAGCTCATAAACCGCACGAAACAGTAACACGTTGAGAATGAAGAGGCCTTTCAACAAACATTCTTGGATTTTCTCAGCCCCAAATTTGTCACATTCTGCTTATTTTCGTAGCGTCCGACGTGAAAATGAATCTCATTACTGAAGATGATTTATTCCTGAAAATTGATGCATTTGAAGGACCCAATCAGCAAAGATGTGACATTTACGGTGATCGACCGGATTGAGTTCTTGAGTTGACAGAACTTTAAAAGTTTTAAGACCTAAGTCTTTATTCAAAATACGGTGTTTTGTCGTTTATGGAATGTCTAATACCATTAGATCAACGGGGAAACTGCCACATACTTGTTTCCTCATCTAAAGAAAGTATTCTTACCCCACTAATAATCTCGACTTAAGTTAAGTCAAAAAGTTAATACAGTTATACCCATATGGACCACTGCTATTCAGTTTTGGAATCCACTAGCACATTAAAAAGACCGACCGTCAAACCTCTGGAGCGAACATTAGCAATAGAACTTCGCTGTGTTACGAATGCACCATGGTGTATTCTAAACTCCAATAACATTCATTAGACCCCGCATAAAAGAGTTTGAATACGTCCAAACTACAGGTGCATCCCAATACATTAATGAGAATTCTTAAAGCACATAACAACTCTCATTGATCTACAGCATAGAACGTAATATCAGTGTCTATTATAGTTGTAAGGCAATATATAATATAAACCAATATTGAGAGCTTTTACAAGCCATATCGTCAGCAACAAATATATTGTTTCGCATACTTAAGTTTGACTAATGCGGCTTGCTCCACGACTTTTCCATGACCAGTAACAGAAAGAAAATTTTACATCAATATCATAATCCCATGTTTTTGTCACAAAGCGTAAAGGTAACTGGTTACGCTTGTCTACATTGTTGTTTTATTACAAAGAGGAATACATTAATGGTATCTTCCAACAAGATGATGCCCAAGCACAGTGTCAATGTAGATGATAAAGTAGTATACACTGTGTCAAATTAGTTTATATATTATATTTTAGTTTATATATCTATATCTATATATATATATATATATATATATATATATATATATATATATATATATATATATATATATATATATATATATATATATATATATATCTTTATATATATATACATATATATATATATATATATATATATATATATATATATATATATATATATATATATATACACCAATCTCTCGCTTTGCGTCTTTTCGTTTTGCGTTTTATCGAAGTTGCGTCGCTGCTGAATTAGTACTAATTTTCGAAGTTGCGTTGTATTGGGTTTAAGTCCTTAAATTTATTTTTGAAATTTTCTTTTTCTTCTAAAAGATGGCTAGACATTTGTTTCTAATTGCTCCATGTCATCAAAACTCGGGGATTCACTTTCTAGCTGAAAATCAACGCACTTTTATTTGCACATTGTTTTGCTAATTTTAGAAATCAGTTGTGACATTTTGGCCCAATGAAAAGGGCGTTTCTGGTAGAATTACCAAAAATAAAAAATAAAACTATCAGCTTGGAAACAAAATTAGATATTCTACGACAATTTGATAAGGGAAAGAAGGCTGTGAAAATAGCAAGGCTGTTGGTCTAGCTGCAACAACTGTAAGAACTATTAGATATCGAGATGGGGATAAAATAAGAGAGGCTGCAAAATCTGAAACATCATTTAAAGCTAAAACGATGACTCATACAAGGAGTGCTTTGATGAATTATCAAAATGGAATCCTTGCTATTTGGATTGAAAATTTAAGTAATTTGGTAATTCAAACGAAAGCAAAAAGCTTATTGGATGACATAAAATGTAAAGCAGTATCCAACGAGCAGTATCGAAACTATCTAACGGGCATTGTTCTTAAAGGCGAAGCAGCTAAGGTTGATATAATATCTGCAGAACGCTTCTCAATAGAGTTAAAAGCGTTAATTCATGAAGGTAGCTATGACCCGAAACAAGTCTTTAATGTTGACGAGACTGATTTATTTTGGAAACGTCTACCTAACAGAACTCTCATGTCCAAAACAGAAAAATCTGCGTCAAGATCTAAAGCAAGCAAGACTGACTCTTGGTGAAAATACAAATGATGATTCAAATTTAAACCATTTCTCATTTATCAACCAGAAAATCGAAGAGCTATGAAAGGTTGTTCAAATAATCTGCTTCCTGTTCACTGGTGAGCAAACAAAAACTGGGTTCCAACTTGTGCTTTTACAAAAATTAAAGCTTATTGAGAGAAGGAAAACTTAAACTTCAAGGTTTTGATCCTTGTAGACAATGCTCCTGGCCACCCAGTTTATGATGATAAGTTGTCAGAAAACGTTTAAACTTGTTACGCATTTAAACTTCTTTTAAGTGAGACTGATGGAAAATATAAGCCTACCATGCTAGAAGATTTTTGGTAAAAGTTCAACATTATGAAATTATTTCCGATTCATGGGAGGAGGTTAAAACATCTTGCATAAATTGTGTTTGGCGCAAAATATGGCCTGAATGTGTTCACAGAATATGCGCTGCAGAAGTTGATAGTAAACCAGCTGTTCATCAAGAAATTTTTTAATTTAGCTAGAGAGTCTACTTTTGAATGATTGGATGGCAATTATCTAATGAAGAAGATGTGACAGTGAACGTTTAATAGAAATCACACTAAAGAACAAAATTTAATCTCCGAACAAATTTCCAAAGCGATGTGTTTGATTGGCGAAGCTATGGAGATTTTTTTTACGATCATGATAGCGGAACCTATCTTCGATCTTAACATGGTTTGCAAAGAAAATCATAATTCACTTTACGTCGTTTCAATTTGCGTCGTGTTTTTTTGGAACGTAACCACGACGCAAAGTGAGGTATTGGTGTATATATATAAATATATATATATATATATATTTAAATATATATATATATATAACTATATATATATATATATATATATATATATTTATATGTATATATATATATATATATAATATAAATATATATAACTATACATATATATAACTATACATATATATATATATATATATATATATATATATATATATATATATATATATATATATATATATATATATATATATATATATATATATATATATATATAGATATATATATAGTGTGTATCCTCGCCGAAATACATTTAACGTCTTCATCAAGTTAATATTAAAGCTATGCAAGATGAACATGAGTGGTCCTTCAGTAATCGGCTATTATATGAGAAACACTTGTGCTATATAAATATTGTAACTTAAGAAAGAAACACATATATTAACACTATACTGAAATACTGTACCAAACAATTAAATAATTATCTGAACCACAATTGTATTGAAACCACCTTGCCATTTTGACCTAAAACCGTGCACAAGTTAAATTACATGTCACAAATACAAAAATCACACACAAACACTATAATAGACAAATTTAATGTCATTATTATGAAATATACGTACGTGTGTTTCGAAAGCTAAGTACATAAACTTAACAATGTAATTAACTAGTTTAATTACTCGCAGTTACAAATTTTAACAATATAAAAATTAGTTACACCATTAAATTCCATAAACATAAATTAAAAATCCACTACAAGCTACATTACACACATCGATAATTAACGATAAGTGAACAATACGATTTGTATATGAGGAGATGGAATCTTTCATTTGATTTGAATCCAGAAAATATAACAGTTCAGAACGAGACCATTCCTTCACACTGTTAAAAACTGAATCTCACTCATGGAGTTCAACCTCTAACTAAGACGATTTAAGACAGGTACATGGAGAAGTTTCTTTGGTGGAATTGATAAACTGCCTTCAGCAGCCAGGCTCCAAAAGGTACATCAAAGGATTATCAAATGGAATAGGTCTCGTTCAAAGAAGCATGGAAGCTTTATTAAGACCTGGGAGGAAATCATTAGGATGCTACTTGAGAGCCACTTTCTAGGCTCTAGAATGATATTAAGCCAGTCAGTAACAGTCCTACAGTAACATATTCAATGAGGTGAACTTAGAACCTAAAAATACGATACGGGATCTGTTGATGAGAAATGATCCGATTGATAATCAACCGAACGCATATAAACCAATTAGCCTTACTTTATACCTTTTTAAGGCTATGGATAATATGCAAGGTCAACACACTGAGAGTGTGTTCCTCTCATGGAATCCACTCTATAGAAACCAGTACGCTTACCAATTTGGTAAATCTTCCTTTATTGTGCAGATATCTTAGTTCATGTGCAGATATCATAGCTAAATTAGAAATTGAGTCGGTCACGAGACAATCACTAAGAGGTCAAAACTGTTGCTTAAGCTCCTCGTTTGGTATTAATATAGTACCAAAGTCTATAACAAAACTATATAGGCGATTGTAAAGCCTGCCAAAAGATATGGTAGTCGAATTAGAACCTAATGATGATCTTCTAGTCACATCTAATCATTATCAGACACATTATCACCTATGTATCACTTCAATCAAGTGCAACTCACAGCTTGCATTTGTATTACTGGATCAAAGCAAACACATTTGACCGTACCAATAGAGGCCCTGTCCGGGAAATCACACTCCATCTGCATATCAAAAAGGATGCTGCCTTGACTATACAATATAAATGGAATCTCAGAAAGTTAACTGAAAATGGTGAATTTGATCGGTCATCAAAAAAGTCTGGAATGCCTTTCTACAGCATGCTGACCAAAATAGAAGTCCAAAAAAATATAGTATTCCCTGATCGGGATAAGTGAAGCCGGGAAGGACCCCCTTTGGAACAGAAGTCTAAGGTATGGAGTGGCAGACGGGTCAAAGAAGGGATAGAGAAGTGATAGTGGAAAAGTAATAGGAGCGTTTATGGACATGACCATACCGAAATCCCCAAAGATAAACAACGTCGTATTTCAAGCAGAAATACATGCGATGGAGCTCTGTGCGAAGGATGGTCACCATTCTATCTGACTTTCAGGTTGGATTGGGACTGTTTAAAATCGATTAAACAACTAACAACCATGAATAAGATAACTGTTATAGTGGAACACTAGATGGCTTCCAGATTCAGGTGTTACAGAATCTAAAGGAATTATCTCTCTTCGGTTGATAGAACCAAGAATCTAAAGGAATGATCTCTCTTCGGTCGATAGAACCAAGGAGCTTGTAGCATTCACCAAACCCAAATTAAGGATGTTCACTGGTTTTCTTATCGATCACTAAGCCATTGTTAAACAAAACATTTACCGCACCTCCAAAAAATGGAGGTTACTGAGAGCGATATATTTGTCGTTTTTTTGAGTCGGAAGTGTATTGTGCTAATGGGTAGCTTATGTGCATTTACGACTACACTATATTGGAAGCAGAGCAACAAATTTAAATAACTTGATATCGATGTCAGCGAGTAATATTGTTGGGTTAATAATAAAAATTATAAACCTCTTGAAGATGCGTAGATTGAGATCGACATTTTTGGTTGCACTACGTCCCTATTGAGCTTCAGCGGTCTTAAAAAGTACCTTTTTGTACTATATACAACCCGGACGAGGTTGTTTGTTTGGTTGGGAGAGCTCGTACATCATTTCCATCCTGTCCATTTTTTTACCACAGCAAATTTTTTATGAAACATTGCGTCACATACGTAACCTTCCATGGAAGCCTCCCACGTACAGAGCACAAACTTAACACTGTGCCGATAAAAGCGAAATCTTATGAACAAACAGGCCTACAGAAACCCAGATGGACAAATGCAAATCCTACAAGATTCATAACCAGTTTTCAGAGAAGAAACGAAAAATTCTGTGGACAGGGCAAAATGTTGTAGAGGCGCTATATCAGAAGACCACGAAGGGTCAGGTTGCACGAACGACTCATAGAAAAGCCGGAGTCGAAAATCTACTAACCACCTTTCTAGAGGACAGCACATTTAAGATGACAAGCACATGAGTTCGTGAAGCGTGTGGAGGTGTTAGATGCACTGATCACAAGAGAAAAGTATACCCAAAAAAAATAGTGGAAAGAAGAGGAGGAGACGTGGAAGCGGTAGGTGGCAATTGGCGAGATTAATAATCCGTTCACGAGCAGGAAGTCATGGTTAGTGCTCCTTTTATTTTGCAAATCTTCAAATCCCCGTGTACCAAGAGTTTTTTTAAGCCCATTATCACACCCATCCCGAGACTATCTAGCCAAACGATCAGCTAGTCGTATTCGGCCAAGCTGGCAGGCCCTCAACTGGTATTGACAAAAAGTATAAAATATACAAATAGATCACAAGATAAAGATACAGATTCAGTTTTATCAATGTGTTATTGATCAATCGATGTGATAATGTCCAGCAGTCACTATCAATAAATTACAAACAGGCACATATCGTACTACCTCAGCGCCATTTTTAGCAACATGGTGCCTACTTCAGTTATCACTTGATTTTCAATCCACTTAAACATTAGCAAGTGCTACCATTCATGATGACTTTTATGTTGATGACTTATTGTCAGGTGCTGACTCAATAAAAGAAGCTAAAACGAGGAGTTTAGCTTTAGTTAAAAACGAGGAGCTAGGTTTAGAAGCTTAGTTAAAAACGAGGTCACATCTATTTTGGAAAGCGCGGGTTAATGGTGCAAATTGAGCAAATGGAGCAAATGATGTTGAAATAGATTATGACATAGCAGAAGAAGATCGAGAAATATGCTACACAATCGATGATAAAACGAACATAAAAACGTTAGGCATGTTTTGGCATCCTAACCATGATCATTTTAATATTAACATCAATCTGGATTGTGACGTGACGTCAAAGGTTACAAAACGAACAGTTATATCGCAAGTGGCTAACATATTTGACCCTCTTGGTTTAGTTGTTCCAGTAGTAGTATGGTTATTACTACAAAAGTTATGGTCCCTTAAAATAGATTGGGATGAAAGCCTTCCGATGGCCTAACATATCTACTGGATTTACTTTCTTAGTGAACTTCCAAAATTAGGTAAATTAAATATTCCACGTCATTTGTTCAATGGATGCGATAAATCCAGCATTTTCCAGCTGCATGGTTTCGCTGATGCTAGTGAAACAAGTTACTTTGCCACGGCTTGAGCTATGTGTGCAGCAAAATTCTTAGTAACTCTTATGCATTTATCCCCTTAAGTGTACTAAATTTTAAAGTTACAGACATTTTCTACTGGAATCTGTCCAGCTCTTCATTGGATTAGGTCTTCATCATATAGATTGAAGTCCTAAATTGCAGATCGTGTTTCTGACATTCAAGCTAAATCTTATTCTAATAACTGGTTTCACATATAGATTCAAAATCAAATCCTGATGATTTAATTTCTAGAGGAACTTTTCCTGAATTGTTAATAAACTCTAATCTATGGTGGTCCGGACCAAGATTTTTATGTTCATCCGAAGAAATTTAGAAATATTCACAATCACCAGACACAGAATCTCTTCCAGTAATTCAAGAACGAAAACATGTTACGGTTGTAACTGGAAGCGCGGAACTCGTCGATGATCTCCTAGATATAATACACCGTAAAAATTTATTTCTAACAAAGTCATCAAGAATAACTAGACCGTTAACATCAGAAGAAGTAAACAACGGATTAAATTCAGTGATACATTTAGTCCAATTCAAAGGTTAATACCGTCTATCGTGGATTACAAAAGACTGACTTTATGGTTCGTGATCCAGCATTAAAATCACTATCATTATTCATGGACGAGCAGAAAATCCTCTCCCCCATTTTACAAAAATGGGGATTGCTTTGCATGGTGAACATTAAAAGGGCCCGCATGGAATTGATTATGCGGGCTCTTTTTATGTTCACTATCGAATACGTGGCAAAATTTCAACAAAAACATACTTAGCAGTATATTTAGGTTACAACAAAGGCGGTACACCTAGAATTGGCCTCAGACCCTTCATCTCCTTCTTTAATCGGTGCATTTCGACGTTTCATCGCAACTCGTGGATTGTACAAAACGGTATTTTCCGACAATGAAACCAATTTCGTTGCAGCAAATCCGGAATTACATGGCACTCAAGACCAGATAAATTCACTAATAACCAAGGATCATATAGTCTGGAATTTCGCACCTCATGGGTCTCCACATTTTGGAAGACTATATGAATCTGCAGTTAAATCTGCTAAGTATCACCTGTGTCGTACAATGGGAAACGCTAACCTGACTTAAGAGTAATTTCAGATATTGATAAAACAAGTGGAGTCTGTGTTGAATTCTCATCCTATCACTCCAATTACTACAGATAACAATTTGGAAATTTTAACGCCAGGTCATTTTCTTATTGGACGAGCTTTAACCAGTATACCTGAACCAAACATAATTGATCCTAAAAAAATTAACTATCTTAAACGTTGGGAGCTAGTTAATCATTTGTCTAAGTTCTTCTGAGTTGGATATCCTTAATGTTGGATGTGAGCCTACTTTTGTTAACTCTGCTCGCAGGGAGGTGATCGACATTAGTTTGTGTTCCATGTGCTTCACCAAGTTTATATTAAACTGGAGAGTGACGAATGATATTCTCACATCCGATCACAGAGTCTGTGTTGAATTCTCATCCTATCACTCCAATTACTACAGATAACAATTTGGAAATTTTAACGCCAGGTCATTTTCTTATTGGACGAGCTTTAACCAGTATACCTGAACCAAACATAATTGATCCTAAAAAAATTAACTATCTTAAACGTTGGGAGCTAGTTAATCATTTGTCTAAGTTCTTCTGAGTTGGATATCCTTAATGTTGGATGTGAGCCTACTTTTGTTAACTCTGCTCGCAGGGAGGTGATCGACATTAGTTTGTGTTCCATGTGCTTCACCAAGTTTATATTAAACTGGAGAGTGACGAATGATATTCTCACATCCGATCACAGGTGCATTTTTTTTTAATATTAATCTTAAAAGATCACCGCTTAAACCTTACCGTAATAGGAAGCTTACCAACTGGGAAACATTCGCTCTTGAGCTTGTTCCCTTACTCGAATCACCTATGATGATTCATTCGTCAGATAATATAGAGCTGCAGGCATCGGCATTATCTAAAGAGATCTCGTGTCCACTTATATCTCACCATAAAACTCGGAACAAACCTTTCTGGTGTTCTGCTCTCAAGCGGTTATAGAGGACTACCAGGAAGCTGAAGAACACGGCCAGAAGATCTTATATTCAGTCTGATTGGGATAGCTTTCTAGCTGCACAAAAAGTTTACATAAAAGAATTAAGAACTTCACAGAGATACTCTTGGGTAATCTTTTGTGAGGAAATTAACAGCTTACCTGCTGTAGTTAGACTCAATAAGTCGCTCAACAAGAATAATAGTTGTAGACTTGATTCACTTCCTCTACCTGATGGCAAGTTTACTTCCTCTAAAAAGGAAGTATAGGCATCTTACTTCTCACTATATACTGGTGTAGTCACCAACGATTCGGAGGTAATTCCCAAATGGAACCTAGCCTGCAGATTAATTAATGATGAGGTCCTACGTTGGAGCTTGTTCTCTTTCAAACCCCTTAAATCTGTTAAACATGCCACACGCTTACGGGTTAATCCTGTGAGCCTGCCTTACATGTACTCGTAACTAGGATTGAGAGATCTTTGCACAACAATGAGTTTCTTGTGGGCACTTTTCTGGATATTGCGGGAGCCATTGATAATACTACTTTCGTCTCGATTACGAATGCATGTACTAAATTCGGTATCGAATCCAACATCATCAGATGGATTAAATGTATATGTTTGAATCTCGTATTGCGAAATATGAGGTTGAGAATACATTTATTTTAGTCAAGGCTTCCAGAGGATGCCCGCAGGGAGGTGTGCTTTCATCCCTTCTGGTCATTGATGAAGTCCTTGTACTTCTTCGTGAGTCTGGTTTTATCGCTCAAAGTTATGCAGATGATCTGGTTCTGACAGTTTCATGCAAGCACCTGACTGTCTTATCAGATTTAACTCAACACGCTTTTTTCATTATAGAAAAGTGGTGTCTGATTTGGTTATTTTTACAAGTCATAGGAACATCGCAGCTTTTTCTGTACCATCACTTTTCGGATGTAAGGTTAACAGCTCAGCCTATACGTCAAATACCTTGGTGTTTTTCTGGATAATAAACTTTCTTGGAAGTATCATCGTAATTTCAAACTACAAAAACCACTTCGATTTTTTGGCAATGTCGTAGAGCTTTTGGTAATTCTTGGGGTTAATCACCCAAAATGCTTTATTTTATCTACAAGTCTCTGGTTTTACCAATGCTAACTTATGCATCTGTTGTTTGGTGGCCAGTAATTAAAGTTAAATCTTCAATTGGCAAACTCAACTATTTGCAAAATATCGCTTGTCGAGCTGTAACGGGAGTCATGTCGTCAACTCCGCTCCTGGCTATGGAGCTCATACTTTCCCTACCACAGTTACAATCTTTCATTTTAAGCACAGCTTGTTCGGCTGCCTTTTGCTTAAGGAATGCTGGGGCGTGGAATGCTTTTGGTACTACTTCAGATCATCATGCGATGAATGTCTAGAGGAGGTTGATAACAGCTTACAAGTAGAAGCTGCCCGGGTACTGACTGCATTAGATCTCCTGTGTTCAACTTCAGGATTATTCCTGTTAATCAATTGTTGTCTCTGCCCAGGTTCAAACTGCTCTTAGGTTTGCACCATGGGCCCTTTGTCTCAAGGGATTTTTCACCATGAGATTACGATCTGAAACTCATCACGAGTTTAATTCTGGAGTCAACTTCAACAAATTCAACGAGACGAAAAACACTTCGTCTCCATTTTCTCGATGATTTGGAAATCATAAATATTCGTAATCGCCATGATCACAATTAAAATTGCAGATTCGAACATATTTTTAATTTACAAAATTTATGAATAAATAAATCATCGAATGCATGCACCTCCACGTATATGCTGTACATTTCTTACATAAATTTATAATTGAAAAAGTGAAATTTTCCATTAATTTTCCCGAGAGCCATTTACCAAAAAAAACAAAAATCAATTAAAATTTCACCTTTAAAAGTTATTGCATTCCAATTAAGAAGATGCAAAGTAACCGAAAAGACGATCTTAAAGGTGTGTTCCAAGTCCCGCATTTTTGTTATGTTTTATTTCGCCTTTGTCTACAGTGTGTGTATTGTGAGACGATTATCGGTATTACAAACGAGCACGCCACAACACTGGCGCTTTCATTTAAGAAATTCGATTTGTTGTTTTTGTATTTCTTACACCAAGAAGATTATTTTGTGTAATAAAAAAAAAACTTTAAAGTGTCAAATTTGATTACGAGATATGTATGTATGTTAAAAAAAAACATTATGTTTTTTATGTATATATGATGTATATGTAATTCTCGGTCAAATGGATATATTTGTATTTTTACGATCGAGCAGCGCATCATCGTCGTCATCTTCGACCCGAAAAAGTCGTTAAAGTCAAAAATCATATAAATAATAAGATGAATAAACTGAGGAAGCATATATTGTACCCTAATGTCGATCATATACTCGTTATATATGTGCACACATAAAATCATTGAGACCCAAAAGCCATTTCAAAATATTGAAAAGTGAAATGAGTTTGGACACAGTGCAGCATATGATGCAAAAGAGATAAACGCTCGTTCAGCCTCGGGCGATATACATAAATTTTCTTTAGTTCAATGTCATTTATGCGATTATGAAGATGCTTATCGTGCATCATAATATGTATATATGCAGAATTAATTAGGTTCACAAAATGTATACGTAGACAACAGAGTCGGGATAATTTTTTTAATCGCGCATCTCCCACTCATCTTGCCAATCCCCCGAAAAATCCAATTAGGTATATAGTCTGAAATATAGTCTCAAAACTTGGGGCATGTCTATTCGAATTATTATTTAAGGTTTTTTGTATCGAGGATTTTGCGTGCGCGATCAATCCCCAAACCTACACATGCCATAATATTTAATTAGAGCTCTCCCACAACATATATTGTCTTAGGAATTTTATCGAATTCCTCGAGGGTAAATTTTTTTTTCAACTCCCTATTCTTAAACTATACACTCGTTTAGCTATATAATTTTTGTTAGAACCTGTTATCTAATGTAACACAATTAAGATGATTATTGTTATGTTTTTTTTTCTTCTTAATCTAATCAAGTTTTCGAAAAAATTCATTTTGAGCTCAAACTGCGAGAAAACTAAAAAAAAATTTTTTTTTTCTATTTTATAAAATTTATTAACCCGGACACATTAGTTTTGTTGGTATCTCCAATAAAGTATATTATACGAGTTACCATTAGTAACATTTTCGTTTTGGGTTTAAGAATGACTGTTGGATGTCCACCGTCAAAAAAAAAATCCAAGACAAAATTTATCATTCGGTTCAGATACATCGACTCGTTTAGTCCAGGGCTACTTAAGCCGCGGGGTTTGGGTTAAGACATGTTCATTTGCCTGCACCATCCATACTCATGATTATTCGTCAAACGTGTGGTTTCCATCAAGTATATGTGTTTGTTTGGTATTCGCCGATATTAAGGCGAATATCTATAACAGACGCTATCGGACTTGATCTGAGTCCGTACCAGATAAGATTGGACTTGCGCGCTATTCTTCTTATTAGAGATAACTGATCTTTACTTTTAACCCAAGACTTTCCCCATTTATTCTTATTAAGTTTACATCTTTTCAAATGGGTCTGTCTCTGAATAGGCTCCTTGGTTGTAACAAAACGGTAACGGTCATGTGGGTTACTGCTCATTAAATTGCAGACTGTATTGCTAAAAGTGGTTCTCGCTTACATTTTGTAGGTCCTGAACCAGCTGCTCCTCTTCACATTGTGAAAAAAAAACAATTAAACCCAGTGCCCTATCGAATCCACGTCAGGTCAGCAAACCCTACCTGTCGTAATGCGAAATACTTTGTCAGATGGATTGACCCGAAGCTGAAAAAGGGCCATGGCCGCTTCAAAACTCATCTTTATCGCTGGACCTAGCTAGTGATGCGGTATGCAATGAATGTCTTGAGGATATTGATGATAGCTTACACTTCATCAGTAAAGTTGTCCAGCTTGCGATCGCATTAGATCTCTTGTGTTCCACCCCCGGAATATCCCTGTTAATCTATGGTTTTCTCTGCCTTGGTTTAAACTGCTCCAGTTTTCTAAGGTAACAGAGTGCGTCTGTTAGCTTTGATGAAATCCTAGGTTTACACCATGTGTCCTTTTTTAGCATTGAATTCAGCAAACTTTAATAATAATAATTATACGAATTCGTCTATAGCTGCCTATAAGATGCCTTGCGTAAAACCAGATTTATTGTTGGACTTCATTAGTCAACGAGATGACGAAGCTCCTTTCCAAGCCAATCATTTTTGGCCTAGTTTTCATCACACTGAGATTCAGCTGGATGGCAGCAAGTACGCAAGCTTTCAATACTTGCCAGTGATTCAAGCAGTACTTCTTCATTTCGTCAATGTGTAAAACTGGGAACCTCTCTAATGCAGCCAAGTGGTGAAGTCGGTGAAGTGGCATTCCCAAAAAGTACATTTACAGAAGGTCAATACAAACTTATCCAGAAAAAACATTTTGAAGAATGTATTAGTTCAGAAGAATAAATGCTTGTAGCTTGTACATAGTCAGTAGAAAAGTGGCAGGGTTTCCATTAAATATGCTGACGAGATCACTTCGCAGTAGCTAGTACTATTGGAGGCCATTATATTTCCGTACAAGGCAAAAATGACTGCAAAGTCAGGAAGTAGACGAAGATGTCCTTAAAAGTGGCAGGAAAGATACCCTTGAGGCTGGTGTCATTAGAAAACTGCCTGGACAAAAACTTGGAATAATATGCCACAGGACGCAAACTCTAAAGCATGATGAGAAGTCGACGTGGTTGCGACAATAAAGACTCCAATCCGATCACCACGCTGAGGTCGTGTTAAATTTTCTATCCTGGAGGTTTACTGTAGTAAATTGATTTACGGCAACGATAGTACTAGCGGCTATACTTGTGAGCTCGCTTACATTCTACACTTCATCTGCAGTGAAACCATGAGGAAATAAAAGTCTCTTCTTATCTGTCGGTAGACATGCACATCTTCGAACTGGGGACTATATACAAGGCTCTTCTCAGATCGATAATGCTCTTATGCAAAGCCTACAATCTGAGAAGATCCGTTGAGTCACAATATTATTTATTCACCCAGTCTATGAGAACAGCTGCTCTGCGAAACAAAGTGAATCAATCAAACGGGTTCCCTGGTGAAATAGGCCTCATATAAGCAGAATCATCTGCACATTGCATAGATACATGAACTATGAACACTCTAACAAGCGGTCATAGATGAGCTCATTCACACCACCGATGGTGGTCAGATGGTGAAAATCCTTTTTTTGCTCTGCTCCTTTCGAGATTCGAACCCGGTCGCTCCAGCTGTAACTGCTGCAGCCTTAAGCACGGCACCAATTGATCGGGTATGGCAATATAGTATGATCTCATCCAATTCTTTGGAACAGATACCACCCGATCCTGTCACTCAGGCTCTCGAAATATATTTGTTGTTTGAACGAAGCCCAAGGTATTCGGTGTGCTCAAGGTCATCAAGTACAAAACGTGATCCACAGAATTGCAGTCTAGTATAAAGAAACAGAACACAATAAGTGCTCAACAGTTATTTTTTCTCTTTCCCCACAACCAAAACGTGCTTCGACTCCATATGGTGTCCGAGGGCATGTGGTCGGTTATATGTCGGTCCACCTCTATCTATATTTGGCAGAGACTTGTGGTGTATACCTAGCTCCCACAATACCCAGACAGAGAAGTCTTTGAAAATAGCTTGGAGGTTTCCGCCCAACCCCACCCCATGTCCTAGTCAACCAAATAAGTGCAACAAATGAGATTATGTGTCTGATCTACCAAATAACTGTTAGCATTTCCGGCAGTTCAGAGACAAGCACTGTGTTTACTGTGGTGGCACTGTATAACTATATCATGTTCATGTGATTTCAATTTTACCAGAAACTCAAACCATCTTACTATTATACATGGCTAATGCAAAATTGGATTTAACACAAAATATAAAAAATTTGGTGGATTACAGCCAAATTGGATTAGCGGATTATGTATATACATTGTGAATAATTGAAATAAGCGCGGAATATGGAAAAAGATGTTATCCAGTCTCCGCATCTCGTTCACCAAAACAGCGACACACACACACATGAGTTCATATACGAAAGTAAATGCAAATATCTTGCTTTTAGTATAATCTTTGACTTCTGGAACAAATAACGACGTCCTCCGTTTTGTGTTCATATATCTCTATATGTACAACAAACCAGAATATAACAAGCAGCAACCGTAAACAAGACGCAGAAATGATCTTAAAACTAAATTAAATCAAAACAACAGAATTCACTTTCAATAAACTGTGCAGGTCGCGATGATCATCGTCATTTTCATCTCGGGTACATTGTATGGATACAAAAACGTAGGAAAATATTTTTTTTTCTGTATATAAGTCGTCGTTCTGCGTGTTGTGTTGTTCGCTCCGATCGATCGATCGATCGATCGAAACATTAATTGGATTTTTGACTTTAATTTACTCTCTGCGTTATGTTCCTTCTTGAATTTGTTTATATCTTGTATAAGGTTTGCACACACATACACACACACAGACACATTTATACATGTCCTCGTATGCAGAAAAGTTACTTAAAGGAAAGGCGCCAAAAGAATAACATTTCTTGTAACAGATTAAAATAAGAAAAAAGTCAAAACTATTTTTATGTTTGTGGTGGCAAGATTTTGCATTTTAAGATGATTATATATTTTCTTCTTCTTATTTGTTTACGTTCTTATACAAAAGATCGTGTTATCATGATTAAGCCAATAGAAAACATTTTTTTTTTGGAAATTCCTGTGTACAAAGGAGCTGCGTGGATACTAAAATTCCAGATGTGTGAAAATTAAGATGTAATTTGGTCGATGTTTTGTGCCCCAGCGTATGTGGGTAATGTACACACCACCGGTGGGAGATGACTTGGCTTTTAATTATACAAAGTTAATGTATATATTGTCAAATTGGTGTGTAGGACGATCGATCAAGATTGTAGAATTTTTTTCTTATATATTTCGTGTGAGAATTGTGTGTGTATATAATTAAGATAAAGGATTTTGATCTTTTACATCTTATACGAGTATATACATAGAGTCATGATCAAACCAGATTCTCATGATCACATATAGGTTTGTTACATTCGATCGACGAACAGAAAATTTATATAAAACAGGAAAATTTATTGCTCGAGGCAAACTTATCTATTTTGTATCTCAACACAGAGACCCAACCAATTGTAGTATATATATTATCTTGGAGACAGTTAAAATACGTACATATCTGTATGTACAAGTTAATGAACGTTGTGTAAGAAATCATGTACATGTAAATTGATTGATCGATTTCAAAATAAAATTGATCAACTTTTGTTGTCGCGTCCAAATGCGTCTTTCAAACCCTCTTCAAATGAGCCATGAAAATGACTGTACACGGTAATTACCGAACAGCATTTTATTATGCCTTCTATATACGAGTATATAGAGAGGCACGCGACAGAGTCTTAAAATTGCATTCCTCCACTCAAAATAATTGCATTACACAGAAATTATTTTTCATTTCGAATTCGGTTGGTATTTCAACAACTTAAGACCCAGAAGATAAAAATAAGTTGATTATTGTTATTATTTTGTCTTATTATTGTTATTATTGCGCGAATGCCCGTATAATCGATTGTGTTTTTTTTTTGGTTCCAACAAACTGTGTTTAAGAAATTAATTTTTTGGCAGGTGAAATGTTTTAACTCAAATATTGTACAAATTATTTTGTATTTATAATTGAAACCGTAAAATTTAATGTTTATGTACGTACACGCGGTGCTCGAGCTTTATCACTAATTGACATGACAGTTGGAAAATAAGGTCGTTGGTACCGAATGTGGGCGACTGTATTTGCATATATGAAGAATGATAAAACTGATTTGGCAAATACAATGACCTACAAAGTGCTTAGTTTTGGGTGGTAACACTACGGCCGTGTTTAGGAAATCATCACATTACACGCGTCAATACCTATCTTTAGGTATAACCTCCTAAAAAAATCATAACCTAACACACCAAAAATAACTTTTCTGGCGTGATAATACATCCGGTTTGTGCTTCTCAAGGTACAAATATTTGCAACAAACCCACTTAGGTGGGTGAAAAAAAAATCACTAAGCAGGTAAAATTCGGCACCCCCCAATGAAACGAAGAGGAAAATATACTGCGGGATATTATCGCCCTAGCAAGAAACCCAGTCTTTTCGACGTTTCTAGCCATAATAATCTTGCATTAAATAGCCGAAGATTAAAAGTAAATATATCCTGTGAGTTCTGAAATTGCAAAACGACATTTTTATGCTGTCAGGTGCCAATTCTATAGAAGAAGCAGGTGTGGTTATGCAAGAAGTAGCCGATTTAATGGTGAAAGGTGGTTTGAAACTCAGAAAATGGAGATCTAATCCAGCTCAATTGACAGAAAAAGTTAGAGTTAAGAGACGATTGCACACATAAAGTATTGGGACCTCAATGGAATCCATCAAGTCTGGAAAGCCATAAACTGCGCAAAATGGGCTGGGATGCCTTGGGATATAGATCAACGTTGAAAAACGTGTCAATCTTCCACGATTTGTATTGACAACAGGATTTCCAACCAATCTACAAATTCACGGCTTTTGCGACGCATCAGAAAAAGCATATGCCGCAGTCATTTATCTGAGAGCAACCGACGACACCGGAAAATCTAATACAAGAATAGTGATCTCAAAAACAAAGGTAGCACCTTTGAAACAAATTTCTTTACCTAGGCTTGAACTATGTGGAGCGGTTTTGTTGAACAGACTAATACCAAGCGAGCGTTAGAACTAGAAGGCATAGCCTGCTACGCATGGACAGATTCTAAAATAAAGTTATTCTGGTTGTCTGAGGTACCAAGGCGATGGAAATGTTTTATTACAAATCGAACTTTGGAAATATTCCACAAACGAAATGGAATCATGTGTATAATCAATAGAAAATCCAGCAGACATCGCTTCTAGAGGTGCGACTCAGTCGCTTCAAATGTAAAGACAGTAACACACGATCCGATTGACGATTTATACGAACGAATTGATTCGTATTCAAAGATTAAACGAGTTCTTGCGGTGGTGTTACAGAGTAATAAAAAATATCGAAACCTAAATAAAATTGACCTTCTCAGAATAGCTGAACATGTATGTGTGAGATAGGCTCAATCAGAAGAATTTAAGGATGAAATACGCTCTCTAAGTCACACAAGAAGAATGGGAACAAAAAGTAAGATTGTTTCTTTATCTCCGTTCCTAGATAAGGATGAAGTACCTCGAGTCCCGGGAAGATTAGGTAATTTAGATGCTTCCTTTAACATTAAGCACCCAGTTATTCTCCCAAAACACCACATACTTAATGAAAAACTTATTCGAGAGCTCCATATTAGGTACTTACACCCAGGGCCTGCGTTACTAACCAGCATTCTTCGACAAAAATACTGGATAATCAACTGTCGAAATGTAGTGCGGAGTCAAACCAAGAAGTGTGTGGTGTACATTAGATATAAAGCAGATTCATCACGACAACTAATGGGAAATCTACCTGTCACTAGAATATGCCCATCTCATCCATTCATGTTTACTGGCGTGGACTACGTAAGTCCAATTTATCCAAAACCAAAATTGGGAAGAAGTCTGACGCCTTTCCACGAAAGCCGTTTATATCGAATTGTGTCATGACATGTCGTCCGAAGCATTTATAGCAGCGCTGCGTCGTTTCATAGCACGATAAGAGGAACTCCAACAGAAATAATCTCCGACAACGGGTCCAATTTTATAGGAGCTAAAAAAACTAGCAGTACTCTATATCTCTATAAACAAAACTATAACGATAAACTTATATATGATTTTCTTTCCCAGCATGAGATTAAATTCACGTTTAACCCAGCTAGCAGCCCTCACTTGGAGGGTTTGTGGGAATCATGTGTAAAGTAGATAAAATTCCATCTAAATAGAGTGACGAAAGATGCCAAGCTGACGTCTATTGAAATGAAAACACTTCTCGTGCAAATAGAAGGCCTTGAATTCAAGGTCATTGTGTCCAGTTACCGACAATCCAGATGACATGTTCGTGCTTACTCCAGCTCCTTTCCTAATTGGCAAATCAATTACTGCAATTCCGGAGCCGTCATTAGAATATATAGCAAGTAACCGACTGACTAGATGAGAGAATATACAAGCTAGGATGCATGGTTCAAGCCGCCAATAGTCAAAATATGCTAGTTAATTATAAAGCTTTCACGATTTCATACTATTTTGTGGGATTCAACATTCAAGTCCCAGAGCTTTAACAGCATAGTATGTTGTGCATTCACCAACTGTCTCGTCTGTTATTAAATGAGTGAATCGAGCACTCTTGAATTGGGCTTAATTCAAATGGAACAACTGTAGACCTCTAACACTAAAAGTATGTAATTATGGAATATTGACCATCGTTTGACCGCAACCTCGGAATCGCTTTTGCAATACAATGTGCCTGGGTAAACCACCAGTCAGTTACCATTTAAGTTGTAATTTCGTGACTCACCAATATGATTCTGAAATTTTGTGGGTCACGACAAGTCCCGCAAACGATATGAGAATAGAGGTTCACCAGAGCTCTTAGCCTAAGAGAATTAATGGAATAAGAAGTTAGTCAAACTGAAGCTATCCGATAATGGTATTTGACAAAATGTTAAACTGAGGCTGGTACCGATCCTTTCAAGAAGAGTACATTCAAGAGTATTCGTTCTGAAAAGATATCGAAATTCTAACTCTCCTTTGACTTTTACAAGAGAAATCTTTGGCGAAATATATGTAGAATTTGAGGAGGTTCCATCACAAAGCTCTATAGGTGGAATATTTTTTGGTTACGAGTAACCATCTATGCAAATATCAGAAAGGTATTGTTGGGGCGCAGTACTTTATAGAGATGGAGGACATAATTGTAAAGTGATCAAGTGTATGGCTTGGTCAAGGAGATTTAATGAAATGTTAAGTAGTGATATGGCCAAGGTGTCAATTCGGAGGGCATGTGGTTATGGTTCAATTTTCTCCATCTTTGTGGTCTTCTCATTATACCGATAAAATCGCCAATGAAAAGTATTTGATTGTCCTCAGTGCTTCTCGCCCTTTGGGACACCACCATTATAATTTTGCTGGGCACTGTAAAATATGTTGAAAGGAAATGTCTGACTCAACGGTGTCGCGGACTTCCTTACGAAATTATGTAGTGCAATTGAGATAAAAGGTATAATTGGGATTATTTATAGTAACCAATGCGGCCTCTGTTTGAGGGATTATAATCTTTACGGATGGATGTTCATGCTGTGATGTGACTGGTGCTAAAGAGACGCTTGTTTGTGAAGCAGTCACAGGGTTATCGAACAAATCACGACAGTTTTATAATAAATTGGTTCATGTTCCGCTTTAGTGATACCATTTGAACGATTTCAACCAAAAGAGATAGAGTAACCTCATTTCATATCTAGGGACGGAGGAAATGACATGACATACAATTTTATTAGGTGAAATATCGTATAGAGTTGTACATCTATGACTGATGCATCAATTCTACTTACACCGAAAAAAATGAAATAGACTTTTTATCAACTTATGATTAGCTGAAATATTTATTGAATATTCAGCTAAATAATTATATAATTTAATAAATGTTACTAAAACTTAATTAGATGTTTCGTATATTTGCAATTAGGAAAAAAAATAATAAAAATTCTTTAGCTGTTCTATTCATTTTGTCGCTGAATTGCATAAATATTTAGTTGTTTCACATAATTTTTAAATTATCTACTCTTTTAGTTGTTTAGTATATTGAATTTGTTAAACATTTCTGTTTAAAATATACTTATTATTTAATTAACTAAAAAAATCAACTAAAAAATTATTTGTTTTTCCTCTACAATAATTAAGGATTTTTTAGCTAATTTTTATAAAGGAACATATAAAGTTTTATGTAAATATAGAACATTTTTTAGTTAAATCATATAAAACTTTAGGAAAAATACTAAAACCCACATGTTTTGTCTATTTCATCATTCAACGATTAAATTGGCTACTGTCCTGTGGTTATTGTTCTTAAAGCGTGACCTTACGTTTAGTGAAAAGTGATAATAAAATACATAAAGATTTAAAACATATTAATTGTAGTAATTAAGTTATTTTATATTAAGCGAAAACAAAATACTTAAATACTTAAAACAAATTAATTTTGGTAATCTATTTCTTTTTTGTATCAAATGATTGTGGTTACGTTTATTTCTAAAATATGGTAATTAATATTTTAATTTTTATTTATAGTGAATATATTCTGAGTTCTATTAATTATTTAGATACTAAATAACGATTCATAAATATCCAAAACAATGATAGATGAAATTATGAAAATGTTAGATGTCCGAGACTTAACTGAATCTGAATGTTTACTTGTGAATTGGGGCTGTGCAGATTTAGTACTTAATTTGGCGAGTATACAGTGAATTATAAATAGTTAATACATATAGTCATTAATTTTTATCTGTTTCTGATTTTATAGAAAAAGGTTAAGATATAGAAACGTTATGGCAATTAACATTAGATGATATCAATTGACTTATACGAGACGAACAATTTGGTTTGCATATAAATTTAGAACCAAATTATTAGAGTGCCGAAAATCAGAGGTATAGTTTTAAAACTTCATTTATACTTCATTTATACCATTATGCAAATCGAGAAAAGAGAAGAATTACTGAGTTGCATCGATTGTCGATTGATACGACAGTCAAAATAGAAGTGTTTAACTCAAAATTTTCTTACGACGAAATGCGCATGATAGAATACATTTATATTGGAAAGTAGATTTGAATTTAATGAATCAATTCTATAGGAGTTTCAATTACCAATTGCCGAAACGTTATCATTGAATTCATCAGTAAGGGATTGGATTTCAAAATTGATCGAGTCATCATCAATATCTTGAGCATCTCCTATGAGCTCAGAAACACCAATTGAACAAATGCTTTGCACCAATTTCGTAAGATTAAACATAAAACATATATAACACATAAAAATTACATTAAACAATTTTAACTTTGTTTGTTTAGAACTTGTCAACATTATAAGATACCTCGATCGGCAGATGTATTATTGATTATTATAATAAAAATAATTGTTTATCAAAATCGTATCGCCAATCAGTAACCAACACAATTTGTGAGTATTGGATCATAAATATAAAATAAATTACGATATTTGGAGCGATAAGGGAGAGCAAATACATAATTTATTCCCTAATGAGAATTTGGTAAAGTTTTCTAGATTTGTAGATTCGTCAGCTTTTAAGTAACATTTGTTCCTTTAAACAACAGTGCATTTACTTAGGAAACCAAAATACAAAAAGTAACTTTCCTTAATTTTAGAACTTTTCTATGATGATTTGGTGGTATCGACAATTTTGATTATTTTACAATGGTCGCAAATGTATTAAAGTAAAGTCACCATTTAAGTAATTTTATTAATTGGTTTTTCTTATTTTGTTAATTTATTTCTTTAATTACAATTAATGGTTAAAAGTACAACAAACAATGTCGAACAATCGGATTTTTGAAATAATAGTGTGTATTTCACTATTTATACAAAATAATTTTTGTTATTTAAACTTAAGAACTTGTATAATATTTTTATTTAAATTTAAAAAATAATAAATGAATTTAATATGGAAAATTTAGTTTTTTTTATTATTATTACAACAAGTACCGGTAAAACCGATTTCGCTTCCGGTAATATTTATCTATCTGAAACGATCTAATGAAAATAGAAAATTTAAATAATCTTATTATATAAATTATCTAAAGTTTTTGTACAAATTACCTATAGTTGTTTAAGTAATATTCTTAATTTAATTTGATGAAAATGAGTTTATTTTTATATAAATTAACTAAACTATTAGTTGACTACTAAATTCTAGCAATAGATATTTAATATAATATATTAGATAATTTACTTAATTCTATAGTTAATAACTAAAAATAAAATTACCTAATGTATGATAGCTATTTTATCTAAATAAATTGGGAAGCTGAAAAACAGCGGTTTAGTTTAGTTGAATTAACTAGTCCTTTTGGCAATTATCTTAATGTTTTTTTTCTGTGTATAAACAACCCGCACTGCTTCGGGTTTAATATACATTTGTAAGTTTTCGTGACCGTTTAAACCTCAAATCAGGTTATGTTGTGAATCAAACTGATTGGATTTATGAAATTAGTGTGTAGGTAGTAGAGCATTAGATCCGCGTATCCATAACTTGTTGTAAGAGGCGACTAAATCTGGTTGAGTATATGGGCTGACGACCTGCATGAACAATACATAAGAAACTCAGATACTCAAAACCTAGCATGACACTCGATGACGAAAAATACTGTGTTAGACTTCTAGATAATAGAATGTGTAAGGTAGGCTTAAGGTACAACGAGTACCTTAAGCCTACCTTACACATTCCTACCTTAGAGTAGTCTAATCACGCCAAAATAAAAAAAGGAAAGCAGAATATTCGCCTGAGGTGGAACAATCAATAAAAGGCGTAAGAAAACCACCAATAAACCAATCTGGTCAGCCATGCAAGGACTAAGTTAATCTACAGAAGAATGTACAACTCCAAACAGCTAGCACATCTAACGTGTCTAAACAAAGAAAAGCAGAGTTAAATGAACCAATGAAGAAAGAGATACCACCTCAAACGCCAAATATAAGGTCACTGCACTGAATAATAATGTTTTGAAAGTGAATGCAGCTGATCCAGAAACCTACAGAATGTTAGCAAATGCAATTAGTGCTCAAAACATCGATCGGTTCACGTATGAAAACAAAGCAGAGCAATAAATCAAAGTCATGGCCAGAGGACTACATCATACATGCCCAACTGATGAAATAATTGAGGAACTTAGTGAGAAAGGGTTCAAAATCATAAATGCTGTGAACATTCTGAAGAAAAAGGTAACTAAAAATTCAAACGATGAAAGAGTAACAACCAAAATTGTCCTATTCCTATTCATGCTAACATTTAACAACACCGAGAGCATTGATAAGATATATGGAATCAAAGCAATCCTGAACATGGAAATCAATATTGAGACATTAAATGCCACAACTGTCAGGCATATAACCACACTCGAAAATACTGCAATATATATGGAGCCTAGATGAGTAAAGTGCGCTGGGAAACATCCATCAAAAGAATGCAACAAAAGTAGAAGCGAACCAGCGAAATGTATAGAGGCTGTGAAGTTGCCAAATAGCTGCAAAGAATGAGAAATAGTTAAAGAAATACAACAGGGAACATCAGAACTCTTAGCTCTCAACCTAGGACGCCATCCTATCCAAACTAAATCCCTCTTAATAGCGCAAAAGTAAGAGAAGGCACGACATATGCCCAAATGGCTAGACAAAAGGAAAATGTCAAGAAAGCACCCAGTCATAAAAATCATGTCCTGCAAGAAATACTGCAGATGATAACCATTATAAATTCTCATCTGGCGACGCAAGATCAACGACTAGAATCTATGAGTGAGCTACTAGATCAACAAGAAAAAAGACTAGGAACATTGGAAAATACATCGATGAACCAAACTAAAAAAATTACAGAAGCGTCAGGTAAAACTATAGAAATCATTGATTACCTTAATTCTAATCCATTCAAATTAAACAAGAAATTGCTACCTAGAATGCAAATGGTCTTGTACAACGCATTTCATAAGAAGTATTTTTAAACACAAAAAACATTGATATATGCCTAATCTCAGAAAGTCACTCTACTATAATCTCGTATTGCAAAATTCGTGGATACCAGTGCTATCAAGCTCTTCATCCAACAGAAAGAGCTAGAGGCGGAACAGCAATCTTCATCAAGGAAAATATTAAACATCTAAAGAACTTAATTCAGAGCTCTTGATATTCGGAGGGCTAACTTTGTGGAACTGTCTTTTCGACCTTGTTCGATTGGTATGGCGAAATGAAGTTATGCCCGAAGAATGGAACGTGGCCGCGTTATGCCCAATTTTCAAGAAAGGTGATCGCTTGAAATGCGAGAATTATCGCGGTATAGCTCTCCTTTGCACAGCATATAAGTTACTGTCATACATTATCTTGGGAAGAATTACTCCTCTAGCGGAGGAAATTGTCGGTGACTACCAAGGAGGATTCCGTCCAAATCGGTCAGTCACTGATCAAGTTTTTTCGCTACGGATGATTCTTTCCAAGTACTACGAAACAGCTCGCGATGTACACCAGGTATTCCTAGATTTCAAGCAAGCCTATGACTCGATCAATCGAGAGAGATTATGGTATGCGCTTGAATATTTAGGAATACCGAAAAAATATGTACATCTGTGTAAAATGGCAGTAACGCAGTCACAATGCTGTGTCAAAGTTGAGAACAGGCTATCGAGAACTTTTGCAATCAATTCCGGTGTTCAACAAGGAGATGCGCTGTTCCCGATACTTTTTAATCTCATGTTGGAATACATCCTTCGTAAAAGTGAAACACCTCAGGACAACATCTTATTCCGACAATCTAATCAACTTCTTGCTTATGCAGATGATATCTGTGTGATTGGATTAAATGGCAACGGAGTGAAAGAGATACTTGATCCACTGGAACAGTTTTCAGCTTCCGTTGGTCTCAAAATCAATGAGTCCAAAACCAAATATCTGATATCTGGTTTTCGAGATCAAGACGCAATTGATTTCAGTAGTGGTAACCACACGTTTGAAGGAGTGATGAGATTCAAGTATCTTGGATCTCTCATCACTCACGATAATAGTGTGGGAGAGGAAATCAAGGTCCGCCTTGCCGCTGGCAATCGGGCTTTGTATCCTCTACGTCCACTGCTGAAATCAAAATATCTTGCAAATACGGATAAGCTGAAGCTGTACAGAGTGTTGATCAGACCCGTTGTCATGTATGGATGTGAGAGTTGGACCTTGACGGATGAGTACGAAAGATGGCTTCTAACATTCGAGAGAAGAATCTTGCGTGTGATATATGGACAGCGAATACGCTGGCTCGGTCACGTTCTGCGTGCTGATCCGAAACGAATGATACAGCGATCTTTAAGGGGAGAACCGCCTTTCGGTAGGCGAAGAGGTCGCTGTGGGCGACGATGGCTCCACGGCGTAGAGATCGATCTGGCATCTTCCAACTGCTTACAACAGTATGAAGAGCTGGCTCGTGATCGAAACTGTTGGAGCCAGATTGTTGACACGGTACGGGCCAACAATGGCCTGTAAAAACCGAAAAAGAAAAAAAAAAATATATATATATAGTTTAGAATACTTGTGGCGTCAAACTTTACGCCATATTGGTGGTGCCCATGCGTTACGTTATACATAAGTGACACCTTATGGCCTTGTAGGGAATACCTTCTCGAAAAATCTTCCAAAAATGTCATATTACCTAACTACCGCCTAATCTAACACAGCAAAACTAACTTCTCGCAATGGTGATAATCCGGTTTCTGCTTCTCAAGGCACAAATATTTGCAACAAAGTCAAACACTGAGGGGGGGGGTCAATAATCAATCACTAAGCGAGTGAACGGTTCAATATAATCACAACTTAAGCAATTATGGGCTGACTAGTACAAGTCGACTGACTGTCTAAAGTAGAATATCTTTATTCTAATTCAATTGAGTAAACTTTCCTTAAACATTTCCTCAAAATTCCATTTTTTAGGGAATATGGGTTCAATATGAGTTGGCCTTTAGCAATACTCTTGACAGGCATTCTCATGCTTGTTGTGTTACGTTAGTGTTGCGTATCGCTTCAATAATGCACGGTGTTGGACCTTATAATAAATGGTGCTTGGCAATATCTATGTAAAGTCTTATTGAGGCTGAAGCACTTCCAACTCAGATCTCAAACTCCTAACACTGGAAACAGAATTCCGAAGAAGTTGGAAAAAAGGATACGAGTCTTTGTTTTGAGCATTATAAAAAAATGTGGGATTCAACGCCTTGCGTTGTAAGGCCTTGCGACAACCAATTTTAGACGACCTTCACGAAATTCGTTATTGTGTAAACTTCGATTACCATTGTATTCTATAAGCCATCTATAAACTAGTCTTTGATATTGTTTCATCGCCAAAAACTGTGTTAAGTTCACTGAGTAAAGTTATAGAAAATAATCGGACGAAAATGTTGACGACTTACTTCCATAATGGACTGAAATGAAATTTTGAAATCATTAGAAAAAATAAAATCAGTTTGTAATTCGAATGAAGGAGGATAAGCAGGACAGGAACACATAAAGTCGTTTACTGTTTTGCTTACAGTTTGCATTGGTCGGAATTATCATTCGAGACATGTGATAACTCTATTAAATGTTTTTCGTGAGAATATCCAACAAGACACGCAAAGTGTGTCGGTCGCACTGTATCTTTGTTTATTCCAAGAAAGATTTTCGATATCGACTTGATATGAGTGTGATGCCCCATTTCTTAAGACAAAACAAAGTCACCACTAAGACTAGCTCAGGTCTCCAAAAATTGGAGGATTAACTCATCGGGCTAAAGTAATCTCTCAACATGTTTTGTTTTGATACCAGCATGACTGCGGTTACCCAATAAATTCTGAGTTCATTCAGACTGCCAAACAAGTTTCAAGGTTAATAAACTGCCTTTAAAATTTTTGTAATTTGCGACTGGAAAACCTACAAAAACAGATAAATAATTTCTCTTCAGTATTAAGTAGAACTTTTGCAATTACTTCTGGTGTTCGACAAGGAGATGCGATGTCCCCGATACTTTTTAATCTCATGTTGAAATATATCCTTCGTAAAAGTGGACAATATCTTATTCCGACAATCCTATCAACTGGCATCAGCATCTTTTTGTTGCTTGCAACAGTATGAAGATCTGGCTCATAATCGAAACCGTTGGAGTCAGATTGTTGACAAGGTACGGGCCAACAATGGCCTGTCGCTACATGATTAAACACTAAACATACATCAAGTCCGCTACTTTATGTCGACTGGGATGGATTTGATCTTTTCGACATACAAGTACAAATCAAAAATTCAAATCAAAATTATAAAGCTTTCATGATTTCATACTACTTTGTGAGATTCAACATTCAAGTCCCACAGTTTAACAGCACAATATGGTGAGCATTCACCAACTGTCTCGTCTGTTATTAAATGAGTAAATCGAGCACTTCTAATGGAACAACTGGAGACCTCAAAAATTATCTCAATTTCATTCCTGCAGCATTAAACACTTATCTTAAACACTTATCTGACGGTTTGTTGGTCACGTACAAGTCCCGCAAACGATTCAAAACAATTACAACTTAAGCGGTTATGGACTGAATGGTTAAGCCTGAATGGTTTTATACTCTATTATAAAGATATTCGACTGGAAATCACCGAATAGATTTAGCCCCTTAATTTATTTCTTGTTTGTACTCGAGCTAATACTTAAACAATCGATGTACATCAAAAGTGCATCGATATGAGAAGACAGGTTCACTATCAGAGCGCTAAGACTAAGAGAACCGGGATTGTACCATTGTAGATATAATGGAATAAGAAGTTAGACAGACTGAAGCTATCCGATAATGCTATTTGAAAAAACGTTAAACTGAGGCTGGTACCGATCCTTGCAAGGAAATTACATACAAGAAATGAATTCGACGAAGATCCATTACACAGCTCTATAGATGAAATATTTTCTGGTTACGAGCCACGACCTGTACAAAGATGAGAAAGGTGTTGTTAGAGTGCAGTACTTTACAGAGATGGAGGACATAATGGTAAAGTGATCAAGTGTAACGCTTGGTCAAGGAGATTTAATGAGAAGTTAAGTAGGTCAAGGTGTCAACTCGGAAGGCATGTGCTTATGGTTGAATTATCTCCATTCTGGTGGTACCTTGTGGTCTCATTGTTAATCCAAATACACGCATAACCAATTTCTCGTTTTATATTATGCCGATAAAATCGCAAGGCATTTGTTGTCCTCAGTGCCATAAAAGGTATAATTTGGATTATTTATAGTAACCAATGTGACCTCTGATGGAGGGATTATAATCCTGTATCTAATCCTCCCTGTAGATGGCGCATTGGTTATAGCTGTGGCAGTTGGAGCGGAAGGTACCGGGTTCGAATCCCGATATGAGCAGGATGCAAAAGTGATTTTTCACCATGAGATTGCGATCTGTGGTGTGAACGAACCCAACTGTGCCCCCTTGTTGGGGTGCAGAACTCATGGGCCGAACTATCTTCCATGTCAGCACTATAGGCTGGCATGGAGCTTTGCAATGTGCAGATGGTTAGGAAAATCGGACCTATAGTCGTACGTCCTCGAATTGGATGTAATGGCGTAAAACCAAGAACGTAAATAAGCGAACCGTGAACAAGTAGAGAGTGCCTTGAGCTCAAAATAGATTAGAGATTAGATTTAAAAAAAAAAAAGAAAAGTTTATGTTTTGAATCAAAGTGATTGGCATTATGAAATTTGTGTGTATGGAAATGAGCGCCATGTTAAGTAAAGTACAATAACTTGTTGTAAGAGGCGATTCAATCTGGTGGATAAGCTGGTATGACGACCTGCATGAACAATACATAAAAACTCAAATACTCAAAACTTTGAAGAAAACCTGGCTTGTATCGGAAAGAGTATCGACTGAAATTCATGGTTCTCATAGAAACTCGATGACGCAAAATACTGTGTTAGACTTCAAAATAATAGAATGTCCATAGGTAGGCTTAAGGTACAACAATCTACTACGAAATGTGTTACAAGCTGTGTATTTGAATACCCCTCAAATACAGACCGCAGGGATGTTTATTGAATATTTATTCTATGAGGAATTCACTAAAGCCCTGCAGAGACCTTGTACAATAAGTATGGCAAAATGGTATGTAAGTATGGCAAAACTATGCCTGCAGAATGAAAAGTGGCTGCGTTATGTCCAATCTTGGATTGAGACGCAATTGATTTCAGCAGTGGCATAAGGAAACGTTCGAAGGAGTTGTCATGCATGAATATGAGTGTTTGACGTTGACAGATTAGTATGAGAGTAAGCTCCTAGCATTCGAGAGAAGAATCATGCGTGTGATATTAGGCCCAAAACGTTTACGGAACACACTGAATTCTTTCACTCGCCAGACCAAGAATTGAATGTGAATTCACGTCCATTCTGCTGATCTAAAACATCCAATACAGTGATCTTTGAAGGGACATCCGTATTTCAGTGAAAGAAGAGGTCGTTGTCAGCGACGATGGTTCTGGCATCAAAAGCTGATCGAATCTGATGAAATCATATTGTTAACACCGAACATGAATTGATTTCCTTCATCCAATTCAGGTTTCAGTTGATTGATTCAAAGTATCGAGGGGGGCAATTCAAACCAGTGCTTAATTAATTCCAATCACATAAAATATATAAAAATATAAATTTTGACACAAATCGCATTTTTAATTACAAAATATTAAACATCAAAATCTATTAAAATAGGATTTGGTCTATTTTATATCGTGGGCCGCACTCGTCCCAATAAGCGGGGATATCAACACGCTAAAAAAAACTATTCATGATTGATTTTGATGAAATGTTATCCTTTTTGATAAACGAACCAAACATTTTATTTATGAATTTATTTAAAAATATAAAATAAATCTAAATTTAATTAAATTAAATTTTATCCTAAATAAAATGTATATCCGAACCGGCACATATCCTATTAATATATCGCTGGCATATTTTTAACGGCAGTGCACAAAAAAAAATTTAGAATTTAAATTTTATTTAATTATTTAATTTTATGTGTCAGATGTTACACCTATATATGGATGTGTGGAAGGATTATCGAATATCGATTAACATTGGTATGCGATTTCACATAAATTCATAATTTGTTCCGCGTTCCAGAGATTTCCACTCATTAGACGTATAATATTTAGGCCCATATTGTCTCTCCTTTAATTCCTCTTAAGCCCTATCATCTCTATACAGATCATAACGTATCGATTACATACAAACCAAAATAGAACAACAGATCGTGTAATTCCACCTTATAATTCGGTCCACTTTGAAGATTAATACTATTTAAAAGAAACTAATCTTACAAAATAACCAAAACCATCCGACTCAAACACACACACACGCACCAAAATATATAATAATTCCACTCGTCTTAATGTCATTGCTGGAAATTTATTGATTTTCGATAATTAAAAAAAAAAACCAAAAAAAAAAAAATTAAGAAATATTACAGATAAGAATCCAAAACATTTATTTAATTATTTTTTGTTGTTGTTTCTCGACGAAAAATAAAACAAAACAAAAAATACATCTTAGAAAAGGAAATAGATGAGATTCGTGATTTGTTTAGGTTTTTCGATATAAAATACGAGATTTGTTGTTGGTGCTGGCTTGCTGTTCGAAAAGAGAAAGGTGAAAGAACTTAATGTATGATTGTTGTTGCTTTATCGAATATAGTTTCTCATGGTTCACAAAATCCAACAACAATTCAAACACCCAGCGTACACACACACATACAAAAAATAAAGAATTACTAATCCAATCTAGCAGAGCTTTGAACAACCAACAACAATCAAAAATAGTTGGATGAGATTTATTGAGCCTTTCAATAAAATTTATTACATTTTAATTTCGGATTCTAGAGTTTAGAAAAAAAATAAATAAAAGTTAATTAATTTCAAACAAACTATTGGTTACAAATCTACACACACATATGTATAGATCACCGTCGATCGATATACAAATCGCGCATCCTTTCTATATACACTCGTATGTGACGCGACAATTTTCTTTTTTTTTTATCGCACTTATCTCGTTTTGGCTGCGTATCGAAAAATAAACTTTTTTGTTGTCCCGCGATTACAAAAATTTTGATTTAGTTTTTCGGTTGTCATTGTAGATTAATCCGGAGGAGGATGATATACCGAACAGTATATATCTATATAGACAAAGTCATTTACTTTATAACATCTCTCTAGCAGCTATACGCATATATGTATTTATAACAATGGGTGAAAAAGGATAATAGGCGCCAAATAAATTATGTATTCAATAAAATTGGAAAAATATTGGGAAATGCGAAACATATAAGCATACATCGCATAATTTATTGTCTGTCTGTGTATAGGGACTAACATGTAAATTGGCATATAAGATGTGTTTGTGCTGATATAAAATGATAGGAGAAGAACAAGCCAACCATATGACATAACATACTCAAAGGCTAACTTGGGCCAAATATGATTTGACTTCTTTTACAACTTAGCCAAGGTGAGCGTCATTAATAGTGTTTCTAATGGGAGACTTATTTGCTTTTATAACAGAAAATATCTACTCGCATCATCTCCCACTTCAATAAATTTTAGGCATCAAATACGAGGGCGTTGTGGTCAACAACAAATGATGCCGAACGTTCATTATGCCCAAATCAAGTCACCACAATAAAATGGTTGACCAAAATTCATGGTACGGTATTGTAAAAACCACAGAGAGAAAGTGCGTGAGATAGCTGATATATAGTAGGCATCTCGTCAGATGAACGTGAAAAATCTATCGGCGCGTTGGGTGCCGCGTTTACTTACAATCGACGAAAATCGAACACGTGTGGTTAATTCAGACAGGTTTGGTGAAATAAAACGAAGTGTTTATGACTGTGGATGCAAAATCGGAACCATCACTATACGCTGGAGACCAAAGACCAATTTAATCAGTGTATTGCTACTAGCAACAAGGTCATGGCCACAGTTTTTGTGATAGACAGTTTTTAGGATCATAATCCACATAGCCTATTTCCAAACGGAAGAACAGTTAATGGCGAATATTACTGCAACTTATTGTGGCAAAAATAGAGATTCGGCTCTAATAAGGAGATCATCGATGCAACACGATTTCTCAAACCCTTAAAAACGTATGTTAAAGGGTTTGAGAAATCATATTATTCGGAAGGTGTCCAACGAGAAAAAAAAAATTTATTCTTGCAGAAAAAAATTATTCCTTCTTTCAGTTTTAGCAGACTTCTCACTCGGTCCTCGCAATTACCCATAGCTTAACGGAAAAATACTTATTAAAGTCGAAAATTTTAAAGTCGAGTTTTATCTGGGGAGTCCAGAAAAATTGGATTTATAAAAACGTAGTTCAAACAATATTAAATTTAATCCAGCCATAACGCTTAAGACATTATTGATTTTAGAAGATCGTACTACGGATGCAATGTATCGAATTTTCCCGGACTCCTCACGCGAAACTTGACCCTTAACTGTTTCCAATGATTTCAGTGATATTGAGTTTATTGAGCTAAGCCACCAATGTCCGTTCTCTGTCACAGGAAATGGAAAATCTTTCGATTCTGTATAGATGATTTTGCTTTGATCTGTACGCTTGAATTGCGGTAGTCAAGTATATTTCGAGGGTAAAAATGTTTGAAAATCTTTCAAATTTTCAGCACAAAACATTTCTAAAGCTTTCAGTCATTTCTTGATAAAACCACCTCCAACCAAAGGGAGTGTTTAGCAATCAACTCGGACAAGAAATTCCTCTAGCTTCCAACCAAGGAATGTAATCCTGGAATATGATCAACAGAGGGCGAAATAAATAAATATTTGAAACTTATTATATTCAAGAACTATGCGAACTTAATTTCTGCGGCCTCACAACACTCAAGGTTAAAAGGAAATGTTGGTAAAATGTATGTCATTGTAGGAGATTTATTTCCTTTCATAACTGATAATAAGTACATACTTGCACATTCAGGCACACCTCAATAAATGTTTTCTTCAAATTTAAGACTGAATCTCGATCAAGTCCAAGTGCATATACTATGTCTATATTTGCACGCCGGGAAATGCGTTAAAATCGATTAAGCGTTTGGTTGTATCAACCACGAAAGATAATCTTGCAACTTACTTCTTCTTTCAAATCCCAGATTTATTAAAGAATTCAGAGCAAGAAAATCAACGCATCTCGGTTTTTTTCGTACAAGTGCTACGAAGCCGTTGCGTTTTCCGGTAATTGAAGGAGTGCCATTGCTAGCTACAGAATTTATTTTTGACAAAAGTGTTAAAATCTATGTTGCGAGCACGAAGAAACTTAGCTAATTGAGGTAAGCCATCATTGCCTCTACTCTCGTCTCTGAAATGTTCAAAAATGTTCATTGGCCGCAACCTTGGGTCTGTTGCCATCATCCAGGAATATGATCATCAGAGTACTATATTAAACAGATATCAGAAAACTTCTTATATTCCAGAATTATGGGAGCCAAAGCTTGTATATCAACAATGAAGGTTGTAAGGAAAAGAAATTATAGTTACAGAAACGACCAGGGAGATAGTCCACTGCAGAACCATTTTTTAAGAAAATATCATTTGTTAGTAAAAATAATTATCACTTTTACATTAACAATAACCACCTATACACAAATCTGCTAGATTAACAAAAGAAAAACAGATACACTCATAGAGTACAGACTGAATCTGCACTGACTGAATTTCTTCAATACATCCCAACTGGATTACCAAACCAAGGTAGCTTCGTAACAGGAAACAGCAGCAGAGTAAACCGAAAATGTGTGTTGATCATTTCATACTTCGCCCCACCATTCATACAAACAATCCATATACAAATTCACTTCTAGCCAACCTGACAATTCATTCCACTCCATCTCTCATTCCACTCCCTTCAGATGGCCACTCCTTTCAGAATTATATAATAACCATAGTTTTATAAAAACAAAATACTGTAAACTTCCCGTGGTCATATCAACCTTTCCGAGCTTCGTATCATTCATGCAGATAAAGCAGTCAAATTTATATTGGATAGGCTAAGTGAAATTTACGAAGAACTTCAAAGTGAGTTGGAAGAAAACATTCTTTTAGAAAGAACAAAATTGTCCGATCTAGTTAGCTATCTACATAATGGTCTGGACGATAATTAAAAAGAAAAGGCACTTTGTCTACTCAATTCACTGTTTAGTATTGTGAATGGATTGCGAATATGGAATCAAAGCACAGTTGTTGAAGGCTGGCCTAAAAAATTCTAAGTCATTATTCAGTCTGATTGAGGTTAATGAAAAAGCAGAAACATTTGAAAGTTTAATGAAGAAGGTACCCTCAAAATAATTACTGCTGCACTTTTAAACAGATTAAGCGTAATTTAATAACAGCCACCCAACAGGCAGTATGTCGTATTCTAAGCTAGCCAACACTAATGTAAAACTACACTAGAGCCTCATGAGTATATTACTCCCTGCTCAGACGAAAGGTTAAAAATATGACCGGACTAACAGAAATAGATCAGTTATTATATTTTGAGGGCTATTAAAATAAAATTGCTGATCCTTTCAACGTCTAACGACGTTTTACTGCCAAGAAAATTTATTATATTTCCAGAAATATTTCTCCAGTACATCCCAGCTAAGTTACCAGGCCAAGGTAACTTCTCAACAGCCAACAACCAAGAGCACGCCAAAAATACATCCTTTACGATTCATCTCATACTACGCTCTACTCATAGATGTTTTTTATCCTCCAAGTCATCACCATTCAATCCGTCTACATAAATATTAGCGATGACCCAACACCACCTCGTTCACAAAACACCGTTAAATCGCTCACGTTAGAAACCAATCACACTAACAATCCATATACAGTCACAATCCACCCAACATGACCATTGACTTCACTCCATCTCTCATCAGCAACTCTTCCCCAACCGCAAGCGTGTCACAAAGAAATCTTAAAATTTTCATATAAAAGCTGCGTAACCTTTATGTAGATACAAAAGTCAAATTTATATTGGAAGAAATCCTTGCAGACAGAACAGAGTTGTCCGGTTTGATTAACTATCTAAATAATGGTCTGGAAGATCATCAAAGAAAGACGGCCTTTTGTCTTCTCAATTCATTGTATGGTATGGTGGATGGATTGCGAATTTGGAAACAAAACACAGTTGTTGAAGGCTGGCCTTAAAGTTTAGTGAAGAAGAAGGTACCCTCAAAATAATTACTGCTGCACTTTTAAACGGATTAAGTGTAATTTTTTACCACCCACTCAACAGGTATGCATTCTAAGCCAGCCAACATCAATGTTTCAAACATGGTTTTTAGAATAAATGCTGTAGAAATATAAGCCATTCAGAATAGGTTGAATATTATTGGACCTCAAAAACTAAACTAATAAGACCTCATGATTGAGTAGTTTTCCCTGCTCAGATGTTAAAAATATAACCGGACTAACAGACCTAAATCAGTAATTATATTTTAAAGGCTATTAAAATAAAATTGCTGATCCTTTCAACGTCTAACGACGTTCTTCTGAAATCCAAGGTTATAAGCGCTGGAAATATTGTTTCCTAGACATAAATCTTTCACCAAATTAAAGGTTGTGGGCAGGTAATGGGTCAACTTCGTATAAACCTGTATTAAATTTAGAAAAGATGAGGATCCGAAATTTTAACATTAACTCTCGATGATTTGGGACAGATCAAATAGGATCATTTGGCCTAGACTCGATTAAAAAAGATTAACTCAAGTGGCAGTGATTGATGTCACTCTGGTGCACTAATCAAAAAGCCGAAACCAGATTAGGACATTCTACTGCTGTAGATGAGGTCACAATATTGCGAGGTTTCCATAGAGGTAAATAAAAGTTGACACTAACGCCTTCTGTCGTTCTGGATCTGAGAACATACTGGAGAATAGAAAAATTATTTAGGGACTTTTAATTTACAAACTCCTACCTCAAATTGAGGATAGGAGCATCTTGGCTAGGTATAATTGATGAACTGCTTGGTCTCTGGTTATTGGAGCGCTACTGCCTGGATTCTGTTTACAAACCCTAGTGATACTTTCTGAGCGGGATAAGTAGTCTCGAGAGGTGTCCTCATATAAACGACCATTGTTTATTGGCAAAGTATATATGATCGGTGTAGCAAGCAAAAAGTTTCTGAGAATGGAAGCTTAATCTATTGGATGGCCAAATAGCTTTAAACTACTTAAGTCAATCACTTGGAGAACCAAGCAGGTTTGGGACTATTTATGTTCGCTAAAGTAACCCATGAATGAGATAATTTATGTTCTGTAGGCCGAGGCATGCTGGAATTAAATAAAATGGCGTCTAACGAGCCAGATAAATTGCTGGTGTAACACATCCACTTATGTGAAACGAAAATATTCTTGTATCACCAAGAGGACACCACAATATCAAAAGAATAATCTTCTTTGGTTGATAGAGCCCCAGAGCTTTTATAGGAGCACATTGTCGAAAAAAACAGTTTAATTTGGACAGTTTGTGATTTGGAACTGCAAAAATATTGTCCATACCATCATGGCAACTGATCAATTACTTCAAATCGACAAACATTTATATTGGTGAGAGTTTTGGTGCTTGGTCGCCTTACGCAGCCCTTATAATTCCTGCTCGCTTCTAAGCTAGTGAACCTAAAATAAGATTCTCTAATTTTGAAAAGCTAGTTCTAATGAAATTTCGCAGCAAAATTTGTCTGGTTTAGCTTGGAATAAGGATTCATTACAGTTGGATCAATAAGCAGTGTTGTGCGATTACGCGTATTTTGATATTGTCGACATGTTGGTGTCGACAATAAGTAGACAATGTCGACAATTCGTAGACAATGTCGACAATTCGTAGACAATGTCGACAATTCGTAGACAATGTCGATAATTCTTGGACAATGTCGACGTTTAATAAACAGTTCCGAAGTATACCAAATATATTAGCTTATTATAACTAAACAGATTAGCGGAAATAATATTATATTATTTATTATTTTATTTAAGTAAGAAAATTCCCAATATAAAATAAATATATTTTAGCTTAAGCCTTAAAATAAAATAAATGTTAGAAATCATCATTTAATAACTTTTTAAACGTTATTTTGAACTAATCAGAATTGCAAGCATGTTCGAGTAAAAAAAAAGTAAGAATTGTTTTCGAAAGCTATGACGCACCTTAATGAACACAACTGATACCCATACTAAACAATTTTAGTTTGTAGAATAGAATGGTAATTAAGAAATGTATAAAGTATCTCCGATGGTGATCCACGTGAAAAGCCCCAGAAACTATGTAATTTTTAATTGACTGCTTTAAATTTTTTTTTGTTTGATTTTGTCACGTGAGAAATTACCAAATAAAAAAACAAAAGTCTTTTTTTATCAAAATGTGTCAATGCATGACTAAACATCAGATATCGAGTGGTAATACCTGAAATCTTAAAATAAACAAACCATATAATCATATAAATATTTTCATTATCTATAGTTATAATAAACTAACATATTGTTCGGTATGGTACGCAATATTTGATCAATTGTCGACATTGTCTACGATTTGTCGACATTGTCTACATTGTCGATACAACTTTTTTAATTGTCGACATACATTGTCGACACGTGTAGACAATGAATTGTCTACGTCATGTCGACAATACGGCACAACACTGTCAATAAGGAATGATTATTGAAACCCGGATCTACAACAAAAGCTGAGTGTTTGACACTGTCTTAAATATCAATTTACAGTGATTTAATTTTAACCCGTTCGAGGAAATCGTAAATTTACAGTTTCTGGTAAAAGACATTTGTCTATGTTATGTTTTGCAAAACGTGAGAATATATACAGGTGATTTATGTAGTTTTTTGTTTGTTTAATGTATAAAACAGTTCGTTTCTGTGTCATTACAGCCCACATATCGCTATTTTATTCACAGATCCAAAAATACAGCATTCCCACCTCTTTACCGAGTTGAGAATAACTGTCGCGAACACAATACGCACCTATGAAAATATTATCGAATTACATGTACACAACAACCCTTTGAATTCACCTTTCATCGAGTTGCGATCGTAACGTCCCAACAAAAAAAAAAAAATAAGGGTTCGCTACAATTTCTTTTATCTCATCGATGTCTTCGAATCTCCGCCACCTTATATATAAACCTTTTTGTTATAGTTTCCAGTTGTCGTTTTGTAGTTGTACCGGGCGATATTGTATTGGGTATGAGATTTCGGTTTCCCCTGTGTCGTTGTGTGTGTATTCAAGTTTTTCGTTTGTCTTACATCTTAAGACCGCATTGTGAAACACGTGTATCATTTCTGGCGATGTTTTCGGTTCGAAACAAAACTCAAGTGTTTTTTGTTCATTTTTTTTTGGTTTGGTTTGGTTTGGAGTCCCATTCTCTTCGATTACATATTTTTTTGATATCAAAATTTATTGTAAAATAAGAAGAAACACAAAATCTTCAAGACATTTTATATACGAGTATATAAAAAAAAAAAAATTTTCTTTTGTCCATTTTTATAGCCGAAAACCTATAAATTTGTTATGTTTATAATCTAAAATCCCGAATTTGACAGCTACCGCGACCATTTCTAGTTTTGTATTTTATTTGTGATATCGCCAACAACAACAACAATATGTTTTCTTAAAGATATACAAAACCGTATTTTACGTTATCATCGTATATATACACAAAAGAAATTATTTCTGAGATGAGATGCTGCGACGTCTTAGACAACGATGTCGACGACAACAACAACCACGTTTATAAGAAAAAGGTTCATTATTAGAGAAATTTAGAAGAAAAAAAATATTTTTTCGGATAATTAAGTGTGTTTAGAGATTTTTATATAGTTATCAGAGTGATCTTATTAAAACTTGTTTTTTGGTCCACAACAAAACTTAAATAAATAAAATCATATCAACACACTCGAAATCTTATTTTTGAAATCGATATAACAAGTTATTGTAAATAATTTACAGTAAAGTGAATGAATTTTTAATGGGGGTCTGTTCGGTTCGCGACATTATCTCTCTCTTCGCGGGTATCCATCCACATACACTCACACACACACACACATATGAATCGAAATAATTTTATAGTGCGCGTAGGATTCATCAAATTAACGACACCTGTTGCGTTATCTTGTGTGTAACGTAATACACTGGGACCAACAAGTGGATTGTCAGAGCCATAAAATACTGGTCGAGCAATCGCGTTGGTGTCGCGTTACAGGTATATCTCTGCCAAATGTAACAGTTTCATTTGACTTTATGTACGACCACAAATCGATTTTATGATATAACGTGAATTTCCATATTTCGGCATCTGCCATCCATAGACCCATCTACTCGTATGTATACATTTGAAATTCTATACAAAATTTATTACTTGAATTATTTGTCTTATGATTTACGATTGTTGTTTTATTTCTATTATTGTCACTGTTTTCGAAGAGTCACATACATATGAGGTAAGACTCTTAATATTAGAGATTAGGTGTGATTTATTGGTATGTATGGATTCGTGGTTTAACCCGGTATTGTTTCATCGAGTACTTGTTGAGCTGGATTATTACATGAGTAATCAATATTTTAAACTATGATCGTGCAATATCTTGTTAAGATCTTAAGTGGGTTGAGATTAGTTTAAACCGACCGAACGCGCAGAGTTTAAAGCTGTGGCAGGTGGAGTTGGAGGTGGCTCGCTCCAATAGGGAGAAATCTATCACCTTTTGTTGGAGTTCAGAATGAGTCGACCTAACTTCCATGTCAGTTCTGGCATGGTTTAACGTTAATCAGACCAGACCTATGGCATAAGTAGGACGTCTGATGATAAATTTGACAGCATTACACAACAGACTAAACACCTTTACTCCGTAGTGCTGCCCTATTCAATTTTCAAATTCATCTCAGAACCATCTATACGATTTCGTCTTGGTACAATAAACTGGTTCTGTCCACTTCATATAGTTTTATGAAGGGCCTGAAAGGGTTCAAAGTGCAGAATGTAAATATAACAGCTAACACGTTTGCAAATTTCTAATTCCTATCAATTATTACATCGATAGAGTTTCTGGGTCTTAATTGACTCTAATCTTGATCATACTGGGTTCAATGAGATTACGCATTAAAATACTGAAACAATCTTCTGACATTATCACTATATTCTGTGAGCTTTTGATCATAATTTGATCCACAGTAAACTATTCATATGCCTCAGATGTCCTTTTCTTCGACTAAATGGTATCAATAAACAATCAGAAGATAGCCGATTGTTTTCTACGTCTTGCAACCATTGTCAGTGACAGGGCAGTGACAGAGTCTTGGGGTATACAAATCACGATTTTATAATCAATTCTTGTTCGCATTCTTATCAGAGACTGTAGAAGCCATTCGGTTTATACTCATTTAAGTGGTGAACATGAAGAATTACTTACGAGGTAACCCTGGCATATTCCCTCACGCAATGTCTTGTATCACTCAGTCCAGCACTCCTCAATCAATAGCACTTAGTATATTGCATAAAATCGATAACAACTATTTTTCTGTAGTCTGTGTAAGGGCTTTTGGGCTCCATATATTGAATCTTCTATAAACATCTCTGCGGTTTGGTTTTAGGGACCCTAAATTGCTGCAGCTTTTGATTCACTTTGAACAGGAATATATTCGCATCGCAAATCGAATACCATCATTCACTCAGTTTTTCATCGAGAGGTGATGATGATTTATAACCGTACAAGAAAAAAACCGTATAAAAGTTTGATCGATTGTGTTCAAAGTCAACTGGAAATCTTTCGATTAAGCATAATACCACCATTAAAAATTTTGGGTTCCAAATCTTTCCGTAAGGTGGTGTTGAAAAACGTATTGCGTTGTAAATATTTTCCATGCTGTGAATATTGCTTGCAAAGCATTTAAGATTTTCAATTTCTGCGTTTTACATGTCGGGGTGTGTAGTATGATTGGTGCATAGAAAAGTTTTATTTCAGTTATGTGAGAAATTTATCTGGTCAATGATAGATTATTGTCTAAATATAAAGTCACCATCCATACTTCCAGTTCAGCCGCTAAAACGTACATTGTAGCCGCCACCGTGTTTGCATATAGTCATATTTGTCTCTGCTGTCAGCAAAATCGTAATATTCAGATGGATATGCTGCCTGATTTTGGTAGTATCTTACCACAGTAACGTGAAACATAGACATATCCTCCATGTTTAAATTAGCCTTGATTTGTTTTGAATCAGTTTTATCTAAATATTTTCTCTGACAGATTAATTCTCTCGCATGTTCAGGATGTTATAGGAAAGAATCTCTATAGGCAACTTAATCTGTTTGTATGGCTGGGCTGACGACCTGCAAACGTAAAAAGCCTTAACTGTTATAAATGTGACATCAACAAATATCCCCAAATAACTCATGGTCTCCAAAAATCTCGATGGCTTAAAAGGGAAGCTGTGTCTCCTCATTAATACACGGAGGAGATGCCCTTGGAAATTCTGGAATTGGTTCTTCATTAGGGTGAGTAAGTCTGCCTTAAACTTTCAGGGAGGCGATAATGTGTAAGCTATGCTTGTACTACATGTAACCCAACACCAAGAAGAAATTTTAAAAAAATTTGAATATTAATTAAGCACGATATGAGTTTGATTGGTTTTCCTCTTTATCTCCATTGTTAGGAACATAGAGCTTCTACTAGACTGGACCATCGAACTCTATTTTGGACTATTTTCTTTAGTTCCTCCAATGTTTTCCCAATTTGTTTTGCTTCAGTAAGCACCGTTCTTTTCCACGTGCTGGCCTTCCAACTTTTCTTTTTCCTTGCGGATTCCATTCAGCGTGTGTCCTATCCATCTCCATTTCTGCTTCCTGATCTCATTCTCAACGTCCACGTGGTTTGTCTGTCGCAACATGGACGGATGCATTCCAGATCTTATGTAGCATGTTGAAAGTCTTTCTATTGTGTTTTGGTTGATGCGAAGTGGTGTACTAATGCTTGTGTTCAGTCTCAGGGTCTTTGTCTTTTTTATGTTTATCTTGAGTCCAACATTTTGTCATATTTCTGATAGCTTTTGTAACTTTAGCTGCATCATCTGCGTAGTCGAGATCATTGAGTTTTCTAATTGGATTCCACTGAATTCCGTTTGGTGATGTGATAGCTTGCACATGACATAATCCAGTACAATGAGGAACAGTAGTGGAGATAAATAGTACACTTCCTTGTCAAAGCCCTCGTGGATTGTAGTATGTGCCACTCTGCTTTCCTTTGTGTTGAATTTTATTTTCAGCATCCCAGTTTATTTCTCGGATGAGTTCGGTTGTTTCCTCGAAGTGCGTATTTCACAGAGTGCTTTCCAAATTGCGCTTCTATTGATGGAATCGAATGCAGGTTTGAAGTTCACTAAGAGTAGATATAGTGGTGAGTTCCATTTGTTGGATTGGTCGACTAAAATTCCAACTGTGTTGATGTTGTCTGTACAGCTTTTTCCTGGTCTGAAACCAGCTTATTCGTTTCTTATGTATTGGTTCACAGTTGGTGAGATTTGTGACCATTACTAATACTTTCATTGCACTGGTTAGCAGGGAGATGCCTCGCCAGTTCTTGCATTCACTTGGGTCGCCTTTCCTGGGAATTGTTATGGTTAAGCCGTCTTGCTATTTGCATAACTGTATTGTTACTGCTCCTGCAGTTGTAAATATACGTCTCCATTGTGTAATTCAGCTGGTGTCGGTTCCAGCGGCTTTGTTATTTTTCAGCTTCATTATGGCACTTGAAACTTCCGGCTCCGTTGGTGGATGGGTATTTATGGTTTCGTTATGGTTTCGTTGTGTTCGTAGCTCAGTATACTTGTAGCAGTTTTCACGAAGGCGTCTTCTATTTCTCCCCATTTTTGATCCAAAGTGCTGGTATCGTTATTCGGTATATTGATTTGAAGCGTTTCATTGAAGATATTTCTCATGTTTATATTTGTCAATCTATCTATGTTGAATTCGTCCGATTGCTCCTTGTAGTTTTCACAGCAGTTGGTTTGATTTTGACTAGTTGGTGATCGCAGTGTACATCTGCTCTTCTCAGTGCTCTGATATCTTGGAGGCAGTATAGAAACCAGCACATGATCAATCTCGTTCTCCCATCGGGCGATGTCCAGGTGTATTTATGGATATTCTTGTGTGGGAATTTGCTGCTGCCTATGAATAGTTGATTTGTAGCACAATAGTCTATGAGTCTGTCTCCGTTATTGTTCCTTGCAGAGTCTAGTCTAGTGCGTGTCTACCCACGATTGCCGTAATTCCGGTGTTGTCAATTCCAATTTTTGCGTTGAAACCTACTTGGATAATTTTGATATCATTTCGGTGTGCACTTGATATGGCAGCTTGTTGGCGTTCGTAGAATTCATCTAATTGTGTCACCGGTTCACACTCGAGTAGTGATTTCTTTCCTTTGCCTTGTTAGTGAATGTCAGCTCTACACTGAACATCATATAATTTCCTGCGCTGGTTGTGATGTCTCCCAATGTCCTTCCATCTTACTTCGCTGAGGCCGATAATTTCTATATTGTATCGCTTCATTTCGTTCTCAACTTTTACCTCTGTGATGTTCCCAAGCGGTCACCGACGTATTAGTATATTTTGTGTCCTTTTTGCTGCCTCTGCCATCAACACCCTCAGTTGGGTGGTTTATAGTTATGTATAACAACATAAATCACAGTAATATCGCTTATGATCTCAAAGTAATAATGGTTTGCACTGAATTTTGCATTCAAGCGAACGAGGCAAGGGAAATATATACGATCGTACATAAGTTAAGGGTGAACCTAGTGCGGAGAGTATAATCGGCAACTGGCTTTATTTCACTTGCAAACGCGGATAAGTTGAAATTGTATACAGAATAAAAGTTGAACCTTGTTGAATCAAAACGAAAGACTGTTGAAACAATTGTGAGTGCACTAGCTCGGTCTTTGGGATAGGCAAATTTTTGCAGGCCAATAGATCACTCAACGGGGAAGTGATCAATTTATCATAGCGATAAACTTCGATGATGACTACATCCACTATACCTTTATTTTTGTTCCAACACGTTTATAATCCCAATATTCAAATGTTCTGGTAGATAAATTAGCTAGGCTAAATTTTTGTTCGATATCCACTCTCGGATGAGTAATAGTTTTTAAAAAGGAAAAAAACCTCTCCTATAGGGTTCTCAAATCATTGACCTACGCAACATATTTTAAAATCAAAATCAATATTGACTTTAACATAAACCATCCCAAAACATCTTCAAATATTATAAAATTACTTCTAATCTCACCGCCCAGGTGGCGCAGTGGTTAAAGCTGCGGCAGTTGGAGCGGGAGGTACCGGGTTCGAATCCCGATAGGGGCGGGATGGTAAAGGGATTTTTCACCATACGATTACGATCGGTGGTGTGAATGAACACATCTATGACCCCCTGTTGGAGTGCAGAATTCATGGGCCAAACCATCTTCCATGTCAGTACTATAGGCTGGCATGGAGCTTTGCAATGTGCAGATGGTTCTACGTAAATCGGACCTATAGCCGTACGTCCTCGATTTCGCTGTAATGGCGTAAGGTAAGGACGTAAATAAGCGAACCGCGAAAGAGTTGGAAGTGCCTCGAGCCCCAAAACAGATGGTAGAGATAAAAAACAAACAAAACAAACAAACAATACTTCTAATCTCTTCACTTCTCAATTACAATCAAAAGACGTATATTTTCATGTTTTCTTTTCTTATACAGTTATTAGTTTTTTGGTTCACTTAAGACTCGTCGTGCACACAATACAAAAGTAACACGAAAAGTCTACAAGAAAAACCAGAAGATCACAACAACAACAACATAACAAAATAACAATGAAGATCACTTTCGATCACTTCAAAAAAAAAAAATTCTTTTATACAACAAAATGAGATCTTCGTTTCCATCAAGACGTTTTATATATTATTATTGTTACAAGCTCGAGATTCATTCATCCAATTTTCAATTCATTCATCTCATGAGTCAGATAAATCAACAAATTTACAACAGTATTTTGCTGCTCGTTCGAATGGGGGCCTAGTTCACCTCTTTAGTGCTCGTATATGTACATCATTTTGTTTTCAGAAGTTACAGTGGCTGTATACCGGGATGGACGTATATCTTGAAACACTCATCTTATATATTGGTATTTTATTTTTTTTTGTGTATGTTGAATAAGACAAAAGTCATGGAGGTCTTGATACATAAATTCTTCATTTTTGTTTTCTTTAACATTAAAGAAATAAATAAACAAAATAAAATTGTGTGCTAAGAAAGAAAACAAATCTCACATTGAAAATGATGTAATTCTTAAAAACTTCTTGAGGCCAACTAAAATCTATACTAAACCAAAAATCTTATAATTAACGGTTTTTAGTTTTTATTTCTTCAAACAATTTGATTATATAGAAATAATAATGGTCGTGAAATAATGACCAACCATCTAACGCACGACGACCGAAGATAATATTAAGAAGAAGACGACGAAATCGAAAATCTTGTAATTTATTAGAAAAATTTATTAAATTTAAAATATAAAGTTTTAGAATCGGTTTTGTTGTTGCTGTATTATATCGTCTTCAACAAAAAAAAAAAAAGTTATCATCGGTCACACAATTAAGCAAAATTACATTTTTTTTGTTTCGTCTTAAGTTTAAGACTATATACACTTTGAAATTAATCCGCTCTAATTCAGAAACCTTGTTTCCAACTTTTTTTTTTTTTTGAAATTTAGTTGTTTATGTTTGTGGTAAGTAGATAAAAATTGGATGATGCGACCACGATGGTGATGATGATTGGGTTTTCGTTTAATGCGGGTTCTATAAAATATATTTAACCGCTAACTTTCGTATATATGGCGTAATAAGACGATATATAGGTTGAACATGAAACGGTGTTCCGAATACTTACTATGACATCACTATACATACATACGTGTGCGGATATATATGTTAGTGTGTGTGTGTGTGTGTGTGTACGATGACTCAAATTGAATTTGAACACGTAGCCGAATGTGAAATCTTTCGCGATCTAACAAACAACGTCGCCTATTTAATGTCACATTCATGCGTTGTTGAAACAAAAATAAAACCATTAATCGTATATACAGTACTGTAACCAATTATGATAACGAACCCAAAACTAAATTGTAAACTATTTCTGTTATCAAAATGCAATAAAAATAAAAAATAGTTTATAAGTTCGCTAAATCAACGTTCATAAAACTAATAAAATCCATTTTGTTGCCATAAAGCACGCACAAAATGTATACACTCGCGGCCAACGATATCGACTCAAATTTTCAGTGCTCTGTTAGATCGTACTATAAATATTGAATTGGATTCATTTCTGGACTGATGCTCGTCTCGTTTTATTTTTTCTTGGCAGTGTTTTACATCCCATATGTCAAAACTAATTTTAAATTGCGCCATCTCTGATCAAATCGAATTAGAACGGAAGCGCCATCTGTTAATAAATCATTTTACTATTTTATTAAAATATAGAATAATATTGGGATTTATGATATGTTGAATATCAATTACTGGTATGGCCCAAAGTAGTTATCTTTCAGTTAATATGTCACAATGCCTTAAATTATTATCGGGTCTACGTTATCGAGTTCTCTCTTGTAACTACCAGTAGATGACTTTGTTCGTCTTGCAATAGTCAATTTGTGACATAAATTTGCTTGACTTCTCTCTCTTTCTCTCTTTCTCTCTCTCTCTTTTTCTCTCTCTCTCTATCTGGTATAATTAAGTTATTGTTGCTTTAGTACCAGATGATTAGAAGACAGATCTTTAATAGACAATTGTTGAAATTGGTTTATAAAGCCTAAGCATCTACAAGTAAGTGAGATGATACGTTGGCTAACTAATGCTGCCGGATTCGGTTTGAATGATAGATGTTAACAATTTGTGAAGTTTACAAGGCGAATGCTGAGAGTAAACAAAAAACCTAAGAGTGATTTGCTATGCATAAACCTAAGATTAATTTGGATGGATCTTTGCACATCGCTCTAGTTGGCCAGTCAATGAAAAAGCTGATATTGATATTCAATAAAGATTTGTTCTAGAATGTTGTAAATTAAAGATTGGTGACCTTGCAAGACGTCTTTAATACCTGAATTGACTGCAAATAAGAATAAATAGAGTACTTAGTGGGATTAGAAGGGGATGGTTCATTATGAGATGCTGTGAAAATCAGTTCGGTTCTGCTCTGTGCAGAACTCGACCGTTTGAATGAAACAATCCAGAAAAAACAACCAGAATTGGCCATCAGAATGTGAACGATACACACATCTTTGATGGGTCGGAACAAATTAACAGAACTGGGTTGGGATGTTTTAATTTATCCTTTAAAACTTCAAAAAACCGCGGAGACTGTTTATACGATCTTTGATTTGTATCTAATCAAAACCTGATATATAATCGAAAATAGCCACCACAGCACCTTGCATACGGTGGCATTCAATTAGCCTTAGTATATTTAAGGAACAAATATTGGATTATTGATGACAAACGGGTGGTGCGAAGCAAGATCCAAAAATATCTAAACTATTTCCGGAACGATATGTGAGAACACATTTTGGAAACCTTACCGGCTGTTAGAGTGCAAACAGGAAGAGTATTTGCCAAAATACGAATCGATTATACTGGTCCCATTCAACTGAGAACAACAAAAGGAAGGGAGCACAAGGCCTACAAAGGATATATGGCTCTTTTCATGTGTATGCGGTAACTAAAGCGATCCATATCGAAATAGTAAGCTGTCTTACAACGGACTTCCTCATTGCTGCCTACAAGTGTTTCGTTTTCAGGAGAGGCTCGTGTATGGATATTATCTCCGTCAATCGATCTTACTTTGTCGGAGCCAATTCTGTATTAAAATATAACTTCCGCATGGTCATGAAAACATTACCCAGCAACATTGCAGCTATGTTAGCTATTGATGGATCCAACTAGCACTTCATTCCGTCTCACACTCATCAATTTGGAGAGATCTGGAAGGCAGGTATAAAATCAGGAATATTTCATCTCAAGAGTGCTGATTAAACATTAGCATTCGAGTAAGTGTGTACGGTTACAACTCAAATTGAAGGTTGTCTTAACTCACAAATACTCAACTCACACCACTCACAAATGTTGTCTCTGACTAAGCATCAATAACTATAGGGCATTTTTTAATTGGTGATTTATTGATGGCACTACCACGTGCAAATATCAAAACTACTACGTTGAAAACAAGATGGCACGGATCCAGTGGACAAAGGATCCAGCCTAACTTGTTGGTAAACGACTTAGTATTTATAAATGATGATTAACTACTTGCTACCCGGTGGAAACTGGGACGGGTTCTCACACTGGGCAGGATGGTTAGGTTCAAGTCATCACAGTAAAATGTCAGGACGCAGCATATAAAACCAATTACTAGATCATGCAAACTACCGATCGAAGATGGATTCAAGGAAGCATTGCCATCATTACAACCCAATACAAGAGAAAAAAGTTCTACTTATCGCCAATCGCCGACCCTCGCCTCCTCTAAAGCGACCAGAAGAAACTAACATAAAACAAGTTCTACATGGTGCTTCATAGAGGGTTAACAGTGCATATTACCACGAAGGGTTAAGATGTACTATTTCAATAGTTTCAAATTTCATAGCATATAAGCATTTTTTTACTGTAGAGTGTAGACCTCACCAGTGGTAATCCGAATAAAAAAAACTACTTCACTAATTCTTAGCAGAGGCTAGCATGCAATCTTCAACTCGAACAACTCAAAATGTCCCAATTTTGGCATGTAAGATGCCTTCTAAGAAAAATTGTTGGTTGCTAATAAATCTATGTAGTCAATGTGCAGTTACTAGCAAGATATTTAAATCCTCGACATATGATCTAATGGGAAGGTTTACATTCTTCGTTTTTTCATATACCAAGTGCAAGTTACTCGACCACTCGTTTGTAAACTTGGTATTCATATTCCTCTCAAAGTAGTCTTCCATGATACTCTCAAAGTAGTCTTTTGAAATAATATAACCTTATATGGCGCAAAAAGGCGAACCTTACCAGCAACTGAGAATACTATAGTTCCTAATCTAAGTGTAATGTCTGTTTAACACCTAGAGAATTGAGTATTGATTGATCACCACAGCTGGACAAGTAACCCACGATATATCAATGGTTTGTTTACATCCATACATTATATTGACGAACATATATGTTCGGTTTAGCCAAACCGATTTCGAATTTTGGAATTTTTCTCATTTTTAAATAGATGACACTGCGAATCTATGATGTAAAATCTCAACTTTGCTTCGAAGAAAGCAAGAGCCTGCAATTATTAAAACGCCACAGCTATATCAACTGGTTTACAAGCAGCAAACCCTTCAAGAAATTTTAAAATAGTCAAGTAATAACAGCAACAGGATCAATTGAAACTGGATGCTGTAACAGCGAAACCAGAAGGAGCTCGCGGTCCTAATCAACCAGCTATACACACGAATTTTAAGAAATATGGAGAAAAAAAAGGAGAAAAAAATATTCATTTTATTTCGAATATGTTCCAACAGATGATAAAATTTTAAAGACAGTGCTTATAGGAGTGTATAGGAAATACACAACTTCAATGAGAAAATGCATGAACACTACCAATAACACTCACACCATCAATATCATTGGAGAACCAGAAACACCTCACGTTCACATTAGTGGTATCACCACAACATCTGGAGGAGGAGGTGAACAGCTCAACTCTATTAAGACGATCTCATGCGACAGATGTATCGAAAATAGACTTCTATTAACGACTCATAAGATACAAACAAACTACTCGAAAAAGTGTAAGAAGAAAATGCCAAACTTACATACCCCTATGTTGAGCTTAACAGAAGTGGAGTATAAACCTCTGACTACTTTATCCATGAATACTATGATACCTTGCACCCTTAAGTAGTTTGCCCATTACTTTGAAGCAGCTATGAAATTGCCTTGAATAACAACCGAAAGTGGAAGTACCATCATTCTATGGTAAATATGAGCGATGGAGTACCTTTAATGATATCTTTACCGATTTCATTCGCCAAAATCAAACATTGTCAAATGCAGCACAACTGATGAACCACTTAGCAACCATAGTGAAAAAATACGATATGGCCTGAATCATATTGCAAGCACGATATAATACTGCTGTACTTATCAACACTACAAACATTATCAGTCAACATCAAAATTCGAAGTTAAAGCTTAACCGATTTTTTCTTAGCGAGATGGCAATGGCAAGTGTTATTACCAACTGCCGTTGTTAGGTCACCATCGAATATGGGTCAGCTAGTAAAATTAAGAGCATTAATAGATCCAGGGACGCAAACGACATTTATAAAAAATTTCGGGAGTTGGTGGAAGAGATAATACCGGATTACACAAAGCTATCACTGAGGTTTTCACGGGATTTTGTTCCAAATATTGTGTTTATGGTCTTCGAGAACCTCAATCATTAACTACTAGAGATGGACGTTGATACAACTAAATGGATGCATGAACTGCGAAGTGGTTTGAGCTTTGTGATGACGGGCAATGCATTGGATCAATATTAATTGTTTCCTTATGTTCTGCGCGTATAATACCTAGATATGTCGGTCAGAGGTTAGACCTTCTCTACGGCCTCCACCAGGTACGACAATAAGAACTGTTTTTTCTCAAGCGTTTCTGCTTACTAACAATATTCTGCACTCGTATAAGTGAATGGACTATATGAATGGATTTCCATTGTTGGTGTCTATTCAGCCCCCTTCCACCAATCGTTTTCTTACTGTTACTGTTGTGACTGTAGATTGCCTCATTTTTATCTGAAAAGTGACAACAAATGAAACTAGTAAAGGTTTGTTCAGGTGAACCTCCGATAAGTGACCGATGGCAAATATCGATAAACATGCTATAATACAGGAGCTTCCAGCACTCCAACTGTTTTCACCGTAACATCACATTTTGCTACGATTGCTATAATTTCAAAAGTACTGTGTCGATTTAGTTGCTCGCGAGTGTATAATATTTTCATCAATAATCAACGGCTTTTAAACAACCACCGCACACCACCAATTACAATAACACAATAATTTACTGATAAGAAACGTTAAGTTAAGTTTTGTTATAAGAAATAACAAAATCAAATTGCAATAAATAAAAAATTTTATTTATTCAAAAATATAAGAGTCCACCTCCGCCTGGACATACTACGAGTATGTACACAAACACACAACGCACCACAACAGAAAAAATTTGATTCCCGCGATGAAATGAAATTTATGATTTCGGACTTTTGTGCATGTGTTAGCCATTTCGAGCTGGACAAGCACAATATTTCATTAAAAATGTCTCAATTAATTTACAAAAATATATTCGCGCGCGATTACAGATTCTGGCGCTTGTAACAATATATACAGACATATATAGCAGAGATATATCTCATTCGGTTTTCTTGTTCGACTTCTTAGCCATAAAGATTTGTATTTTTGTGTTTTATATAAATAAATTTAATATAAAGATAATAAAGAAATCTTGTGCATCATATTATCTGCATGCCCGTCTTAAGGGCGTTTAAACATGAAATGCATTTAAATGTTTAAAATTTAATGTGTTTTGGATAAATGTACTTGCACCAACATCATTCATAATTTAACAATTGGATAGACTTAATCTTAACTCAACATACAACAGGGGATGAGTGTATATGATTTATTTCGGTGGAGGCGTTCATGTTTCCATCGATGCGAAAAGTAATCGGAGGTTATCGCAGAAGGTGACTGTGTTTGGATTGCTGGACTGATTACCAATATCCGTAAGACCTCTACTGTAAAAGTTGTAAGCAATATAAACAACAAACCCATGTTAGTTATTAAAAATTGCTAAAACACATTAAGATTTCGCACTCAAGGTCATCGATGCGCACAGTGAGTTCTGTCATAACTGACAAGTCCCTTACGATTAATATGACTTTTAAAACGTCATTCTTAAGTTGATCTATGGAGATATACACTGGAGAGGAGTTTTTTTCCCAGTCACTCAGGCCCAATTGGCCGATTATGATTTCCCTTCCCAGGCGAACACTCTCAGTCCCGGAATCAGTTTGTTTTTTAATGATGTCCAGATATCGTCAGTTGGTCGTCAATTGGTCCTCAAATAGGAATTGTGAGTCAAAACAGTGAAATCTATGGGAAGAGTATGAAGAACATGAGCACAAAAAGTGCTCAACAGTTTCTTCCTCCCCGTCCCCACACTGTTCGCAGTATGAGGTGTTTCGAATTTTCATTCGACATATGACTATTCAGGGAGCAGTGCCTGTGAGAATTCCCAGCAAGATTCTTAAAGTGCGTCTTTTATAGTTTAAGTAAGACTGGGATCTTTCCTGGTTTACTGATCCAAAGAAGATTTTGGAAAAACGATAAGAGATGAGATTATCCCATCTCTTTTGGTGCAGATCTCCAAAGTGATAATCAATTTCTTGTTTAAGTTGTTTAAGAGATAGTGACGTCGGGCCAATTTATCGACCAAAATATTCTCTTTGATACCCATGTGACAGGGTATCCAGTGGAATCTAACTTTATTCTGCCTGCCTAGTCGATTATCGTTCCCAAGACAAGTTTCAATGAAACAGTATTGGAACCAATCGCCTTTAGGGTAGCCTGGCTGTCAGAAAGAATGCAGACACGACGATAATAGTAACATGAAATAAATTCCCGAAGACGTGCTTCGTCACCATAATGTCTGAGGGCATGTGGGCAGTTATGTGCTGGCCTACCTCTCTCCATATTTGACAGTGCCCCGAAGGACCAAAGAGATTGTCTTTGTATTGTAGGCGAGCGGCTGTTTAAGCTGCACACCTTCTGATCCAAAGATCAAGCGGCAACAGACCCACAGCCATCTCAAGAGCTGCAGTGAGAGTGGTGTGCATAGCTCCTACTATACCAAGACAAACAAGTCTTTGAAGGCGGTTTAGAGGTTATCCTCCAATCCCGCTCATTGTTCTTGGTGACCAAATGAATGCGGCAAACGAGACTATGATCACTGAAATGTATAGCCGGTCTTCACTTCTATATGTTTTTTCCAAGTAATCTTCCGATCTAACCAGACCCCCAGATACTTGACTTCCGAAGAGAGTGGGATCGTATGAGCCCTAATTTTTGGAAGACTAAAGTTTTCAAGGCTCCTGAGTCTAGTGAAGAGAACCATTTCAGTTTTCATAGGATTGACTGAAATACCCTGGTCACTACACCAGGCTACAACTATGTTGATTGCAGTTTGCATGCGATCTCATATTGCACCCCTATCTTTACCTACCAGTATTATGGTGATATCATCAGCATAACCCTGGCAGAAAATATCTGTTGTCGTTTAGTTGGACTAGGAGTGAGTTGACCACAAGACACCACAAGAGACAGAACTCCTCCCTGAGGACATCTCTTTCGGGCGGTCACCGTCGTCGTATCACTACCTAAGTCTGCAGTAATTCTCTTTTACCTAAGCATGACGCTTAACCGCCGAACAAGTGTGGTTCCTATGCCATGAGTTTCAGCTGCAGAGATCAGTACATTGAAGGACGCATTGTCAAAAGCGCCTTCACACTAAACACTCCCAACGCAAATTCTTTATTGTCCAATGATCTTTCAATCCGTTCAACGACTTCATGGAGTGCTGCCTTTCTGGTATGTGTGTTGTTTGGAGTGTATGGGATTTACCAAAAGATTAATGAACCCTTCTTTACTCTTAGTAAAGATGTTAATTTATTGTGACCCTACTAAGAGCAAAGACGGGCTTAAAACCAAGTGCTTCCAGCCTTGGAACAGATGGCTCATCTAGGCTAAGATGAAGAAGTATGCCTTTCGGCTCTCTCTTATTGGCAAAGATGGTCCATTTGCTGGTCTTTAGTCCTGGGCTTTGATTTTCTAGTCCCTTCAGAATATCTGAAGACTGTACCCCTTACACGCCTTGGTTGGTCGCAGAGCAAGATACACTCCAGCTCAGTTCCCTCCCAGGGATGTAGAGACAGGACAGCTTCAGGGACCCACTTATGAGTTCTATCGTTTGCACACTGCATGCTAAGCCAAATGATCACCAGAAGCACAAGGTGTGTTTATCACTTTCCGAGCAATTAGCTTAAAAAGTGATGAACGTCGTCCCTCATCAAGATCCATGAGCCTGTCTTTGACAAGCACACGGCGCTCGTGAAGTACAACTTCTTTGAACCTCAGTTTCGGAATTTCTTCTGAATCTGGGCCCTTCTTCCGGTTCCCCTGTGACTCGAAACCAGAAGATACCCTCTGTCTTTTAGTTTGGTTCTCTGGGCGTGGTCGTATCCGTACTGTTTCTTCTTCCAAGGGAGGAAGGAGTTTCGCCATTAGAATCGACAAGTGAACGTTTCAGTTCTTGTCTTTTCCGTCGCTTGCAACCCGATAGTATCTTCTTAGTTGAAGAGCTATTGACCACTTGCACCCCCGACGGTTGTGCGTAAGTGTCTAAAGTAGGAGCTGAGGCATCATTGTTCCCTGTTAAAGGTTCCAATGATGCCACCAGAGATATGTTTTCTAGAGAAGCCGAAAGCACCTCCATGTTATTTAGCTTGGTTGTACTTTTCGGTTCCTCTAAATTAAGGTTTTTATACTTATCCATAAATACTCCCACGAGAAGTGGAGAAAAAAGTGTTCGTCTGTGCAGAGATCCGATGCACAAATCATTCGTTCATTCTGTAAGGTTTTTACTACATAGGCTTCTACTTGGAATAAACTTCCCTCGTCATCTTTCCCAACTGTTAGACTATTATAGGGCGACCATTTCCGGCTGTTGTCCGACCTCCTATCACATGAAGTTTTATCGATGGCCCCTTAATATAATGACGTTGGTCTCCAAACTGCTTCCCTTTAACAATTATTTTAATCGACAACACTACTGCCATATTTTCGATATCATTCCACAACTGCCTTTCTACATCTCAACCAGTAGAGCCGTTCACAGACCTTCTTCAAGATATATACTTCATTTTATGGTGGATGTCACTGACTTGGTATGGAACGGTATCTACTAGGATGATTTCAGGAGGAGTGCCAATCTTGACCCACTCTGTATATTTAGCAAGCAATACATACTAAACGCTTCATATCGGCCGTAAACTCCTGAAACGTATCTCCAATTCTTTGACATCGTCCCCTCAACTCCATTCGATGTAATGCCCGTGGTCACCTCCATATTTCTACTATAATGTTCACATTATTTAACCGTATTCCTCACGTTCATAATCCAGCACGATCCGTTGGAGAATGTTTTGGCAGAACCGTTCCCAGTCTCATAATTCCGTTCCCAGTTTTCAGTATCATAATACTCTGATCTAACACGTCAGATTGCTGAAAACTGACAACCTATTATATTGGCTCGTATCGTTCCAGAATTTGCTACTGTTCATTTAACATTTTGTCTAACTCAGTTCTCTGGTCAAGTGAACAATCTTTCCTGAATCGCACGCATTTGCTTATTTAGGTCAATCTTCACTTGTTCTCGTCCTGTTGTGATTTTTCTTTAAAGGCAGCTTATTATTTGCTCTTGATTAGTGCACGCAATGTTCATTGTTTGGTAATCATATCGGTTCTGAAGCTTCCAATCATTTGTTGAATGACAGCTATTAACTATTAGTTTTCACTATTATTATCACCACTATTAATTCACTTTAATATCACTTGCCAATATCACTTTTCAAAATTCAAAACTGAACTTTATATTATTTCTATCGTATTGATTTGGTTGTTACTCCTATCTTATACTATTCACCGAACTCGCCCCTCAATTGGGGCATTACTTCGCGTGCTGTGCCCAGCACTTCCATTTTGGGTAAACAAAAATTTATAATCATCGCACGGTAGCGCTTGCCATTCACAATAACATTTCTGCCTTCGTCGTCTTTGAAAAAGTACAGTCCAATGATGCCACCGGCCCATAATCCACATCAAACAGTGCATTTTTCGGGATGTATAGGCAAATCTTGCAATGTTTCTCGCGGCTCTTTACACCAAACACGGAAATTTTGCTTTATCGCGTATCTATTCTGTCAGAAATTTGCTTTGTCCCTGAACAAAATTTTCCGATAAAAAAGAGGATGTTCATCCAGTCTTGCCAGCGCCCATTCACCATAAGTTACCCTTTGTGGTAGGTTTTGTGGTTTCAATTCTTGCCGTATTTTAAAAGGTTTTACACCCAAATCATTCCGCAAAATGTTCAGGGATATCGAACGATACGAGCTAGATTCATTGGGTGGTTTACCTGGTTTCGGTAACATAATAACTTAGCAACTTTCCTGGCAGAACGGGCATGTCGTAATCTAATTACAGCATTAAGCAAATAAGGTTTATTAACGATAGCTGTCTCTGGTCGTCGGTTTAGAATTACTCCCATTAAAAAGTCATATCTAGGAGCCTCTGCTGAGCTCAGATTGAATTTTATTTCCCTGTTAACTTCTTTCTTGGTTATAAGATGATTCTAGCCCCATAATCGTTGCTTCCATTTCCGATTATAATATCCTATTCGATCTCATTGAAAATATCAGTCAGATGATCAGTAAATTCTTCAGCTTTTGCTATATTATTCCTAGCCCACGAGCCATCAATGCGCTCAATATGAGGGGTTGGATATAGAAACTAAGAGACGACTATTATTAATGATCAGTCTGCTCAGCAAATCATTGAAATCGAAACAGCAAGAAATCGAGCCATCTAAACTATAAGCCACATTGATCTGGTTCTTTCTTAGCTCTTGGTTTAAGTTGAGCATATTCTTGGTGCAAGTTGGACATCAGACGACTATTATCAATGGTCATTCTGCTCAGCAAATCATTGAAACCAACGCAGCAAGAAATCGAGCCATCTTAACTATAAGCCACATTGTTCTGGGTTTTTCTTAGCTCTTGGTTTAAGTTGAGCATGAACTTGGTGCAAGTTGGACATCAGGTGACTATTATCAATTGTCAGTTTGCTCAGCAAATAATTGAAACCTAAACAGCAAGAAATCGAGCCATCTAAACTATAAGCCACATTGATCTGGTTCTTTCTTAGCTCTTGGTTTAAGTTGAGCATGAACTTGATGCAAGTTGGACATCAGGTGACTATTATCAAGGGTTAGTCTGCTCAGCAAATCATTGAAATCCAAACAACCAAAAATCGAGCCATCTAAACTATAACCCACATTGGTCTGGTTCTTTTTTAGCTCTTGGTTTAAGTTGTGCGCGACTAGTACTTACACCCAGTACAGTATGAAAACTTTTCAGATGGTTGTTGATACGTTCAACGAACCAGTAATACGCACAAAATCGTACGCAGTTTCAAATTCAAACAACAGAGGTACTATAGTGATGTCACTCAAAACTACTATAAAAAGAAATTGTTAGAGAGCCCCACAGTTCAAATGTGCTTCTTGTTACAAATATATGTACATATGTAGATATAATAAAAGATTTAACCATCTTCTTGTTTATTATTAAATTTTGATAAATTGAAACAAAAATCTTTTCAGTTTGTTGTAAAATAAGATGTATGCATACGAGTATATCTACATAATGACAAACAACAATAGTAATAAGTAACTCAAAATATATAATAATAATAATCATAAGCGACAAAGGTTGTCGTCTTTAGAAGATACAAAAAACAAAATAATATTGTCATCTTTCATATTTCTTTTCATTTTCATGATCATCTTAATCTTATATATTTGTACACATATTCGTATTCATAATATAACAATTCATTATTATTTGTTGTTGTTATTGTTTTCCATCTTAATAATTTTCTTTTCATCCATTTAAAGATGTATGTTCGTACAGTGAATGATACACTTATGCGATAGACAAAAACGTATTACAAGACTCGCTGTATGTGTATCGAGTATATAAGGAGTCCACTGAACTATATATAAAGATTGTATTCCGTCGTTTTTTTTTTTTTTTGAATAAAATGACAACACAATAAGATTTGAAGCTCTATATACACTCGTACATACAACAATACAAGAAGAAGAAAAAAAAATGGAAAATCTAGATCACAAACCCTTGATAACCTATAAGAGCAGCAACAACAAAACTGATGTAGAGAGAAATCATATTTTCATGTCACATGAAAATGAAAATACAAGCAACTACTACTGTATGTGTGTGCGTCATGATCTTACCAAAATGTATTCCTGATTTTTCATATACGTTCGTCTTTTTAATATACATTTTGGGCTGCGAAACAATAAAACTTGTCTATTTTGTCCGTTAATCAAAGGTCAATTAAACAATCTGGACATTTTATGAAAAATGCCATTTGAGGATGGGAGACACGATGCGGACTAATGTATATCACACACATACAAAAAAAAAGGGGTTGACTATACATATATACATATGTACATGGTATGGGGTTTCTGCGGACGAAAACTTCATAAAAATCGAGAAACTTGTTAAACTTGAACACAGGAAAATGATATTGCTTCTTCGGATATAATTTTTTTTTTTTTTGGTAAGACATCTCGAACATAAAAAGGCTATTTTATGTCCTTTATGTTTCATTGGACATTAATGGGTTGATGATTATATTAGATCAGATTAGATTTTTCACATGTCAAACCCATAACTACATTAAAATGTTGAAATGTTGGAACCATGTTTCGCATATAAAGGGTTTTCAAATAAGCGGTTTCTTTTTGAAATTTAAAAAAAACGAGTATTAGTTAAGAGTAAGGTCTATGTGGACAGTCAGGCGGCAATAGAGTCGCTGGACTCTGTTTCTCTGACGTCTAGAGTGGCGTTTCCCAACGCCAAATTATGCTTTCAAGACCTAAGCACAGTCTACTGTAAGGATACTGTAGCCTCAGCGAATGAAAGGTGGACGAACCGTCTCATGTAGTGTAGCAAGGCAAGTCTGCCCAAAGCTGGAGTTGAAACGCTCAAAGATACTGATCTTCCTACAAAAACGTGAACTTAAACCGATATGGACGAGGAGGACGGAGACTCAACCTCACCTTACCTTGGAGTAAGGTGTGCCATTAACATTTGAAAATGATATCAGCTAAATGGCCGCCATGGCTATGCTTCCAACACTATGTTTTTTTAATGAAATTTTCCATGATTAATTCACACATTTGCGAATGCATCTCTTCGATAACTCCAAAAAAGATTAAATGTGTTAAATCACAACTGACGTAAGGTCCAATCACACTGCCAGTCTAAAAACTACATCGAGCCACAGACACGTTGAGGATGGAGAGAATTTTCAACAACAACAGCCCTACATGCGACAATTATACTTATTAACTTATCCCCGAGGGGAAAATGGGGCTCATCACAGAAGATGATTTTTAGATTTAAATCCAGATCATTCAATCGGCGAAGATACGACGTTGATAGTGGTCGACAGTAATTCTTGTGTTGGTTGAAGTTCTAAGTCCTTTTACTACTAATGGCATTTGTATACAGTGATGCTCAAAAATATTTGTACATATATTGGTACATGTCTACTCGGTTAGTTTCTTGTAAAAAGTAACGAGTAGTCAAACTTTAGTTTATACAATTCACTAAATTAATTATGTCACTTATCGTCACTTCACTTTAACACTTCACTGGTTCAATACTCAATACAATCGATAAACAGTTTAGCGTATTCCATTCTGCTGCAATTGTACTATTTCCACAACTCACTGTGTTTATCTTTGCTCGCTCCATGCTAAGTGTTATTTCTCGAAAAGAACCTGCTCCTCCAAGATTCTCTTGAGGGACAGGAAGTTCGGAACGTTTTCTCGAAGCACAATGTCGGTATAATGTCTAGATTCGCCAATTGTTTCCTTGGCGATCTTATTATCGTGGAGTGTTCTGTCTGAAGACATTTTCACTGAGATGTCGCTGATAGTCGGGTGGTCGTAGTCACCATCAGTTGCTTACCATAAATATCGACGAGGAAAAGGTGAAACAAGACCTCCAAGGCATGGGTAGGTGTTGTTGTCAGCGCCACACTTATATGGCCGTTCTTTACACCTCCTCGATCCCTTTTTTGTAAGTTATTTTATCAAAAGATGGCCACCACACGCTCACCTCATACATAAGTGATGTTACTACGGAAGTGTACCAGCACCGGCTACCGCACCAGCATGGAAGTGTACTAGCCACGCGTCTCCTGGTGGTAGATTCCTCCAACTCCTAGATAACCATCCTGCATCCAAACATGTGATTGTAGAACCCACTTACAGGGTATTCCACCCACAAGAACGACAATACCTCCAGAATTGCCTCCGTCTTTATACATTGTTAAAGGTGCTCTAAATACCAAGGAACGCCACCATTACAAAACTCTTGTGAGAATATTGATTTCGGAATTGAGCCACTTATCAGGGCGTGCAGAGCTGTGTCCACAGAATTCCCTTTACAGTTAGCATGCTGAGACAGACAGAGTCCAAGGTTTTCCAAGGTTTTCAGAACAAAGGATGACAGAGTTATTAGTCTTAAGTCTTTAGGTTAGCTATGTGAGCATTTACCTGCTTTTGGAATAAAGATCACTCTGACCACTGCCTACCCCCGCGGATTACTTCCAGCCAGGGGAGAGTAACATTCGAGTTGTTTTCACTTCCAGTGCCCAAAGGATCAGTATTTTTGTTACGATATCCTCTATGTGCAGTGGCGTTCTTCTCAAAGAGTACTACTCTCTGTCGAGTCGTCGTGGCTTTCTGGAAAGCTGGTTTCGAGGAGAAGTGTCAAAGATTCCTCACTATAAGCTGTTCAGGGTGTCCATGATCACCTTTGTGTCTTCCTCAATTATTTTTTGTATACTTAGAGGTTCTCCTTATAGGAGTCCCAGTCTTGAGCTTCTCTCGTAGTCTTGGCTATATTATAGGCTATTTTACACACCTCTCGGTAAGGCCCCAGTTCCTTGGACTACCATGCCGGGCAAGCAGCGTTTAATGACCGATTTCAGGCACTATTGGTTATGTTATGGTTATATGCCAGCCTAACTAATGTGCATGCAGCGTTGAATGACCGATTGCAGGCACTATTGGTTATATCCACTTTTTAATTCAGTTCCTTCATTGTCACTGTGGTTCAGGGGCCCCACTTTGTAATTCAGTTCCTTCATTGTCACTGGTGGTTCAGGGGCCCCTAGCGTTAATAGTTATAAGCTATAAGCGTTTCCCCAAACTTGCTTCAGTTTATCCTTCTAAGGTTCCTAAAAGATTTCCGGGTATCCGGGGAAACGCTAAGGTTAGAGGTAATGTAACGATGTTCAGAGAAGGAGTGCCAGGTCCTCCAGGTTATTCGGTGGAACCTGTTTTTCCCGGTCTATAAAGGCTAAGACCAGCCAGATTGCCGTCAACCTGTAGTCTGACCGCAGTTATGTCACCATTGCTACAGATCCTGTTGGTGTTTATCCAAGTTCTTGAATTAGACCACGTCCTCTCCTGATCCAGTCAGTCTGAGGCGTAAGTCTGGATATACTCATTCAATCCTCATTCCTTCTTTGAACACTATCAAGATGATCCCAATCATTTCACATCGTTTACACTACAATATCAGCATCATTTTAATTTGAAGACCTTAGGCAGCAGCTATTTCTAGATCAAGTATTGAATACAGTAAGTATATACGTTAAGTGAACTAAGGTTCATATTATATGATTTGGATAAGATTTAAACCCGAGTTTTATTTATCAAAACCTCGATTAAATTTGTAAAAGTATCACAAGACATTGGTAGGGCAGCCGGAACCAACAGAAACCATTATTCCTGAAATCAAATACTACAGTAGAGTGTTCATATTTGGTGAAACTGTCATTGTATAACCAATCCCCACAACGGGCTGTTCTTGAGCGACGCACAGAGTTTCGTTTCTTCACATCACTAACTTGTCCTAAGATTTTAAAATGTTCCACCAGTTGCACTATTGCCGGCCGAGAAGGTGCTTCACAATTTTTACAGTGATTTTTAACAATTTCAATATGTTATGTAGTTTCTACTTGTCAAATGTCGAATGATGACAGCTTCATAATTGACATCTGCCCAATAAAGCAGGCTATTTAAAATGAAACCTGTTATTGGAAAACACCTTGTGTGTATGTGTGGACAGAATTTTCATTTGGCTTACCAGTTGTGCGAGAAATTTTTTATAGGTTCGAAACATCTGCAATTATTTTCAACACCATCAGATTTTAAATTATAAATCACTTGTTTTCTTATAATTTAACCATACAATTTAAGATGCAGAATAATTTATATAAATCCTTTTATTCCCGGATGGAGGACACAAAATATCTCCCACCCTCCTCCATATACATCCAGACAACAAAAATAGTTTATCTTCCTTATAAAATTTATCACAATATCGCTGCTCTAATGCTATTATTTTATATATATAGATTTGTTTGCTTTTTATTGTTTTGTCACGTATATGGAAGATTTTAGTATACATATGTACGGTGGGATAGTCTCGTATGCTCGGTTCGACACCAAACCCCGAAAAATACTTAATACGATAAAATATTGAAAACGAACAATATAATAACTATAAAAATAATAAGTTAAGCCTCACAGTCCCATATAATATAGTCGTTCATTAAATGCATATGCTCAATATATTCCAACACTGGTTGAGTGGGTTTTCCTTATACAACCACACATATGGGCTATTAAGTCGGAAAATTTATCTCTTTTGTTCTATACTATGTGGTTGATGCGTCTCTCCAATCGCAGTCTTAAGACATTTATCTAATTAATTCAATTCGATGCAAATTCTATCCCGTCGTTGAGTCTGGATTGATCGTAAATATTGTGTCGACATAAAAAGGATCGAATTACAGAGGTTGGCATTTTTTATGATCGTTTGTGTATAGTATCGAGTTACCTGCTCTGAGGTGATTTAATTTATGATTGTTTTGACATGGATGTGATGGGTTGATGATGTGTTGAGTATGTTTGGTAGGTGTAAATTTATTCGTTTGAACAGACTCGTATATACTCATGTGGCACATACAGTTTATTTTGTCCAACAGGTCTTAAGTTAATTATGGAATATTTTTTTTTGTTGTGTGCTCCGTCACTCAGGCTCAATTGGCCGATTGAGACATCTTTACGACACGTGCATTGAATTCTTAACTCAATAGAGAGTTACAGATGTGTTCAAAACATTCACACAACCGCCCAAAAGACCGATAATCTCTTTTTGCATCCTGCCCGTATGGATTCGAGAACCCAGTACCTCCCACTCAATTTGCCGCAGCTTTAACCACTGCGCCATCTGGGCGATTTCATCTCACTATGAAAATTCAATAGATGTTAAATAGCAACGATATCCTGTTTACAGTGAGAATTATCGAGCTCCTCAGAATACCTATCAACTCATCTGACTCCACCTGTCTGTTCTTGGGTTAACTTTTACCAAAAAGCCATTATTTTATTGACAGAGAAAATGGTTAATTAGGAACTTATTCGAAGTTTAACCATTGTAATCGGATGTGTGAATAATGTCTGAGTAAAAATCACAAGTAATTGGACCGACAACCCAATGGGATCTAATTTTTCACATCTTATGAGGTATAGAAAGATCGAAAATAGAGACAGTGAGAAAGAGCGGAAGGATTAACAAAACCGTACTATATAGTGAAACGATCCCATGAGAGCACTGAAGAACTCCAGATAACAAAAGGGCTACTAAAAACATTGCTCCAGTTTCCTTTATCAAATATTGTAAAACTTATTTGAGGCTGGATCATTTCGATTACACTTTAGCTGTCAATTTTGCATGGATTCATGTGATGTAGAAAATATTTTGGAAAATCGTGCTTCTGAGGTACAAATCAGTCGACACAATTTACGCGAAATCAGGGAAAGCACCAAATTTCGCATCGCCAGACATTGCTAGCATCAACAGACATTGAGAACTCGTTACGTTGGTCAGAGCTTCATAGTCTCAACAATTCTAAGCTTGCGTTTCAATCGTTTGCTACCTAAGAAGAGATACAGAAAACGAAACTTAAGCCATTACCAGCGGTACTAAATTTAAAATTTCGGGAATTTGTATATTGCAGCTAATGCGGTCCACTTAAAAAATGTAAGCAATTTCGTATAGAATTCTGTAATAATATATAACGACACCAGGATCTTATATTGTTCTATTGGTTTAGTTTTAGAACGTTTACTAGGCAGGATCATCTATTACATATATCACACTAATCAACACATCTCAACCTCTTTCGAACACACTCATTTACAACTACAGTGTGTTTTTTATTGTATGTCATGGTCCTTGTGTGTTATATCGGGCATAAGTCATCTGTATAATCTAGATTATTCTGTTTCTCCGAAGTGCAATATCTAAGGCTTACTGCTTGAATGTTAACACTTTGGCTGCCAATGTTGTAATGAACATACACTCTCAGTTCCACCCAACTATGCCAATGTTGTTCTAGATATAGATTCCAAATTCTATTTTATTACGCCAGTGCACTTGCATGATGTATGTTGAGAACAACACTAGCCCTATGAGAAAGATTTGATTGTCCGATTGGGTGCGACATCCGTCTTTGTGAAAACTGAACTTGATTATCACTTTGGAGATCTGATTTCTTGGATAATCTCATCAGTAAACCAGCAAAGAACCAAGCCTTTCCTTAATTATGATAGACGCACTTTGAGAATCTTGCTGGGCATTCTCAAAAGGCACTGCTCCCTGAATAGTCATATGTTTCGAATGACAGTTCGAAAAAGCTAATACTGCGAACAGTGTGGGGACGGGGAGAAAGAAACTGTTCAGCACTTATTGTGCTCCTGTTTTTCATACTCTTCCCATTGACTGCACTTTTTTGGCTCATAATTCCTATTTGAGGACCAATTGACAACCTTGATGATACCGGATATCTTGGACTTCATTAGAAGAAGATACAGAAAATATACGCCTGAGGTGGCATTTCACAATGTGTTAAAGCTCGATCAACACTAGAATTAATTCACTTCCTTTGTTTACCTTAATTATCAAATGTCAATTTGTCTTTATATAAAAATTTGACAACTGTATATATACTAATTATATACTAACCTAATAATTAATAATTAATAACTGACCTTAATATTTATGGGAAATAATTCCAAATGATTTATTAAAAAGTAGATGTCGCTAGTTTAAATTTAAAAGAATCAAAATAAAATGTAAAATAAAAAACTGAGATCATTACCAGCGAATAATTCAGAGTGAAAACTACTGCGGTCTGCGACATTAATAAAAACAAAAAAAATACACGGTGATTTTATTTTTTTGAGACAACGGAACGAATTTGGACACGGAGATTTTTCCAACACTATTATATTTGACCCACGCTTTGAAATTGGACACGGAGACTTGCCAACGCAATTATTTGACCCACACCTTGAAATTGGACACGGAGACTCGCCAGCACAATTATATACGACCCACGCTTATCAACTGGACACGGAATTCTGCCTCCTCCATTACATTTGACCCACGCTCGCATATTGGATAAGGAAAATTCATCCACGTTTACACCGGTCTACTTTTACATTGTTGGACCGAGATATCGAAATCTAGGTTGCGACATAGACGCACAGATTCGATCAGGTCCAAGGGCAAGCACAATGGGCCAATTGAGCCTGAGTGACTGAGAAAAAAAATGAGAAAGATTTTGGAATGAAAGATTCTGAAAGTATAAGTTGTTAAAGTTATGTTTATGGAGAAAGAGGTTTTAGTATAAAAAAGCGAATAAAGTACTTAAAATGTCTAAACTGAACGACCAAGAAAAGAGTGTTGTTATCGCGTTATGGAAGGAAAAACTTGAAATTGGTATGTGAAATTGGGGATAGGATATAGGACGTGGGAACAGAGCGGTCTAAAGAGTCTGGCAGACCGCGAAAAAACACAACAGTGCAAGATAAATTTCTGGATCTTCGTTCCAAGCAGAACCGATTTAAAACTTCACCGAAATTGCAAGCCGGTCTTGCTACAGCAACAGGTATTGAAATTTCCAGTTCAACGGCTCGGAGAAGGTTACTGAACGCAAATCTTAGGGCACGCTACTTGCTGCAGTAACCTTTTCTAAAGATATCTACAAAAATTTGTCGGCTTCAGCTGTCCATAGGGCACTCTAATTGGACCAAGGAGTTGTGGAATAACGTGGTGTTCTCTGACGAAAGCAAATTTAAACTGCATGTGGGAGATGGATGGGTAATTGTGCGAAGAAAACCAGGTGAACGCCTCAGCGATATCTGCATTCAAAAAGTGCCTAAAAAAACTGAGGGTGTAATGGTTTGAGGCTGTTGTAGTAATGCTGGTGTTGGTCACTTGGGCTTTGTCGAAGTAGGGATAACCGGTAATGTGAACCTGAACATTCTAGAAAGGCGTTGGAAAGCATCAATTTTAATTTTTAAATATATTATTTTTAAAATTTTTAAAATTAATTCGTATCAAAAAATATGACAATTTTTCTCTATTTTCGCAAATTTGCACAAATTATTTTACTGAGATCATGAAATTTAAAACCAAATAATATTTTGAGTAAAACATGAGTTAAATAATAAGAAAAAAAAATACCACTTGGTTTTAAAACAATTGCGTTTCAGAAAGAAAATTGGTTTAATCAAAAAATGTTAGCTGTCCGGATTTATTGCACAGTACTGTATGTCTATAACAACACTGGCACAGGATAACAGAATTTCGAATGTATGTCTAGAAGAACATTGGATGGTTGGATGGAATTTAGAGTGTATGCTCATTATAACATTGGCAACCAAAGTGTTAAATTACATATTTCACTATGTTTGTCCTTGTGTTAAACTCGATTATCTTGATCTCCCTTAATTTTATGTATGGCTTTGAGCAATTCATTTCGGGATGCCCATTTCATAAAGGAAATCACTTTAATCGAAATATCAAAATCAAAACTATAACTCGTACCGATCTATGACTAATACTACGTACATATGGTCCTTAAATACGGCCCTGGTCCAAATTATACACTGATACGATCAGTATTAACGATTTAGCTAAAATTCATTGTTTTAACCATTTCTGTTAGGAAATCCCTGGAATCGAAATTCTAAAATATATAGCACGTTCTTATGCTCCTTACACAAGATCCTGTTCCAAATTGTGCATTGATTTGACCAGTATTACAGATTTGGCTATAGTTAAATTTACTGTTTTAACCATACCGGCCATTTTTGTAGGGAATCACAGAGATGTAAATATCGATCAGGTTATATGTGTTACGTTACATAAGAACCGGGTCCAATATGTGTTGGACTATATTCAACAAATCAAACCACGTTTTGATTGTGATTTCTATTGAGCTGCAGAGCCAGTGCTGACACCGCATGCTGAAATCGTTGATTTGTTACTCTTCGATCAATTTGGTCGAATAATATTCAAAAACGGTTTCCAAGTGAATGTCTTCTTGGTGTGTGATGGAAACGAAAAAGAAGTTAGCAACCATGTGCAGTTTAAGCTTGTGTGTCAGATCCCAATCCGCTGATTCCGATTATGAGCCAGCATTTTTATCATGTCACTTCAACTATATAATTTAAGAATTTCCTATCTGGATAATAAAACCATCATCAACCAACTCATAGGTAAAATGTGTGGCACATACAGAACCACATATTTGTACCAAATAGCCCAACCACGTATCATCACGATGTGTTGTTGCCAGTAAAACATAATATACCTGATGTTGGCCATAAACCGATTAAACATCATATTTTGGTACATACATGCGTACACACACATCCATCATTATACCATGGGGTACAGTACCAAATTCTAGCAATTTTCTTTTATTTTTCCACCACTGCATCTCTAATCGCATATTTGTTTATATTTTATGTCCTTTCAAAAGGATCGTATCGTGTTTTTTTATATACATCGTTTAGGGGATTGTTCTCTACATACAAAGTGTTTATTGTGGAAAGGTCCATTTGCTGTGTATTGTTTCACCCTTTTTTTATTGATTTTGTATAGTGTTTCGGGTTTTTTTTTGTTACGATCTTTTGTGTTGTGTCAAATTTGGGGATTAACGTATTAACCCATTTAAAATGATCAATCAACCGCAAAGACGATATTCTTTTTAAATAATTGGAAGAAAGTTGAAAATTATAGTAATTATCTGCGGCACTAAGATGTGCAATGGACTTAAATATCATCGAAGCGGACTAATGTGCGATGATTCGCTTGCACAGCACGACAACAATTCGACAGTTTTATTTTTTTTGGTTACTGTGTACAGATTTTGTATTTGTTTTGTTTGTTAACTTAAACACCCGATAAAAACTAATCACCCCTAAATTATCTACCACAAAATTTTTTTTTTGGGAAAACACAAAAAAAAATTCTAACATTTGGTTTGACAAATTTTTTAGATTTATATAATTTTTTTTTTCCTATTTCGGGATGTCATATTTTTGACATGATTGATTGTTATATGAGAATGGAAAAATATTTTCTGGGTGGATGTTTTTGGATGTGGTAGCAAATTAGATTGAAATTAAAATGTACGTAATGTATATTATATATAGTTTTGTTAACACAACAGCTACTGTATTGCGCCATTGTGATGTACGATTGTTCGGTTGAGGTTTATAATTGGACATATAATATATTGTACGATGATGGATTTGTTTCGATATATAGAGCTGTGAGCTTCTGGATTTCCCACATATGTTCAATATAACCCGTTTAACAAACGTTAAAAATGTCAACAAAAAATCGAATACCGCTATAGCAACAATGACCCCCGCTAAGGTACCCGGACACGAGATTGAGGATCGGCACGTGGAACGTGCAGTTACTTCGAAAACCTGACGCGCTTGACGGTTTTATCACATGTATGAAAGAGTATGGGCTGGAACTCGTAGCACTCCAAGAACCTACCCTACTAGTACCCTAACACCAAAAGCCTACTAGTGGAGACTATGTGTCCGAAGTAAGCCAACCCTAAGATAATTTGGATAATCTGATGGGCTCTACACCTGACACGATGTCACATTGATAATTGGTGACCAAATAATGCCAGAGTTGGCAGAAATCAGACCGACTAATGTAATAATATAGGTCCGTATACTCCTGACACAAAACTGCGACCGAAAATAGAAACACAATTATGTACTTTGCGATCGCGCATGATCTCAAAGATGACAAGTACATTCTTTCCTAATAGCAACTTTCATTTGTAAACTTCGACACATCCACTAAAATATCCCGAAGCCAAATTGTTCATGTGTTGAACATAAGAAGTGATCATTATGTGGTCACTGCAAAGGTACGAGATAAATTTTCGAACAAGTCAAGAAAACCTCGGTAGTCGATGCTGTCAAAAACATTCTCGGTATAGTAAAAACTAAGCCCAAAGCTTGATGCGAGGAGTGTCGTTTTGATGATGAGAAATAAACCCGTTCTTGCAGAAGAAGCGCGAAAGGTGGAGTTCTAAGCTCTTAAGAGTACAACAACTCAGCAATGAGCACAATTCACGAGGTTTCTTTAAAGGAATCACCGAATTGCACCATACCTTAAGATCTCGGTCAACTGCCATTCGGGACCAGGCTGAAAACCTCTGTTTCGATGCGGTACTCGATACATGGCGAGAACATTTTTCTGACCTACTTAATGTTCCACATGTATCACAAACTGTATTTGAATACCCTCAAATACAGACCGCAAAGACAATCATTGGGGATTCAACCTATGAGGAATTCACAATGGCCATGCAACGATTAAAGAAAAGTCGTTCACCAGGAGTTGATTGCATAAATTCAGAGCTCTTGATATTCGGAGGGCTAACTTTGTGGAACTGTCTTTTCGACCTTGTTCGATTGGTGTAGCGAAATGAAGTAATGGCTGATGAATTGAAAGTGGCCGCGTTATGCCCAATATTCAAGAAGGATGGTCGTTTGAAGTGCGAGAATTCTCACGGTATAACTCTCCTTTGCACGGCATACAGGTTGCTGTCACACATTATCTTGTGAAAAGTAACTCCTCTGGCTGAGAAAATTAGCGTTGACTAGTAAGGAGGATTCCGTCCAAACCGGTCGTTCACTGATCAAGATATATTTAATAATTGTGTGGGTGATATATGGCCCAAGACGCGAAGTGGATGGCACATACCGAGTTCTGTTTAATCACGAGATCAGGTTCTTTGATACAGTGTTCGTTGTAGGGAAAGCAGCCTTTCGGTAGGCGAAGAGGTCGCTAAGTTCTTATTGTTTACAACAATATGAAGAGCTGACTCGTGAAAATGTCCTGTAAAAGCCGTCAAAAAATACCTCGTGCAAAAACAATTAGTCCGTCAGATAACCAGATTCGATCTTGTCATCAATCGCAATTAAATACGATGATTAAGACAAAATACCTGCCAACATTTATTACCATAAATTTATATACACGATATAAACCGCACACAACCAATCAATAAACCATATAGCCAAATATACACAAACAACAAGAACGAAAAGGTCATATCAGTTTCATAAATAACCTAAACCAAAATTATAAAAACAGAATACGCGTGTCCATCCCAAAAATAATCATCTTAAGACGAGTAAAAAAACCATATATACCAAAGATACAATAAGAAAATCTCAAATTACCATAATTTTGTTGTTAATTTATAAACATTTTTTTTGTTGGACTTCGGCAACAACAACATCACCGCAAAGATGTTGTGCAATACTAAGAATGTTGGTTTACAGATTTTGTATACCTGCGACATTGGTAAGGCAACAAACGACCGAATCCTAATTATATAGTTTACATGTTACCCGTGTCTCTCCTTTTTTTTCGTTGGTGTATCGAGGAGTTCCGGTTCAACTTACATAAATTGCATTCCAAAAACATGTGTAATTGCACTCTCGCACTCTCTTGATCGCCAAATGTATCCATTATGCACATACACGACATCAGAATATATCGGGGCGAATAAATCACCCAAAACCGCACACGATGATAAATTTTTTTGTGTGCGCACAGTGTTTTCCACTATACATCGCCAACAACAACCAGCATCGCTGGTATATGGTTATCGAATTATAAAAAAAAAAGCTTTTCTGCATTTTTATTTATTTATTAACTTTTTTTGTAGTTTTATAGTTTTTTGGGATGTCCCACAAATACACAACAAAAAAAAACTAAAATCTGACATTTTTATTAATTAAATTCGTTTTTTTTAATTTCGCGATTAAAATCTAACAGCGCATATAAAAATTATTAATTTTTGACAATTTTTTGAAATTTTGGACATTGACATCAATTTTTCAATGATTGTCAATTTACATATTGTATATGACAGGTTTATGCGAGAACGAGAATTAGGCACAAATGTCGTGCGCATATATACAGTTTTAGATTTATTACTTCGGGACAGTATTTATATCCAGCAGAGCACATCTCGCCAAGGTCAAATATATATGAAGCTCTTCGAAATACAATAAATGGTAATGCAAAAGCTTGTATCCGGGTTTATATTTAAGATCGTGTTGAAAAGCAATGTTGCACATTTCCATATCCTCAAAAAACTGTTTTATCAATATCTGAAGACATTCGTTATATATTGGCGCCCAACGTGGGGTAGGATATGGGCTAAACATAATTAGTCCATAACAATGAGCTTTGTTCTGTAACCGAATTCCGTAGATCGATCTTTTCGGATTTGACACTTCAGGACACTATTTATATCCAGCAGAGTCAAATATATATGTATATATATATATATATATATATATATATATATATATATATATATATATATATATATATATATATATATATATATATATGTATATATATATATATATATATATATATAGTTTATATATACATATAAAACTCTTTGAAATATCAAAAAAAGAAATACAAAAGCTTGTACCTAGTTGTCAAAGCAACTGTTCTATCATTAATCTTCATTCGCTACATATTGGCGCCCAACGTGGGGTATGATATGGGCTAAACAAAATTAGTCCATAACTATGAACTTTATTTTATTATCGAACTCCATAGATATATCTTGATTTACCAGCGTATCAGTCGCAGTACTCTGACGTATGAGTTAGACAATTTGACGAAACCACGTATAAACTTTAGGTAGATGGCGTAACGCATCGGATCATTCATTAAAGCGTCATCACTCAAAATCAACCTTTGTGCCAACAAAAACTATTTTTTCTGTTTTTTTGTTTTAGTCTGATGAAAATTGACGGACATCGATTGCAGTATGAAGCATATGGTGAAGATGGTTCGTCAGTAAAAATGGATCTGGCCTTTTAAAGGGGTTCCGGCACTTTTGAACTCAAGATACTGAAACTTCGTTAGGGACTCAACAAGTGATTGCAAACCGTTTCTAGGCCATGGGTACGATGCAAAAGCAATTAGATTGGGTTTTATGAACTCCAGCTGTTTTTTTACTTGGGAACAACTGCTTCATGGCAAGGAAGGTGTGCCTATGGTGGGATCAGTTCGAAGTGATCTACTATGTGTTACTCCAGTCAAACGTAACCATCACTGAAGTACGTTTTCAAAAGCAATTGCTGAAATTAAAACGTTCACGCCCATATAATGCCAAAAGATATGACAAAGTGATCATTACGCGCACGACAACGATCGGACACATATTTCAAAACATGTGGTCGAAGCAGTCCCAAATCTTTTGCAGTTTCAATTAAATGTCCCTTACGTCGAAGAAAAATCGAGGGTGTACGGCTATAGCTCCATGAGTTATAAACTCCAACAAGGAGTTATAAAAGTAATTGTAGCTTTAACTATATGTGCAATTTGGCTGATTGAGAGATAGTAATGCATCAAGTCGCCTGTTCCATTAAATTATTTACTAGTTCCTTTTCATGACTGCTTAGGGTGATGTTTGTTGGCGTTTGGTTATCATTTAATTGGTTCTATGATTGTTTGCACGGTTACCAATCTTTGCTGGTTTTGTCCAAGTTCGAAAATATCTCTCGTTAATTTCATTCGATCACTGGTTACAGACTTTGAACCTTAGGATTCAATTAGTCGATTTATTCTGGTTATCAGATAGCGCTTGGGTCTTTCTAGTGCATATAATGTTCCAATTTGAAGGAACCGGTTTCCCTGCACCTGTATTTTTGGCTTCGTTTAGTTATTTTATACAAAATCAGAAACAAATCCTGAAACGATTAGGAAGAATAAGTCTATTTGTACTTGTTTAGGCTTAATCTGTTATGGCAATGTATCATACACAATCAAACCCTGCGTTTGGTTCAATTTCAGACTGAATGTGATTTATTTGTCTCTCTCAGTCACTGGTTGCATCGCTTGGGTTACGAGACTTTTCTATCGAGTGAAAGGTATCTAGGTTGATTCTTACTGTATACGACAGATACTATTCTATCTGTGCATTAAAATGCAGCCAATATTTCTTCATCATTTAATGATGCGCATGTGCTTGACTTCTATGGACTATATCTCAATTCCTAGACATAGAAAAAATCTTAAAAAAAATCGTACGTGTTCCTTAAGCAGTCACTAACATTGCATGTACAAAACTAACTATTTTATGTTTATATTAGTCACTATAGCCATTATTTAACGTAGTTTACTTATAGTGACAGTCCATTTTCTGGGCAAAAACACTTACTCTCATGATAGCTATCATATAATCATCGCTATCATGAGAGTAAATTTTTTTGGGATGAGTATATCAAAACTATCATGACAGCTAATTTTTTTGAGCTGAGAGCAAAAAGGATTGCCATCGTTTTTTCTGGGATGAATTCTTGGCTTACTTCTCATACATATATTTAATGCTGTCAAGAATTTGCTGGGATACATATAGTTTACTGTGGAACTTCGGGATTTTTTAGATGTTATGATATCTGGGTACTTAATTGGATTTATGAGGTATATTAGAACTTTCTAGATGACCTTGATTAGGAAAATAAAAAAGGCTACTAAAGATCATCGAACTGATTTCTTAATTCCAATAAATCTTTTAGATTAGATTGGGACAAATAGCAAATAGTATTGAACTATTATTTATATTTCAATGAGCATACATTTCAGAAATGGACACACATAGTTTGAATCACCATTGTGGTTGGGCTGTATATACTCATATCATATTACAATTCCACCGTTCAGCAAACGACCCGGGTTGTGATTAGCTAAATAACTGCAAAGTATAAACAATCACATAAGAAATTCATATCTAAACTGTAAAAATTCGGTTCGTGTAACTCGGACCAACCAACCGATTGATCTAGGATCATATAATTTGAGGGAGAAAAAACTTATTCATAAGTGTATCAAGGTAAAACGATAAAAATTAAGGATTGCCAATGCGGCCGAATTTTAAGAGATGTCTCGAAATGCATAAACAAATAACTTGAAAAACAATCTTAGCCAAATGTTCTTTACTGAACCGAACGCGACTAGAAAATAAAACTAACAAATCTATAAACAATTAGAATAGTATCTCCGGGCTGGAAATATTTCTCAAGAAGGAAAGTTACAGGAAGGATAAAGAATACATGGTTCCAGATTTTACCATACCCATCACAGAGAGAGTAAGAGCCCTCATTGGTATTCTTATTAAAGAGAATATAGATTCACCACGAATTAATCAGACTTTCATCAGAACAGTTAAAAATGAAACACACTATATACTGGATACTCCTTATGGCAAGCAACGAAAGTTCATGATGAACTAATAATTTGGATAAAATATGGCGATGGAAGCTAATCTCGAGTCAGTAAACAAAAGTTCGGTCTGTTTGCGGAACACCTAACTGAAACGGCTGTGAAGAACTTGAAATAACATGAATAGTGCTCTTGGACATGACATCAGAACCATGAATGCTCTGTTAAGAGTAAGATACATGACAAGGCAGTGAAAGGTAGCAGAGACAGTCATGATATTTAACCCAAACAAATAATGTAACGATAAAATGTATTTCAGGCCAATATTCGTGCTTCCAAAAATGTCGAATTAATTAAAAAATTGTTACTATAGTGAATAAAGCTCATCTGGTGAGAAAAAATCTTATTCCTCACCACCAGTTTGCTTTGAGAATTCTTGCATATACATTAACAGGAATAGTCACCCGGTCCGCAAGGTAATCCCTCAACTGTTGTCAAATATTGTTTTAATCTTATTGTTCAAGAACTGATCGCTATTCACCATCTTTTCTGATTAGTGAATTCAGTTTGGCGATACGTCAGACACATTGGTTGCCTTGCTGGGCTTATTTTTTCAGGCCAAAATCTCTTGGCCTGAAAAAATAAGCAAAGCATGTGGCCAAAATATATTGAATTTGTATATTTAGAATAAATCGTTCATTTGGGCAGCTATATCCAAAACAGATGAAGCCCAGTCAAATAAAGCCAGATTGCCGTAACCTGATAAGAAACTCATGAATGATCGATAGCCAAAGTAAAAGAGAAAGTACACCATCCTGATACAAACCTTTGATGAACTAGACAAGCCATCTAAATCATTTTCATCAACGCGGTAAAGGGGTCGCTGCCAAAAAAGATACATGCTTTTACTGTTATATGGCATAGAATATTTGATGAGTAATGTTGATGGATTCCATCAACGATATTAACTAACCTAAAAGGTTTTCCTCTATTTAGGTCTGCTTGGGCCATCTAAGGTCTTATAAGATGGTCGAAAATATATCCTTGACGGTAGACCAAGTTCATAAAATCACAGATATTATTATAGAATATACACAATATACCCAACTTATAAACCCAGAACATACCTCCAATAAAAAAAGCAACCACTGAATGAAAAAATAAGTACATACTTGTCTTCATTCACTAAAATACCGGATATTCCTTAAAGAAAGCAACAGAAGTTCATTTTAGACCAATATTTACGATAAACGGCTCGAAACGAACAAAACGCCGATCTGTTTTTGAGACAACTAAATGAAACGGTTGTGATGAAAACAAAAATAACTGAATAAAGCCTCTGGGTATGACCTCATAACTATGAATGCTTTGTTGAGACTAAGATATATTCCAAGGCAGTGAAAGGTAGCAGAGATATTCATGATCTTAAACCCAAACAAACAATGTAACGGTACAACGTACTTCAGGCCATTATCCATGCTCCCAACAATATCGAATAAATGTGAAAAATTATTACTAAAGGGAATGAAGCTCGTACTGGTGAAAAAAAATCATTCCTCACCACCAGTTTGATTTCAGAGAACACAGTCGGCGGTAGACCAAGCCCCTAGAAAAAAATGTATAGCATTTTCCTGGATGTATAGTCCAAGCAAGCTCAGCGAGACCTTTAACTAAGCGAGTGATATTACGCATATCAACTCTAAGCAAGAAGCCTATATGCCAAAAGGACAATATATCTAGGTATATGATGCTCGATGCCAAGTTAAGAGAGAAAGAACAGGTCAAAAAGAAAAAGGTTGGGGCAGCTTAGTTCATGATTCCCATTCCAACCCTTTTCCTGGCATTAACAAAGACAACGAACAGAAAAATGTCCTGCTAAATGGCAGTTGCATCCAGAAAAAATCGACAAACAAAAAAAATATGTAAGAAGCTCAACCTGGGGCACGAAGAGAAAATTAGATCGTCATTCAACTAGGAACTAGCTTTCGGGTTAAGGAACATAAAATGAACAAATAATAGTCAACCTTGGTCTGTGGATTTAACTGTTTTGTTTTAACTGGTCGTGGTTATTTATTGGTGATTGAATTTCCGGTGGATTGTTATTCGCTTTAATTATGGATATGGAAGTCTTCACTTAGACTAGTACATTCGAAAGAGTAAACCGAACTTGAATTCGATTGTACTGTTCTAGCCAACCGCTTAATCTAACGTCTTCGAGCGTCCAATAATTTATTTTAGTCCGGTTAAGTGACTTCATATTTCTAACAATTCAAAGAAAATTATCCATAAAGCATTTGTTAGATTATAGTTAGCCTCGAAATGGTTAAAATTGGCGATTTCCTGTTGTAATCGGAGTGGCTAGATAAACGTTAACTCAACTGCTACCTGAAATTAGGAGACATACCACAAACAGGGATGATGCGTAACAAGCTATCAGCTCGTAGAAAAGCCTTTGAGGAAAGGACCAAGTTCTAGTAGGTTCTCAGGGGACGGAAATACAGAAGGAATATGTAAGTAAGAACCGCTCGTCCCAAAAAGCTGGACATGAAATATAGGAAAATTTATTGGATCAAAGCTAGTAATACTGTATGTACCAAGAAAATGATGATACAGACGCTCTAATCAAGTACTTCGAAACATTGATGCTTCGTGATGCATTAATAATGAAAACTTCAAATAATACACCGAGATGCTGCGGACACTCTTTGCCGTAAGACGTCTTCAAAGTACCAAACCATAATAGATCTAGTGAATAGAATTAGTAACTATTATCGAAGTTACAACAAATTACATCATCGTCTTGAAACGAGCAGATGACTCACTGCGATACTCCGTCATTTTTGCAGCACATACATATATAAGTAAATCTCACAGCTTTACGACTTCTTAAATGGAATGGCAACAACAAAAACTATCAATAATCAAAAGTTCATGTATACGATATGTCCTCTTCTTGGTTTACTTCTTGGTACATATTACGGTACTCTTCTAGATCATATAAATATATTTTTTTGTTGTTTTTTTTGGAAAAAGCTTTGAAACACTTTGTTTCTATTTTTTTATATAAAATTTTATTAAATTAATGGATTAAAGACGAAACACTTCTATATACGAGCATAAATAAATAAAAAGAAATAAAAATTAAGATTATATATAGTTTAAAGATCGTAAATATATATCGTTGTCGTTGCTTAGAGGATTAAAGAGATGATATGCGCGTTGTGGTGGGCATGAGAAAGACAGCGAGCGAGCTTTCCTATTCATTCACAACAGGCATACACGGAAATTGGTTTTTTATTGGATTTCGATTAAATTTGTGACCGACTGTAAATGTCACAAGGTGCTAGAATTTTATATCTTTCATAAATCTTTCATTAATAATTAGATACAATCATTTGATAAGATCCACACGAAGATCACATTTCGCTGTTCTATAAAAAGCTCGACGTAGTTATGCACTTTATCGAAATTTTCCCACCGTATACAACTATAAACAATCTTGAGCCCACATATACTCGAGTTGGTCACCGTGAAATTACTAGTTTTAGTAGTCGAGTGCAGTAATCGTCTGATTTTTTGGCGCCACCGCATACACGTCATAAAAATTCCATTCGTCAATTTATTGCCGATAATCAAAATGATTATCATATGTACGATCAAGATTGGTGAATGGTACGCGTGTATGCTGCCCAACCTGTCAATCGTCTATATATATGTATATAGCGTACTCGTCTCGCAAATAAACTACCACATTTAGCAAATTGGACACCGTCTCATTAATTTCTTGCCAATTTCTTAAGCTCTTGTGCTTAATTATAATTTTTTTTTTTGGTTTTGTTTTGTTATATTCTTCGCCATATAGCCAAACAATAACAGCATAATAACAATAAAAAATAATCTGTCAAAGTGTTTTCTTACCAAAAAACTTAAATTAAATAAATTTTAAGATTTTTTATCGACCAAACCGTTATATTTTAGATAAAATTCGATATTTTTTTTATGACCGTACCACTCGACGCAGCTAAGATGCTTACAACGAAAAATATCTATTGATATATGGCATAAATCTTTTTGGGGCTACAACACACAGATCACAACACAAAACTATATAAAAAAAAAAAAGCTTAAGACCATAAATAAAACGATGAGATAGAGTCTCTCGAAGATTTTGGAAATTGTTTGCCGCATTGTTGTTGTAAAAATTTTTTTATTAGAAGAATAAAATCTTCAATTTAGTGGTTTTGAGGTGTGGTTGATTTTTATTATTAAATGTACAACAACAAATGTCATATTTTCACACTTTGAATGTACAACTCGAATTTACGACCCATATTGGTAATAATATGATGGCAATCAACCTGTTTCAACGCATGAAGGCTACCGCGGGTCCATATAGTACCGAGTAACATTGTTCATGAATGAATTTACCCTATATGTGTATATAAGTAATTTCCTGAGAATGTCGTATCTCGACAGCACGATCAAAACATGTGAGTGTGTGCTGGTTGGTTCCTTATCATTTGAGTTTAATCAACATCTTAAATCGGTACTAAAAATTTGTCTTTGTTTCGTACACTTTCTTGTCGAGACCTCGATTTATGTTTGTTTGTATATTTTTTGTGTGTGTGTTTCTTCGGTCGGAGAGACAAACCCAGAAAACTGAAGCATACAAACAATGGTTGTGTGTTAAATTTTATTTATTTATTTATTTTTTTTTTTTTTTTGGGAACATAAGGATATCACCATATCGATACAAAACTAAGCACATATATAACATACAAGACACACAACAACAAAAAGATTGAAAACAATAAAAATAAAAATGACAATGTGTTTTACGTGACATATCGAAGTTCACGCATCACACCCGGGTCCATTCAAAAAATTATACAAAATTGAATATAGTTTTTTATCTGCTCTTTGGCGTTCTTATATATACATGCATACATACAACATCTATAGATGTACATTGTTGTTGCGGTTACATATATGTACACATATATACGATTTAGTCGCGAGATCAAGATTTATAACTTTTGTTGTTGTTGTTATGAAACATAAAGTTTTTTTGTTCAAAAAAAAATTTGTTTAGTTTCGGTTGATTGAAATGGAGTAATGATGCGCATAAAGCACTGGAACGGATTCTATATATGTACAAAACGTACATATCTGTATATATATGGTTTATTGAATGGATTATGCCGACGAGACCACCACAGTCTAATGACTGTAATTTTGTCTCATAAAAATGATAGTTGTTGGGATCATTTTCGATATATATGACTTAAACTAGCATATGTGTCCTGATCGACCAGTATGTTGGCTTTATCTTCAAAATGGTGTCGCCTTACCAGAAGGCTGAGCGCTGAGTCAAAATTGGCACTAGCCGCAAACTGCCCTAATCTAAAGGGCCGTTAAAAATCTGACTATTGTTGACCACGAGCAGCACAAAAAAAATCACCAGTGAATCTATAAGTCTGACAGGGTCTAGCTGTGGACAGAGTTAGAGCTAGGAAAGAAGAGTTCGTCCATAATGTAAAAACTGACTAGTTTCGACCTCCTTGGGTCGATAGGAAAATTCTCCACTGAACATCTTGAACGAGTTCATTGCAGAAGTAAGTAGATAAAGTTTCGAGTCTTACACTCGCATCAATAAAAGAGTAATTATTTATTGGGAACCAATCTCTTCGCAATTATGTTCTAGAACCAACCTTCATTACTGGATATATAATCGAGGTAATAATTGTAACTCTAGTGTTAAATGCTTCATTTTTCAAATAGTTAAATTGAGTTTTAACAGATTAAATAATTTTGTGGAAAGAGTGAGCAAGTCTATTATAGCCTTAATCTAGGAGCGCTATTGGGAAGAGTTAGAACTTAAAACTAGAGCTTATGCTTTGCTTTACTCTGTTAAAGGTAGTCCTATAAACATATACCTACTTATAGTGTGTGATGTTCGGCTCTTTATAACGTAACATATAGCGCAGGTTACTGGGAGAAAGTAAAAAGTAACAGTTTGTATGACTTTAACCTAGACGCTGATGATAACTTAAACTGTCACTTTAAATATTATATTTCATCTTCTTGTAGTGCATGCTTCGAAATTTTGACGATATATGTCTTTCCTGAATCTTTTAGGAGGTGGATCGGCACCAGGCCATGTGTCCTTCAAGCAACTATTGGAGGGTGGATCGGCACTAGAAACTGTAGAGCCTAGAGTCTTATGTGCCAAACTCGAGGTATTCATGTCCATTCGTCACCCTGATTATCTTATCAATTTGAAGTGAGTGCGGTTGAGGAGGTCCTACCTGGCTGAAACATAATGTGTTACACGACGTTTTTTGATTGCAGGGCAGACAAACTATCTGGGGTTGGTTTGTTTCTACAGTTGAGACACATCCAGTCTAGGTATGCGTATTCAGCCCCTTTCACCTAACCTATCCTAACCATACCATAGCTTCAGTTACCAGGTGGTAATTCTTGGCTTGTCCATAAATAAAAAAGTTAACCATCATATATAAAATGAGTGTAAGGTGAGTGAGATTCGGCACACTCAATCAATCTATTATATATTCTCTGACAATACGATCGGTAATCCAAGACACAGAATCAAATCATGTCACTGAATATCCACATCATCAACATATTCTCATGCAAGTTAAGCTTGCTGTAAAGTGTCGTAGAAAGCCGCTGATTGTAGATTAGTGGTTAAGTGGTCACATCGATCACTTAAGATCGATTCTCGTTGTTTACTTATTCGTTTGAGTACACTATACTGTATCGTAGGCCGTCGTCCTCCAACAGTAACTCACTCTCTAGTAGAGGTGCGTCTTTCTCCTTCTTTGGATCTGACGATTATTTAACTGTCGGCCTAGACTTTTTATTTGAACTGTCGACTCGAAATCGAAGTTGATAACCCCGTTACACTTTTTAAGTGGGGCATGGAATTCGTTGTTGATCACCATGAAATCCAATAAAAAGTCATCCTTGTTGAAGATTTCGGATTTCAAGCCTTATGTTTAAAGATTTCTTCCATACCACAAATCTTGAAACTTTACTACAAATCTTGGTTTACTACAAATCTTGAACCTTTTTTTATTGAGTTTACTCTTATTGTTCCATCTGGCCTTGTTGCAACTTTGCAGGATCTATCATTTCAAGCTTTTCGTCATCAGTATGAATGCAGCCATCAGTATCAATGTGTAATGCAGTGTTTTGGATGGTTAATAATGGTTTGCTTTCTTTAGCTTTTCATTTTTATACTTCAATTTTCCAATTTCAACGTTTACTTGAGGCGCTATTCTCTCGACTTCAGTTATCTTGTTGGGTTATCCAGCTGATAGCAGTGCTTCTCAAATTGGAAGTTAATGTACAAAAATTTGTTTTTGAAACCTTTGTTGGTCGTACCGTGTAAACAATCTGCGTATGGTTTTCATCACAGACGATAGCTCTTCATATTGTTGTAAATAATTAGAAATGAAACTATCGCCTTTGACATAGAGACCTCTGCTCTTACAGAAAAGCGGTTCTTCCTTAAAAGTTCTCGGTATCATTCAATCAGGATTCGCACGCAAAATCGTGACCGAGCCGGCGCTTAATGATACTTGAAAAGTAGCAAAAAACTTAATCAGTGACTAATCGATGATAAATTTGCAGGGAGGAGTAATCATGGCCAACGAGAACGCGATTATCTTTGCATTTTAAGAGATTGGACATAACCCGGTCACTTTCCATCATTCGTTCGAACACTCCATATCACCATACCAATCGAATTATTAAGGTAAAAAGACAAATGGAGAAAGTTACCCGAATATCAGGAGATTTTAATCAATTCAAGGTGAACGATTTTTTTTAAATTTCAGCAGGGTCTTAATGAATTCCTCATAGGATGGATAGTTAATGATCACCTTTTTGGTCAATATGTTACTTGAAAGAAACTACAAAATTTGCTTTTTTTGCTAAATCATTATACGAAGGACCTCACCCTTGAACCATTCACGCTGCTCCTGTCTAAAAATTCGGTTAGCTGTCCCCCAAGCAGGAACTGCTTTTTATTTCCTTGCATGTGTTACAACAATAATATGTCATCTTCATCGAACAATAATTTATGGGCTTAGTTTCCACTATATCGATAGATATGAGCTGCATCGGCATCTAATACTTCCCAGAAAGTTTTTACTTCATCAGACTGGTAATTAGATCACAAATTGCCATTGTTAGATTTTATATTTTCATTGCGTTTCTTGATTAAGCAGATCTTCAAAGAAGAATCGCGTGGTATATTCTCCTGTCGTTTCTGACTTTCCCTTCTGAGGAGCCCACCGTTTTGAAATCAATACATAATCAATTTGGTTTCGGGATGTTTTATGTGAATGTGTCCATGTTTCCAAATGGAAATTTATATGAGGAACAAAAATGTACTTGCCAACTCGTCAGAGTTACACGGTAAACGGATGGAAGTTGTTACTGCGCTTAATTCCGATTTGAGTACAATATTTAAGTGGGGAGTTAAAAATGCACTATATGCACATTCTCCTGTAAACGAAGTCACAACGAATACCCTTTTGTGGTAAAAGGCCATGTTCTCGTGGTTTGTGACTCAATTCGTCTGATTGGTGTTAAGATTAGCAACAATTTAAAATGGAATGAACACATTATCGCATTAGCTAGATCAGATTCACGTAAACTCGGGTTACTCAATAGATGCAGACGGTTTTTTAAATCGCATCAGGTTCTCTAAACATCTAAAACCTTTATTAGACCTCGTATATAGATTATTGCTGTCAGGTTTGGGGTGGAGCATATTGCATTGCTGAATAGAGTGCAGCGGCATGCCATCCGAATAATACGAAACTCCAGACTAAAGATATAGACAGCCTACAGCACCGCAGAGATGTTGCAGAACTCTATAGATTAATAAATGGGAAATGTTCTGTAAAATTAAAGGAGAAAATACCACCAGGCGCGAATTTATTTATCGAACATCTAGTGGAATTCGTTGTCCGGTTTTCAGTTTCCGTTGCAGTATAAAATGCACAAGTTTAAGGCAGCTATCAACTCTTACTTGAAAGATCGCGCGTTAGTGCAGGAGCTCTCACAGTAACAAAGATCTAGGTCAGTCTAAAAGTCCGCCCTGCACCCAATTAAAACTAAATTTAAAAAAAATATTATTACATAAGTTTGTCTGATTTCTACCTGCCCACCAATTTCAGGTATAGACTCCATCAGATTATATATAAATTGTCAGCAGGTGGATGTACAAAATAATCAACAGGCTGGCTAATCTCATGTGCAAGTGTGTATCGCATTGGGACACATGTTCTCCACTTCTAGAACATCAAGCTTCGAGCCTTAATCTCCTATCTGATCCTTAAACTTGTGTCTGAGTATACTTAAGCTGGGCTTACGTACTGTGCTACATTTTTTGACAATTACTTAGCCTTGACTTAAGTGTGTTGTGACCCAATTCTTACCGTTCATTAGCATACATATTATAGTTATCTTACATAATTCGATACCTTTTAATTATATTCTGGCGCCAATATTTACATACATAGAATTAACCCCAGAATACAACAACAAAACCACTCATTTTATTCAAATTTCCTCTCAAAAAAACCAAAACTACATTTATCATTCAAATCACAACAAAAAAATTCTCAAAATATTTTTGATTAATAATCAATTGAAATTTTGTGTGTGTGTGTAAAAGCTTTTAAACATATTTTTTGCTTGTGTATCATTTTTTACACTCGAAAGTTTCAAATTCATTCATTCAATCCAAGACTGAAACAAAAAAAAATTTGTAATAAATATTAATAAGATGCAACAAGTAGCTTCAAAATTATGTAAATAGATATAAGAAAAAAAATCCTGAATATATTAATTCTTCACTCGTTCACCAAAAAAAAAAAAACACAAAAAGTGGAAGAAAAATTTCTGTATATTTTCTGAATGAATTGAGATCCAAGACGAGTCGAACCGTTTGTGTCTCAAGAATATAAAAATCACTAATTTTTGTTTATCTACATTACTCTCCCGCGCCGTTTGTAAGATGAAATTTAAGGAATTTGAAATTCTACTTTATATATCGTTCGTATATGTATGTATGTATGTGTATAAGAGATAAAACTGTCAAAAGTGCGCGCACACGAACCAAAAAGAAAACACACAAAATATGGTCAGGTGGAAATATGATAATTATCAAACCAACAGATTGGATATTATACGAGTATATACAGTTTGAGGATGCTGCTAATTTATTCGACTACCGGAATTTTATTTACCTTTGGTATCAAGTAGGTAAGAAATTCGTTTTCTTGTCTTTTTGTTCGTATCGTAAACTCTAAGATAAATATATTATCTTATCATTATGTTTTTTTTTGTTGTTTTATAGATCGTAATTCGGTTTCAGTTTAGGATGTGATGCACCCAATGCTGACCAAAAAAAAACCACATTGGACGCGAATGAATTATAATATTTTGTTGTGATATGAGCAAAGTAAAAATGTCGACTGAATATTTTAACAACAAATTTATTTCGAAAAGTGAATATATTTGTAAGCTAATGAGTTTGAAATGTAAATTTGTTCGGTGTGTTGAGCTTTTTTATAAATTGGGTCATATTTAAAGTTTACTGTTCACATGATAATATTTTGTTTTTGTTTTAATAATATATAATGAGGTTGTTAGGTTAGGTTAGGTTTGGGTGAGTGTCCTGTAGGACTAGGATAGCCATATACCACATAGTTTGATCTTTCACCATTGAGCTTTTGATGAAGAACTGAATCTCAATGAAACTCAGCTCCTACTCTTAATTTACATTTTCACAGCACGATAATAACCACGTTTGTAACCCACATATCCAAGCTTCTCCTTAAAACAAGGATATTAAAAAAGGCAGGTTGTATTTAAATGTTTGCTCGGTCACCCTGAATCGGTCACCGTTTGAAATGAAATTCAATTCTGAGTTTTTGTTTTTAAGGGATGAAAAAAGGCCTACGTCAATGCCTCCCCAAAAACCCTACATCATCCGAAAAGATTTTCCCAACCTCATTGTTCATGACTGATAAGTGATTCCAGCCAGAATCTTCCTGTTATGTAGAATAGATGAGTGATCTATATTATTTCATGGTTTTGAGTTTTATGGCTCTCTACCATTTACTGACCTACAATATTTAAAGAAGAGTGAGATGAAAAAGATTCTCCCGAGCTTGAGTATGTGTGCCCCTAAGTCCATCACTCATACACAAGGACAAAGTGCTCGGAATCTTTTAAATTTATATTTAAGGCAGTTTAGAGCGGACGATCCTATATATAAGAATGGAGCAGACGACTAAAGAATAGCAGCACTGCATAATATAGGGCTCCAACCCACTCCTTAGCTTAATTTTCTGTCCAATATAAGAAATGAGGTTGTTCCAACTTTTATTAACAGCTGTCGCCGCCAGAATCCCATCGTCGGTTCTAACTGAAAGAAATGGTTATAGACGCAGGGCGAGAATGTGGAATAATAGAATGGATTAGGTTGGGTGTCAGTTAAAACAGGCCCGTTTCAAACAGATTCTATGGATAATATAGGCAACCACCGATAGTAAATAACCAAGATATAAAGCACTTTCCCCCAACACACGTGAAGATAAAATGGAATACTTAAAACAAACCGAGAACGACACTCGCTAGGACCGACAAATGACTGCATCAGTGAAAGACCTCGACTAGCTGAAATCTATTATGAGCAACTAATCAAAGTCTTGGAAAGACTTTGGTTCGAAAATACAGCCTTACACCTGCGACGCATCTAAGAAACTACACAAAACAGCCGCATAAAAATAATGTAATGCTCGATAAAAGAAATACAATGGAACTGTAACCAGGTTTAAAACTCCAAATCGCTCAAATAGATTGAAGACATTGAAAATCGTGTGAGTTATCATCAGAACCAGTGATAATGACCATAATTGACACAAGAACCAAAAAAGCACACAGTGCAAGATTAACAAACAACTAACCAACACCATTTTAACAGTATCAGTAAAAACGCCGCAACACTTGGAAGATGAGTTGGAGCTTCTTATCAATGAATCTTCACAAATTGGTTTCGACAGACGGTAGGACGTAACAGTGGAACTGCGAAAGAGTTAGGAGTACTTCCACCTCAACACCATATGATAGAGACAGAAACAATAAGTATACAGTGTTTAAACATTTAAGCTTTCAAGCAGCGTCGTAATGAAGAGTCTCTTAAGCAGAACGAGATTTAAATTAATAGGAAATTTTGTGCCAGGGGTCTTAAAGTTGTCGCTCTGTTTGTTAAGATCAGATGAGTTTTGACTTTTTCTTGTGTTGCTGCAGATTTAACCGTCTTGAGAGTGTTAACAGTATTGCCTATGATCATTTCTTGGTTTCGTGTAACTCCGTATTGACGGATTTGAGTTACCATCGTTCTTCAATTTACGTCCTTCTATTATTTCTCATTCAGAGTTTACTTCTGCATTCTTGCTATCCGAGTGTGTTGATAGTTGTTTCCTGTCTTGTCAGACTTTAACGTTTCGGTGTTAAATTTCTATTAATTGTCTTGATGCGTTTCATAGCGGCCGATATCCGTGTGATATACCGTTATGAAACTATGATATTCTGTGACACTTGCAGATATAGGTGAACAAAATGACGAGTTCCCTGTTGGAAATTACAATCTAAAAATCAACAATAGTGATATTCAGAAGCTAACGGAAGAATAAAACATTCATAGGTCGGCAGGTCTAATATTCAGAACTACTAAATGTTTATTTACCTGAAGTGGTAGAAAATCCAACCCCAATACTAACAGAAGCATGAATACTGAAAGAATTCCACAAAAATGGAAAGAGAACATGGTTCAAATAATTCCGGTAGAAAAGCGACTTTTTATGTGGATGCAAGAATTCTAAAGGCATCTCCCTCCTCAACAGTACGATGAAAATGTCACCAATGATCACTCTTGAGCGAATATCACTAACGGTCCAGCATATAAGAAACGAACATGTTAGAATTATACCTGGTAGAAACTGTTTAGAGCTCAGTTCGTATCATTATCGAATAGTCAAACGAATGCAGTTCATCACTATTTTCGTGAACTTTGAACGCGCATTTGATTCCATCAGTGAATGGGCAATCTGGGAGGTACTATGCGAAATAAGGAGCCGAAAGAGATAATTGAGCTTAGTAAGGAAATTAACATCAGCAAGACAATGATATGGATTCGTCCTTCTTGAATTACAACGCCACAAATATTCAATTACTGTGTACTAGGAAACGCATGGATGTAAAACATGGAAAATCACCGAAGATAGTTACGATTCAATAAGGATCCAACAATATAAGAGACTTTATACAAATACTACAAATACCGCAAGGTAAGTAGAAAATATAGGAGGTTCAGCAGGTGGGAACTGGAAGCATTAGTGACGAACTGTGTATGTTGGTTCAGTCTAGTATACACCCTATATTGTCCTGAACACTTTAAAAGGTGTCGTGTTTATAAGACTTTTATTTAATCCCTTCTGTAGGTACGCCCCACCTCGAACAATCAATATTCGTTTTTCAAATTCATCCATACAATTATGTAAACCAGACTAATGCCTAATGCAGACCACAAGTATCTAATGGTACAAAAGGAATGTCACTGAATGGGATCCAAAAGGGAAGATAATAGTATATTTGTGCTAGAAGGTGGGGACTGAAAGCAAACGCCACGAAAAGAGTGAGATGATCCAGTCTAGTAGGTGCCCTATAATGGGCTAGACACTTGAAAACGGATTGTACTCTAAAACATTAATTTAATCGCTTCTGTTGTTAGTCGAATGCCACACGGGCCCTCACCTCGGACAATTTATATACGTTTTTCAATATAGGGCCAGGAGAGATGGTCCGTCTTGTAAACCCCTTATACTGTCCTATAGACACTGGATAATGTCTTAGATTTGTAAGAATTTAATCTAATCACCTTAATCTTTATTCAAACACACCAATAATTGTGTAAACCAGACAAATGCTTTAGACGAGTGGCAAAGAGATAATTAGAACCTACTAAGTGCCTAATAATACATCAAGATGGTTATTGATATGGGATTTACAAGGGAAGGAAATGTGGTGGTCCAGTCAAGCAGGCGCCCTATACATTCGAATGCTACTTACGCTCCCACCGCGGACAATTCATCATATATAAACCAGATTTAGGGCACACTTAAAAATCATAAAATTTCCACTTTGCAACGGAAAAAAAAAATTTGTTGTTGTAAAATTTTCCACATACTGTACCGTATGTTGTTTGGAATTTTTGTTGCTTTACTCATTTTCTTACTTCAATTGAATCTTAGAAACTATACAAATGTGTGCATACCTCCTCGTGACATATTCCATCAATATCAACTTCATTTTTTATGATTATGATTAGTATTATTGATATATGACGATGTTGTTGTTGTTGTTGCCTGCCATCGTCACGTTTGTTGTTGTTGGTTAGTTTTCTTATTCGTTTTCACAAGAAAAAAATTATTTATTGCATGCTAGAAATAATAAATAATTTTATTAACATTGATTTGTATCGTTGCCATTGTTGTTGCTAGTTTTCTATATAGTCAAACTGTTTCTTAAAGGCAAAGCTTAAGATTATTTAAATTTTTCTTATACTATAATATAAAGACAATCGTATTGGAATTAATCACGTAATGTGCACAACAATGTGGCATTTTACGCAGTAGTTCGTGATTCTAGCAAATGTCGCATACACTCGAATCGAGTACTTATCTATGTATATACCTTTACTTACTTTCTTTCGTACATGCACGAGTTTCGACCAACATTCTCGTTTATTAGTTCCAGTTAGTTAAACAAACGATATATAAAGAAAATCAACTTGCATATCAAGAATACTGTCAAGGTGGATGATATAGTATATAGAAGGAAAAAAATTGTCCCCGCTTAATTGCGATCAACCAAAAACCAGTAAGAAGGGTTGATTTCTTGAACGTCTCGCATATCGAGTTTATACACACACACACAAAAAGGGTTAATATATACAACGTATATAGGTAGGTAGAGTAGATATTATAAATTAGGCAACATTTGTCTAAGTCATTTCTTACATGTTTCTTATAATTCAATCGACTTACAATATTATATATGATATACAACCTTAATTTAATTAAAAAAAATTGGCCCAGTCTCGTAATTAAAACGTCCGTTTAAATAAACAATTTATAAACCGGGGGAATATTGCAAGGGTCGGGAGGGTCAGTCAATTGATTTTGGACCAGATGTTTTCACTACGTACGAGTGTGTGTTCATACCAAAACTAGAACGTAGATTTGTGACCGATAATTTGTTCCCCAAATTTTCTTATCGCACACACATAAAATTTTTTTTTTCAATTGAGAGAAAAACTTTTAACTGTTATCATTTTCTATTTTTTTTCGTTATTTCAATTACACAGAAAAGAAAATGGGGAAAATTAAAATAAAAAACATTTATTTTGCCTGATAAAAACTGAAATATAATAAAATAATTATATGAACTGATAAGAGATGAATTATTATCAATTATTTTCTTTGGAAAATTTGTTCTTCGGTTGGATGTGTGTGTGTATGTGTTTCGAGGGAAAATGAAACTGTGATAACCCTTTTGTTTTTACGACCGATAAAATATTATCATAACACAATGAAAAATTTACGTTGTTTTAAGTGTTGCTGCTTTATCATTGTGCCTTGTGTCGAAGAGGATTTGGAAGAATGAGGTAAGATTTTTTGGATAGGCGAAGTTTTGTTAACCCTGTTAGGTGATTGACGCTTGGGTCTTGTTTGTGTGTTCGTGGCTAAAGCCAATGGAAAAATTTTGCAACAAGGTACTATCATCTTAGGAAGATTCTGTCTTCCAATCCTACCAGTCCCAGTTATTTAAGTAAACTTCCCATCGAAACCTACTTTTCAGGAAGCTTCGAATACTCGACAGAGACGAGTACTCACCAGATAACGTAACCAAAGAAAGGATCCTATGGGCACTGAAGGAGTTCAAACCCTATAAATCGGCTGGCTCTGGCCGAATTATTCCCGTGGAGATTCAGAACAACTCGAAGATTATTCTCCCCTGGCTGGAAGTAATCTTCAAGTGTTTCCGCGGGGTAGACGGAGATCAGAGTGATCTTTATTCCGAATAACTCTATCATCCTTTCTACTGAAAACCTTGGAAAGGCTGATGGATATCTACATACGCTCAAAAATAAAGCTAAGTGTCTAGGCTCAGACTCAGTATGCTTAGTGTAAAGGGAAATCTGTGGGCACAGCTCTACATGCTGTAAAATTCTCGCAAGAGTTTAGTATGGTAGCTTTCCTTTTATGGTAGCTATTACCCTGTAAGTGGGTTAATCAATCACATGTTTGGGTGCAGCATGGTTAACTAGGAGCTGAGGGAATCCACCATCAGGAGGCGGGTGACAAAGAAAACCTCACAGGGAGGTTTCCTATCTCCTCTCATCTGGAACATAACAATCAATAGGTTGCTGTCAGAGCTGGAGGGAGAGCGGAACGGAGTGACTGCTTATGCAGATGATGTAGCGGTAGCTCTCTGGTAAATATTTAGGCGCGGCGAAGGAGGTAATCCAAATTGATCTCCTAATCACTACGAGGTGGGCCATCAAATGTTGACTGGCAATTAGCTCGTCCAGACTGAACTGATTCTATTTACAAGGAAATATAAAATCTCGGTAGTAAATCCACGTCTCTTAAATGGCAAGAGACTAGTTTTTACTGACAAGGCAAAGTTTCAAGGCGTAATCTTGGACAGTAAGCTTAGCTGGAAGCCCAAAAATTTGGAAAGATAAAACACGGCTTATATAGCCATGTACTCGTGTAGAAACGCCATCAGAAAGATACGGGGCCTGAGGCCGAAGCTGATACACTGGCTATTAATTTCCATTGTAAGAACTGTATGGGGTGAGCGTATGGTGACCAGCTCTTTACCTGTCTCTCAAGAGAATAGTGGAAGAGCGGTTTAGCTGCGAGAACGGAAGCAATGCAGTTCTTTACAGATGGCTCTAGCTACACGGTAAAGTAGGTGCTGGAATCTTCTGTGATAAATTAGAAGTAGATTATGCAGATTTAGGAGCTCCTGAACTGGTTGAGACATAATGTCGTATCCTCAACTGATTTCGCAAATTATGTGGACAGTCAGGCCGCAATCAAGTCACTGGACTCTGTTTCTCTGACGTCTAGAGTGATGTTGGGTTGCCGCTCGTCTTTTAATGAGATCAATGAGCATTTCAACATCTAGATTGTGTGAGTCCCCGGCCACTCGGACGTTATGGGGAACCACTCTCCAACTGCTAACGGGAAGGGCATAATTGGGGAGGCCCATTAAGGTACTAAAGACTGTGCTTAAAATCAGGCGAAAGCTGGACTGGAAACGCTCAAACACTAATCTTCCTACGAGGACGTGAACTATGAACGATCGTAACGATACTCACAGGACACTGCCTACTTGGAGAACATACAAGGAGGCTAGGTCTAAAAGCTAATAACTTTTGCAGAAGCTGTATGGAGGAGGAGGAGATAGAAGAGACGGTAGTCCACCTCCTATGATCATGCCCAGCTTTGGCACACAAAACTGCCTCTCTGATCTCGAAAACTGTAATGTGCAAGACTTATGACGCTACATAATTAGCAAACTGGTTTCCATAATGGTAGCAGGGAAGTAAGATCCTGCGCTGTATCACAACAGACTGTCGCCGGTCTAAGTGTGCTGAAGCAGCCACTCAATCTACCCTAACTATTCTTAATAAAGAGAAAGATATTTGCAAATTTTACGAAATAGGCAGATCGTTGTTGTAGTTTTAAAACCCGTATAAATGATTTGACTTACTTGTTAATTTCAACCCTTATTTTCCAATTTACGACATACTCCAAAACGAATGGTTTCCTGGAAGGTCAGCAAACACAGCACTGAAATATTTGTGGTTTCGCTCCCAGAAATGTGGCAGGTATTACGTTGAGAATGTATCAAGGTTATGAATTCGATCTTTTGCGTTTCATAACGTTCAAAGCCAAATGATACGTCAGAACCGCAATTAGATTCCGATCAGAACTAATTAATTTGAATACGTCTATTTGAACCTAAACGTCACGAAATGCAAATCAATTCTACCAGTGCTATAATATACATCAATAATTTGGTGATCAGTAGTTAAATTAAAGTCATCACTGCCTAAATTTTATCGTTTCCAAAATATTGTATCTAGAACTATCACTGAAGCTATGTTTTCCACTCCTCTTCGAGCTTTAGAATGCGTTTCGTTCCTACCGTGATTTATGTTTGAAATGTTTTGGTTTGGGGAACGCTTTCGTTTTGTGCTGGAAATTCACATGGTCAGTAACAGGTTTTTCTCCTTTGTAGGATTTGGAAGAATGAGATAAGAATTTTTGGAAAGGCGAAGTTTTGTTAACCCTGTAAGGTTGAAATTACGAAGGGGTTAACGCAAGTGGGAAAATTCATTTTGTGCCGGAAATTTATATATTCAGTAACAGGCCCTTGCCTGAATTTAACTTCATAAAATCTATCGCGAGTATATGAACCGTCAGTTTTTACAAAGGACCAAATGATAATTTTGGACGCGATTCTCAGTATCAAGATTATCAAATTTTACAAGACCATTTAACAATTAAGAAACCATAATCCTCTATATGACAGTGCGGAACCATTTTGGGTTCCAACCAATTTATCGAAAAAAATTAACGTTATCTAAATTACTGCAAACTAACAGTGATATTGTAATTGCCACGTTTCAATAAAATGTGATTGTAGTTGCTTACAATACGGGTTGCAATGGCAGCTTTGAAGATGATGATGGCACTCTTTTCATCGATAACTATCCTTTTGACAAAATAAAGCCCTTATTTTTAACTGTCGGATCAATCGTGCACTTTAACTGTCATCTCTCGTCCTGTCATCAAGCGTCCTAGTGCAAGCTACTCTAATTTGTGAAGATGATTTGATCCATGAGTCCTTTGCGGTATTGAGAGAAGTGAACTAGTTTGATTTGACACTATCGCCTTATCAAGGTAGGAGTATGCAGAAAAAATGGCCCTTAAGTGAAATTAATTCAATATTTGACTTAATGGTGAATAACTAAGTGTTCTGAAACTTCGACTACCCTATATAGGTCACCGGTTTTAGCTTAATGCTAAAGAAAGTTTCTCATCACGACGCGGTCTCGAGTTCGATTCTCGCCATCGACCAAAAATTATCATGCACGGAATGACATAAAGTGTTAAGGCACTATTTCATGCACTGGAATCAAAATCAAATATTTAATGACTTTGGTTAAAATCCCGATAGGGACAGGATACAAAAGATGATGGTGTTAATGAACACATCTTTGACCCTCTGACCCTGTTGGAGTGCAGAATGCATGAGCCAACCCATCTTCCATGTCAGTACTAGTACTAGTCAGTAGGCTGAAATGGAGCTATACAATGTGCAGAGGATTCTACATAAATCAGACCTTTAGCCGTATGTCCTCGGTTTGGCTATGTCATGGCGTCATGTTGGTCGAAAGTGAACCACAAAAGAGTTATAATGGCCTTGAGCCACAAAACAGTTTACAAAGATAGAGACAAACAGACTTTAATGTTAGAGCTAGCAGAAATCAGTCCACCTTGGCAACAAATCAAAAAGTTCATTTTGACTCAACGTCTGGTTATTAGAAAGCTACGGTAGAAATATTTATAAAACTCATACAGTTTTACATACATTAAATAGACTTTCTTTATTTGGAAGAGTTCTGGATTCTGCTGAATTCACACAAATAATACAGAAGCATTATAATGCCGTACAAAATGAAAACAAGAGACTAATTATAAGCCTATTTTTCGAGCACTATAAGTCGTCAATCATTACTGATTGATTATTATACATCAGGGAGATCACGTGACTTACTATAAAATAGTCAAAGTGTTCAAATTACACGACCTCATTCAACCGTCCATTTCTCGAAAACCATCACAAGTGGCACGACACTGTGATATGACTGCTTCAGTTATTGTATCATTTACAGAGATTACCAGCTCAAGCTTAATGATCGTGTGCAAAATACCTATATCTTCTATACAGAATCCGATGCAAACCGTGTAAGAAACATCGATAAATGATTTAACTGATTTCAGACCTCTCTCACAGTAACTTGAAAATACTTTAGATATTGGGAAACGTGCTATCCCCTAGTATCTCTTTCTGCTTGGTTTCCTACTTCTATATTGATTACCTATTAAAAATTTCTTACAACAATATGTTGCTTCGTCTTGCCTCTAGACCTCATCAACTTGAAATCCTCGGAAAATCTGACTAATGCTGGTTATTGATTTTCATGAACCAGGGGTTGAAAGGGTTAAGCTTTGATAACATTAATCTATGAATAGTGACTTTTCACACACTCAACTCATTTCATAAAATCTAATAGACTTTATACTAGAGTAAGTTATTAGTTTGATGATTATAATGCCTACCTTGGGAAGCCACATACTTCTTTTGCTTTTCAGTGTTTTCAGCTAGACTTTTCACAGTATTATCATGTCGGTCTGGATTTCGATAGGATATTGTACATATTATATCGCAGCCCGTTTTACATTATTAAGATGTTTTTGAATATCTGGACAATGACCTCTATTTCTCGGTTTAACAATTCTATATATCAAATTAGAATATCACCGCGCTCATCTCGTTAATAAACCAAATCACTTAAAGATCACATACGATCATAAAACGATTTTTGTATATAACATATACGTTTGAGTCGCTATACATGTGCACGAGTCGAGTATAAGAACAAGAGGAATATTATATTATTGTCATCGTCCTCATTTTAAGATCACATATATATATGAGTACAGACCGTCATATACCATTAAAATAACAAACAAAAATATCCATAAAAAATATTAAATCGCCATTTTTTGTCGTACCTTTTGTATACTCGAGTGCACATACTTTTCGTAGTCTGTCACAGACGACAAATTGATCATCATACACGTTGTGTATAAATGACGATGATTATGGACATCAAAATCCAAAATGAATACAATTTGGATTTTGTAGAGCCATATAAATGCAATCAACACATACAATCATAAAACAAATGTGTTGTTGTTGTTGTACATAAAAAAAAAGATTATGTAAGATCACGTACGATCGTTCCTATGATCCATTCGGGCGATCACGTTCCTATAGAACTTCCGGTTGTGATTGAAATAAAACAAATTTAGTCAGTTTGTGTCTGGTTGTGTCACACACAATTATATAGATGCGTTGTGCCTACCATCAAGGGTTAGCTCGAATCAAAAAAACTAAAATATTATTCATTGATAATGATCATTGATTCATTCCAGTACACCTTCTCACAACATTCTGCGCTCAAGGTGGGTTTTTGGTGGTGGTGGTGGCAACATAAAAATTTCGTTTTTTTTTTCGTTGAGTCTCATTGATGGCTGTGTGCGGTTTATCTTGATTGTGAATATAATTAAATTAAAATTTTATGTTGGCTTGTTTTATACACTTTGTGCTTTCATCTTGCGTTATCTGGAAAATTATTTTTTCGAACCAAAAAGTGTTGTGTTTAAATTCATAATTTGAAATTAAAAAACTTTATTGTTTGTAACTTTTGAAAATGATGAATTTGATAGAAGGCACTGTACAAACTAATATTATAATTGGGGGGGTTCGTATGCTCACACAAATGTTACGAAAGGGTAGATAACATTTTTTTTATTATGTACTATGTTGCTGTATCTCGTTTTGGGTCCCATGAGGGTGGTATTATGTATATTTTGTACCGTAGACGAACATTTTAAAGTTTAAAAAATCTTCGGTAGTGGAATTGAACCTGTATAAGATGAAACTGTATATTTTCAATTTCTCTATATGGTGTTTTTCATCTTCGCCGAACTAACCCCGAACCATATTGCTTAATCACATGTAGCCGAGATTATATGGCAGGACAATACACAGGTAGTGTCTAGAGTTAGATTGAGAGTTAAGTATTTGGTACACAAGGTGTCTCTTTGGTGATTGGTAGTGAGTTCACCTCATCAACGCAAGTTCTTTGTAATTAATGAATTGCTAAATAAAATAAATGAGTCTTATAAATGTTTGAACTACATGCCAGCACCATATCTCGGAGATTAAGGTGTTCTGTACATGAGATTTCTCTCCAAACCGTCCTTTTTTCACTACTCATTGAATCGTCGTGGAACATAAAAACCCTCGAGGTAATCGTTCTCTATGGACGACCTTCAAAACTGTAACACAAATCGGAACATGAGCATTGAAAGTGTTGCTCCTTGAAAATTTCTAATAAAACTGATCCTTATAGTCTAGATAACCAAACCTTGAGATGAGTGTGAAAAATTCTATGCAACTTAACTAAAATTCCGAAATACGACACTAAAAACAAAGTGAGACGTTGGGATGGGTCTTGTGAAATTTGAGCATGATTTGTTATATAGCAAAAGGACGTGAAGTTCCTGAAATATGTGATAAGGTTTTTTGGTGTATTTCAATGATCAGCTAGTTTTTGTTTTAACAAAAAGGACTCAGGAGAATGGGAACACAACGCCTATCAACTGGATGAATATCACGCTTAACTTTTTCCAATTTGACACGCATACGGATGCCGTGATAATCTTAAGCTTTATCTAGATTAATAAGTTTGACATGACGAACTGAGTGGCGAGGACATAGAGATTCAAGCAAACGATAAGAATGTCCTGCCTGCTATAAGTGGCCTAGAGTCTTCTAATAATAATATAGCAGAAGTTGTGGTTTTCAATGGGGTAGCAGAGCGAGCTCATAAAGGATTTACATTGAGACGAGTAATAGTTTGACTTTCCAGTGAGGTGCTTTGGATTGTTCTCCTGCTTAACATTGCAGCTCAATGGATAGATATTATCTTGCTTAGTAGTGAACTATTTCTTGAAATGAACACCTCCAAATAATCATGTTTTTAACACCGAGAAAAGAAATATAATACAAACTCGAACGAGCCATTTCTTGAGTATAAGGAATAATCCATACTGGATCAATAGTGTGTCTTGGAGTATTAACCTAAACCAGAGTAGTCACTCGAGCAGGTTTGTTAACCATAGTTGTATGTAGAGAAATACTGCAAGATGGAGTTTTCTTCTTCCTCCAGAAGAACTTGGTAATTATTACCTTGCGAGCTCCAAATGGATAAGTGGTTGTGAACTAAAGTTTAATCTACTTAAAACTATGAGCTTATCCTATTTTTTAAGAAACACAAACTTCTTAAGATTTTATTAAAACTTAAGCGAAATATCTGAGATGACAGATAAGTCCAATCACCTATTGTGGATGCCAGTTCATTTCAGTGTGGTGAGAAATGAGAAAATAAACAATCTTGGACGTTATGATATGACCAAACTTTTAAACATTGCTCTTCTTGGAAGTTTTTGCTTCAGGAGGAAAATAGAAGATCAATGAATGAAATGTACCAATAATAATAGGACTTTATACTTTCTTTACATCTGACTCTGCTTTGCTTGAAGTATATGAAATATCTGAAAGCAGATCTTTTCAATGAGCTGAAGGATCTCTTAGTTGTGGATATCCAACTTTTTATTAGAGTTCAAGATAGTTTGAATAGAAACTTTAATTATAGTAAGGCTGCTTGCTCATTTCGAATGGTTGTCTGGGAGCCTGCATGTTGTACCATATAACGCAGGATGAACTTACACTTGTCAAAAACGTTGCGGGTAGGAAATTTCGCCTTTTATATTGCCCTACCTTTCATTTTGTACCAACATGTAGGTTTATAAAACCTTATCACATGCTGATCACATAATAATAATATGCTGACACTGTAATATAAGATATTTCAGCACCTGTCTCCTAAGATCCTAGTGGGCCGCAAATGATTATTACTGTTTCATGTTGGTCATGTTGCACACGCACGGCGGGTTTAGATGGCACAATCGAGCTGCATTCCGATAGATTTATCGGTACCTGTCTCTTAAGAACCTAGCCTAAGTGGAGCTAATTCTTAGTCTATATATATCGTAAACTGCAGTACTGATGTAAGACCAAAAAATTGTCAAAAACGTTGCAGTTTAGGTTCTGCCTTTTTAATCGAACATTTTGTGTCAATACTTAATTATATCAAGCGTCATGAAATACCATTGTGAACAAATATATATAATTAACTGGCAGCCAAATATAAGATATTCAGTACCTGCCTCCCAAAGATCTCGTGAGCCACAGAGAATGGCCTTTTGATCCATAAACGATTTTTCTTGTTTGGAGTTGGCCATAGCCCATGATACGCAGTAAATAAAACAGAACCATTCGGTGGATACAATTTGCACAATCGAGCTGCGTTCAGATAGATATGTATTTCGGTACCCCATGGGCCAGATACGATTCTTATTGTTTTGTGTTGGCCAGACTAGGGACCAATCAAGTAAATATAACAATCATCTGGTGGATTCAATTGGCACAATCGAACTGCGTTTAAGTTTCATATAAAATTCTATAATTTTGTTACATGGTTCCTTAGAATCGAGTGAGCCGGAAACGATCCTTACTGATTGAGTTTGCCATAACACGGACCAACTGAATTAATTTTCACAGAACCATTGGGTGAATGCAATTGGCACAATCGAACTGCTTTCAGATAGATATTTTGATACCTGCCTCCTTAGAACCTCATGGGCCAGATCCGATTCTTGTTTTGAGTTGGCCATGATACGAACCAATCAAGTAAATATCAAAACAATAATTTTTACAAGGTATATAAACCCCATCTAATTGCGACACAAGTCCCATTATTATGATTGTGAATATTAAAAAAAAAAATGTCCAAATGTCCAGTCGTGCCCAATTTGAATAATAATCAAATTATAGAACTGTTATTTTAATGTGATTGAAAAGTGATGATTATACCGATTATTAACGTGTATAGATGAAAACAATATACTTATTATATAGGTAATTAACTGTAGGCCAGCGTGTTGACATCTCATTATGTTTAAAAGCAAATTAATGGGATGTCAAAATAAAATCCATAAAATGTTTTGGTCATTTTGAAAAAAAAAAAAAAAAAAAAAAAAATTAAATCAAATTCCCACCAACCGCGATTTGATTTCGATTGTATGTATACACAATGTATTCGATCAAGCACCGTGATGGTGCGTATAAAAGCCAATAAATTTTCATATTAATGATGGCCATCCTACTCCAATTAAAACTGGATCATATCGACATGTTTATGTGTATTCGAGCGTTATCAGTTTATGTTTTTTATTTTTTTATTTTATTTCGAAATCAAATTCACCTGATATCTTGAATTCCACTATTAAAACGTCTTAGCGTTTTTTTTGATGTTATATACCCATAGAAGAAGAAAAAGAAGAAAACCAAAAACAACAATATAAGAAAATATCTCTAATTTAAAGGTCATTTCCATATAGTAGATATTTCCAAAATAGAGATAAACATAAATTTATGATTATGTTTTGTCCATCGACCAAAATTTTGTTTTTTTTTAAAATAAAAACCAGAAAATAATAAATAAAATACAAATTTTTATTATTTTTTAATAAAATTTATTTCTATTATTATTGGTGTTGTTGTTGTCGTTGGATTTCTATTTGTACACACATTGGATTCGAAAGACAACAAGAAACCGAAAAGTTATAAATTTTATCTATCACACGACACCAAATACCTCTAGTATATATACACACACACAAACACACGGAGTCGTAATCGACGAGCTCTCCAAACAATAACTTAAGAAATTGTTTTTTATTTCTTCTAATTTCTATTTCTAATTTTCGCGATTGTCACCTGCTCTTAACGTATGCTTATAATTCTGTAGTTTATTTTTATTACTCTTTTGTTGAAGGCTTTCCTGTTTTTTTTTATATTAGTAAACACACGTATATATATGAAATATGAGACAAAGAATTCTGTATACTCTTAGCTACCTTGTATATGTGTATATACCGCAGATTTCGGAATCTTATAGTCAAAATGTTGACTGAAGGTAAATTGATAGAAGTGAGTTGCCTCGATTAAGTTAGGCTTATTTTCAGGTGAATTTGTCGTATACCGAAAACAACCTTGAGGCGACGAGAATTTATTGTTAATATGCTGCGCTGGTGATCACAATTATCCTTGACTGATTGTGACACGCGAACATTAGCATAAACCAAAGTAGTAATAATAATCTTAGTGTTGATGTATTCATGTATACATCCTGGTCGAAATTTACAATCAGTCGTAGTATCACTTTAACTTTATAATTTATATGCTAATGCTCTGGATTTGAGAAGAATTCCGTCGCAAACTATTGAGTACATATAGCTTTTCCATCAAACCTACGTAAACTCGGTACCAATTCCATTACCTTCTCTGTTTTGCTGTTCTAGGCTCTAATGATCTGACTTTAAATTAAAGAAGGCGGAAATAATTCCAGAACTCAATGCCACAAGGGCCCAAGGTTCAACTATCATACACTAATACTATATATAACTACCTTTTATGAGGAGAAAGAAGCTAGTGCTTAGTTATCTTAGTTAAAAATCTTAATAGGAAGAAACAAAACGGAGGTTGGGAAATACTTAATATTTTCAGAAAGCCCAGAAAATAGTTTCAGCCATTTCAAAATCCTACGACAGTTTCAGGCACAAACTTTCAATAAATATATCGTCTGATAGTATGCCACCTGGACTATGATAAATTCTTCCATGTGCCTGAATCGAGAACGTCGAAGCACAGGAGGCTCATCGTTTGAAATTCGATACATAGTATTGTACACAGTCGGATTAAATAAAGTGGAGTGAAGTCTCTGGGCATATGTGCAATTTACGACACGAATAATGTATGTGCTGTTGTAGGCTTAAAAAGAGGGCCTAAATGACACAACCAAAGACTCTTGAAACTCAAACCATTAAGTCTAAAATAGTATGGAATTGTCTGTCTGAATACGATAAAACCACTAACAACAACAAATAAAGTATCACTCATGTGTGCATCAGGGACAACGGAGTTGAACGAAATGAAGATCACTGATAGACTTGCTCGTGAAGGTGCTGTTACTGCTTTCATTTTACCGAAACTCTGGTACACAATGAAAACTAGTTATCTCACCTTCGTCGAATCGAGTCTGTGAACTCGTGTTAGTTCTGAGTTGAGAGATTTAACCGGATCTTTCTCAGGTTATGTTCCGTTAAGATGTAATCTTAAACCATGTAATCTTAAAACATATTCAATTCAAATGAGAATTGAATCAGAAGAATAGATTCCAATGCACGCTTATTTTCAGTTCGGTAGAGTAATGCAAGTATGCCCCGAAGGATACTATCCAGTTCAATAGTTCTCAGATTTAGCTTAAGCCAAACCAAAATATCCTTATAGGCCGCTTACCTTACATTTTAAGAATCTTACTTATCTACGATTTAGTCTTACCAATTTATTGGAGCCAAAGCATTTCCAACTGTTTCGCAGTTTCCTTCAAAAGTGGTACTATACACCGAAACTAATGACTTATGGCTAAAGAGCATTAATCCATTTCAGCCTATAGTACTGATATGAAAGGTGGCGCTGAACTCATGAGTTCTGCGATAAGAACAACCTTCTACCGAATTAGAAAAGTTGATGAATTGAATTATGAACAAACTGAATATTATCTTAAGCCTACTTACGAAAATTGCAGCGCTATTGATTAGCGCTGTAGGGTTTAAACTAACTTCTGAATTGTTATAATTCCAAAACCTCATATCGTTAATATTGTCGAGTATGTGTTCTTAAGGCTAAATTAACACATATACTTGCAGTATATGCTAAGGAGAATCGATAAGCAAAGGTATCCTCTGCCTCATAGGCACTCATCCGAGTCTAGTCAGATGTATACCTATGAGACAGAGTGATCCAAGACAACCCCTGCAGTCTTACAGTTTTAAGTAATAATAATTGTAGGGATCAAGATCCTAGATCCGTCTAGTTATTGTGCAAAAATTGCTATTAGACCATGATTTTTAGACCATCTGTCATTTATGAAACTATATACTTACTTCCTTCTGGAGGTTTAGCCAATTAATGACAGTGGGGAGTGTGCAAGAGTGATTGGTCTAAAAATAGAGATTGACCTCTTGATTACAAGAGATATTGGATCATAGTGAAATAGATCGTAAGAATAATAACAACAAAAATTTTTGGAATGAGATGGTTGTAAGGCTTCAAAGTAGGGCGGTGTTCAAACCAACATAGAGACCCAGCATTGCAGTTGAACATATAGAAATATTTTGAGTATAGGTAATGCCGATCTGCATCACGCTCCTAGTAATCTTACTGTGTGCATGAATATGGAGGAATTCAGCAAGGTAATGAATGAAGTTATCGCTAAAATTGAGAAAATCGGTCAACGTTATTCGCAGCACGGTATGATTTATACAGATGCTAGTGTGAATGATAATGGAGTAGATGTGGGGTTGTTAGATCAAAAAAGAATGTGGAGATATTTTTAAAAGTCGATGATACCATATGTATAATAAACGGAGAACTAATCGGAATATTTGAAGGAATAAAACTGGCTGTGAATGACGGGGATAGGAAAGTAGTGATAATTGCCAAATCCAAGAGTAAAGTACAGAAAGTTATGCGCTACTCTTGTAAGAACCCCGTTTAAAAGGGAACTCAAAAGAGATGTACGAATGTTAAGAATAAAAGAGACAATCAGACTGAACTATGGAAATTGGAAATAATGCTTGTGAAAACGTCGATTAAATGAGGGCAAGGATTGTGTGACAGGGTGGAGGATGTTGAACATTTGATATTAGCGCATACTGTTTTCGATTTCTTAGAATCCAGGAATATTTTCTAAAGACTAGTATTGCAACAAGATCCACTAAATCATCATAAAGCTTTATCCGTTCAAGTTCAGCAACAGGTCATTGTTAACCAAGTTCTATCGAAGGGAACAATAAATACTCCAACTTGAATAATGAAATATTGGGTTCAAGCAGACCGCTTTCATAAATCTCTTCAGACATATTTTCAAAAAAAAAACTCTTACTATAAATATCTGTGAAAAAATTTGTAAAAACAGCTCTTCACTCTCACACGAAGGGACTATTAAAAAGCCACTTGAATCAAATGAAATATTAAATATTAATCTTTTCGGGATATAGAGGTGGCCTCAGTCATAGAAGTTTAGTGTGAATAGCTTCTATATTAATCAGACAAACAAGTCTTTGGATTCGGTTTGGAGTTTTTCCTCCAACGCATGTCTAGGCCACCAAATTACGCGCAAATGAGATTATGTGTGTGATAACCGAAGCGTACAGCCAGTACACGCGTCTGGGTTAGAAGCTTCATAATTTATCAAATGTTACATTTTTCCAAGTAATCTTCCGATCTAACCAGATCACCCACTTTATAGTATACTAGACTCTATAAAGAATGAACAGAGCTGGATGGTACGAGCCCCAAATTTTTGTAATTCTATAGTTTCCCAAAGAGTCCGGTGTCTTGTGGCAAGAACCTTCTCAGTTTTTGGTACAACCCTAACAGTAAAATCAACGCTGTTGTTTAATTGAACAAGCAGTGAGTTAACCATAAGAAACTACAAGAGACGAGATAGAACTCTACCATGAGGACATTCCTTTCTTTAAGTCACAGTAGTCATATCACTGTCCAAGTCAGTAATAATTCTGCCTAACCTTAGTGTGGCGTTAAGCCACCGAACAAGTATGGTCTTTGGTATGCTTGTTGTTTGGTATGTGGGGGTTTTCAAATAGTTCATGATCCCTGAAGTACTTTTTAACCAATCGCTCCAAACATTTAAATAGAAAAGACTTATAGGTCAAAAACTTTTTCCCTACGGTCATATCTAGGTTTCTATCATTTGGTATGAACACTACCCTGACTTTTGTCCATATTCTTGGAACGTATTCCAAGGCCAATCTGGCACTGAAGATATATGTAAGGGGTCTAAGTTGATTTTCAGTCCAGGAGGCTGTACTGAATTCAGTTCAGGAGGCTGTACTTCAAGCTGATCCATCGAAAACTATATTTGTCACAACCTTTACCACTTAGTTTCAATCTCTGAACGATGTTTGGAAGGACGCTTTTGAGTGCTGCAAATTTATTTTTATAAGCAGTACCCTAACCATTTCAATCATGTTCGGATGGTGGGAGATAATTACCTCTGACACTCTTCAGTTTTTTTTTGTGCCACATTTATTGTGGCCCTACTTAGAGCAAGGAATAAGTGTGGCTCTTCTTTATAAAATAAAAGAAACCAAATGCTTCCAACGTTGGCACAGATTGTTAATCGAGACGTCAAGACAGGATGACGAAGTATGTCATCCGGTTCTCTCTTTTGGCCAAAATTGTCCATTTGTTGGCCTTCAATTCCGGGTTTTGGCCTTTCCAGCGACTTCAGAATATCCGAAGGTACTAGGATCGGGCGCATGTGACCAAAAATGTAACTTTTCCTGATTCACCATCGATTCACCATTAATGTCAAAAACTACTTTGAAAGTACGACGATAAACGAATATGAGGTCGCGACTCATTGTAGATACACTGGATAAATGAAAAAAACCAAGAATAGAGACTTTGTGGAGATTTAAGAGCTACCTCAGAATTCTGTTTTGTTATTTAGACACATCTATAGTATTTTCTTCCTTTAAGCAGTTATTAACACATCTCGAAACAAATGTTGTTCGAATTCGTGACAAAAATAGTCCGCTATTTTCGTAGATTCGAGACATGTATAAGAGTAGTTAAAAAAACGGGCAAGTAATGGCCGAAGCATATAAGGTTAGTTACACGTCTGTGCTATATAGATCTAAGGACTGACGTACCATATGTGTCATACAAAATATAGTAATAAAAAAAACCACAAGTATGCATAACCGCACACACCAATTAATCACACGTCTACATCTTGGTAACACATGCTTGACAATAATTCAAACCCGCGTGCAAAAACCAATATCTCAATAATAAACGCCATTATTTGTATACAAAATGTAATCCTCCAATTCAACAAAACTGTAAAACTTAAGACTCTAATTCGATAAAGCAATTTATCTTATTATTTTATTTTTTGTATATACAAAAACAGGTTCAAGATAACAAATAAAATATAAAAGAATTTCATTAAAAATTTTCCATTGATATGCAAAACACCCAGAAGAATCCACTTGGCATAAAACGAAAGAATTTGCTGCGCGATTCTCTGCCATAAACTTATAATTGTGTTTAGCGAAACGCAATATATAGTGCGAGCTATACATAAAGGGCTCGTCTTCGTTTAATTTAATCCAAACAAATATTTCGTCTTATTGAAAATATTTTAATTAATAATCTTACTAATCATTAGATTAGCATATTCATAGTTCATTAAAACGATTTTTTTTTGTTTCTAAATATTTTCTTATTAATTAACAAAAATCTTATAGAGATTTTAAGAAGATGAATATGTATATAAGGTTTTTGTTTTTTTTTCTCGATAGATTATTAATTAGCATATTCCTAACTGTATATTATATAAATAATAGACAATAGACGGAATAGTAAATTCTTGTTAGATTCTTGATTGCTGATAACTTTAATTAATACACAATCAATTTGTTTCTTTTTCGTGTGCTATTACTGGTTCTGGTTGTGCTAAAAACGAATCTTCTATCTACTTGCCATTTCTTAAGTTGCCATTGCAAAACGAACGAAAATTAATTTCACTCTGGAGAAAATTATCGAAAAGATTATTTGTTCGTAAGTAGTTCGCCTTACGTTTACTCACGTTGAAAGATTGGGATACTGGCAACTGCATATAGTAACAAAAGGTAACTGGGGAGTTACAAACTCATCCAGCATGTATGATACCATTGGATGGTAAGGTTAAAATTTTATCTCATAATTTTTATAGGCCTAGATTCGACTACAATCGTCATTGTGGCTACACCACCACTCAAGGTTACACCTCCACATTAAGGGTTCAACCAATCTACAGATTAAATCACTCTGAGAAACACAGAAGTAGCCAGAAGAATGTAAGAGAGGTTTACCTCCAAAACCTTGCAATAAACCACACAACAGACATTTACATCTTGTTTTTAAATAACTTCATTTCGTTCGTGTAGGTCAGTTGGTACCCTTCGAAGAGGGTGGATAAAAACGAAAAAGTTTGAGCTTCCTATATACTGAACAAAACCAGCTTCGATTTCTGTGGGTTCACACCCAAATTACAGCTGCTAGGCCATATTGAAAAAAGTTAATGTACATTTTTGCCAAATGAGATCACTGAGGGATATTTTCGAAGACTGCCATAGCAACCTGATCATAATCACCTTAAAGCTTTAGCCATCCAAGTTCACTAAATGAAATATAGCGCCGCGACTCATAAATCTGATTTCATAGAACCCAGCCCGATAAGCTGTAACGATCCTGTATTTTAGCAAATTGTTTATCTACCTCCCAAGACGTTTACTTAGGTTTGAACACAAAACTCCGAAGCAATACCGGTTGGTGTTATCGTGCGAGCTATTAAATTAGTCTCAATAGTTTTAGCAACGTAATATTCACATATAACGAAGCATTGACGAGTTATGTAATATTTTAGAGATAAGAAAGTTGGTTCACCAGACCAGGCGGTCGATGAAAATTTTCACTGAGAGTGTTAAGCGGTGTAAATGGGAAAGCCCAACGTAAGTATAAAGATTCTGTTAGCTTATAGCATTTTGTGATTTAGCCAGAACTTTTGATTTTGAAGCCAGATTCTCGGTTTGATTATAGGCAATTACAAATTCCGAAGTGGTAGAATGACTTGTGATATTGAAAGTTCACGGAAGAGACACAATACTGATTATGAGTATGTAAAGCGCTGTAGCGCCTTTAATATTTTGTTTTATTTCCAACTTAGTTATGTTTCCGGCTTCACTTTAACCGTGTTCAGTCAATTCTCTTTAAAGTGGATAAACCAGAACGAGAAAGTTTGAACTTCTTGTACCGAACAGGATCAGTTTGCATCATGCTATTTCATACCCAGATTACAGCTGAAAAGCCATATAACCACCCTACCGCTTTACTTCTTCAAGTTCAGTTACATAAATCTAATGCCACAACTAATAAATCTGATAGCAGGTGATTCACCACGGTGAGCTGTAACGATCTTGGATTTAAACATATGATGTATGAACAACTCTCGAATGAGCCAAGCAATGTGGTGAAACCAACACCTGAGCTGATCGACATGAAGCGGGCAATGAGAGTGTTCACTAAAAGTGTTAAGCGATTCAACAATGTCTTCATCCGAAAATGTCGAAAGTGTGACGCTATTGGTTATCCAAAAACGTGAAATCATTTCGAACCACAAGAGTTGAAGAGAATACGTTGATGTCAGCATCACCTGATCATTATAAAGCTAATAACCCAACGTTAGTATCAAGATTCTGTCAGCTACACTGAAAGAAAAGATTTGCGTTCTTTAACAAAAAGCATAGTAAATACTGATAAAAACTTAGTAGTTTTTCAGCCAACTAAGCGCTTTTCAAATAACGTAAAGTTGATTGATTAAATATAACTAATGCTTGGTGATTCAATTTTTTTTATAATTTTTTTTGGATTGCGGTATTCACTTTAGCATAGTAATTTTTACTATGTGATTTGCTAAATTCTGGTATAACAGTAAACCACTTTTACAAATAGCAAGATGAATATTAAAAATAAATTACTAAGTATCGCAGTTCATTTAGTAGATTTTACTAATCAATAATTGACCTCAAAATTGATTTTAATAAAATTGATTAGTAATATCTACACAGCTTTGGTAAATTTTACAATGGTTGTTTATCGCATTTAACAATAATTTACTAAATATTGTTAATATTAGCAAAGCAAAAGTAGAACAATTGAAGTTTAAATTTTACTAAGCAAAGTAATATTTGCCAGATATTATGTAATATTACTCAGCTTTTAATCGTTTCCACAAAGCATATGCATTATTTGCAGAGCGCGGTTTATACAGACATATATATATATATATATATATATATATATATATATATATATATATATATATATATATATATATATATATATATATATATATATATATATATATAATACCACCATTACATATTTTGCACCATTATGTATTACAACTAGGAAAAACTTAAAATAAGACATTCATTCAAATTCCGGTAAAATTAAATTTTATTAAAATAATTAGAACTTAGGTACACCAAATCATCGGTTATTCCAAATAAGGATACTCCAAATTATTGAAATAATTTCTGGTACTTTCATTTACTACCCGGACTGGCCAACTTTGTTTGAGCATCGTTAAGGATGAAACACGGTAACAGCTATACATTGAACGGACCCGAGAAAAAAAAAATATTTTGTTGATAATAAATTCATCCACATGCCTTAATTTTTGGCATATAACATTAATAAAGAATATTTACCTGAATTTGTGGTAGTATTGTTGTCAACACTGTATATATAATACTGCAAAAAGTTTATGCAGCAAGTGGTGCATCTATGAAATTATAAACAGATCTGGACACCATTTGTTCAGAGCGACCTTCCACCTGTAGATCAATCAATATATTTAAAGAAAATATCTAGTATTTATCAAGAAAAAAATACTTGTTTTACCTGATTCTTCATGGAATTTCATATATCATTCTTTCTGTTGGACGTGGTTTTCCTTTGCTGAAACTAGCATCTCTGGAATTTAAAATTCTTTATAAAAGTACTTTTGTTCGGCCAATCAGTATTCATAAAGCGTATCTATAGAGAAATTTTATTCGAATAATATAAAAATAACGTAAATTAAGGATAAAAATTTAGTTACATATATGTATGTACATTTCAATAATAAATGTGGTCAGTTTACCTTTACAATGCACACAACCATTTTACTACTGCTTAGTAATATACGAATTTACTTACTAATATTATAATTGGTTTACTTTGCTGTTGGAATGGCCGCCACGGCGTCTTTTAAAAATCAAAAATTTATTCTGTGATAATAAGGCAAATGGAATACTCATGTTTTCCTGAAAATTCCTGAAAACAGTTTTCATGAAAATCGTTAAGGGATACAATTTTCTGTATTACTTTTGTCAATTATTCACCTTTACATAGTTCTAAAATCGACAAAAACACTATATATAAAAATGTGTACGGAGTTATGTATATAAAATTAGCGTCACTCGATTATTTTTCATTTTGCCCTATTGTTGCAGATTTATTTATTAAGTGCACATCACTCATTTAAAATAACACTATATTTAAATTGATTGCCAACAAAAACTTACCTGAAAAACTTATAAAACTTCAACTTTATAATTTATCACTATTTTAATGTTAAATATGCATCTCGATGCGTCTACAATAAATTCACGAGTATAATGAGATTATGAAACATAAAATTTCGAATTGGTTTGGTTTGGCAAAATATTTCTCGAATGGTGGGAGAGAAACTACAAATGCTTAGTAATTAACACAAAGCTTTTTATATGTTACCAATCCTTTGAATACATTTAGTAAGCAAACAGTAAACTTTATAGATTATTTTGGAATAAACCGAATTAGTAATGTTTGTACCGATATGGTACGATATTTATTATTCAACATGCTATTTCATGACTTGCGCAAAAAATGTGATGAAATGAGACTAAGAGTAAAACTATTCTTGACGAAAATTGGTTGTTCTGATTTGTATATAAAATGCAGAAATCAGGAAACGCAGAGCATGTCAATAATTAAAAGTAAGAATTTTAATGAAATGATTGCAATAAATATTTATAATGATCGCTATAACTTCTTTCAATTACCAAATGAATATTTCCATTTTATAATGGCATTATTTTTTTAGTAACAATCTATGGCTTAACTCCCCTTATCGCGTCTCAACTGAGACCTTACGAGCCATTTTAACATTGGTGCGCATTGTAGGTGATCATTCCAACGGATATTTTTACACACAAACGTGTTTTTATGTCATCCGATTTATGTTTATTTTTTGGTCAACGGTGGGAATCGAAACCGCTGCATAAGAAACTCTCTTAACCCTTAAAGTACAACCGGCGACTTTTTCTGGTATGGTTGTTATCTAAATTGTTTAAACTTAAAAAAAATGTAAGATGTACATTTTCTTGGATATTTCCATAACATTTCCTAAAAATATAAAACGATTTTTTTAAGATATCAAAATGATTTGGCCTTCAGCCTTCCCTTATAGCAGTGTTATAAATAATCAGCTGTTGTGAAATTTTATTTTGGAATAGCACAAATCATTTTTAAAATTTGCACATGCTGTTTACAACTTTTCTGTGTGATAATAACAATGGATTTCTGATTATTAGAACTTAAGATAAATAATTTTCGAACAAAACCTTCATTGTAATTGTTACAATGTAATTAGTAATAATTACAAAACAAAGTAAAATTTGAGAGAATATAAACTACTCTCAAAATATATATACTCTCAAAATTTACATTATTTTGTTATTATTACTAATCACATTGTAAATATTACAATAGAGGTTAGTTTGAATATTACTAATCTTAGTTTTTAATAATCATAAATCAATTGTAATATTCACACAGCAAATTTTTAAACTGCACATACAAACTTTAAAAATGATTTGTGCTATTCGCAAATAAAATTTTACTAAGCAAAGTTAGTAAATATCACAAATCAATTTTTTTCAGTGTATAACAGTTTGTGATCTATAGACAGAACTTCCGATTTAGCTGCCAGATTCTCGGTTTAATTTAGGCAGTCGTGATATACCAGAAATGATTTTCGAAAATCTTAGAGAACTCTTACCAACAATTTAGAGGAATGCTAAAACTAGAGACAATTATTCGCATCGAATCATCTTGTAAATATATAAATGTTAAAGCGTCATCGTTTTTCTCTAAAAATCAGGATTATTGCCAAGATTCACGAAAAACTTCATGCCAAGGAGACATTTAAAAAGTTCCAAAGACAAAATTGAAAGGGATTGTTTTCGTCGAATAGTGACGGAGACCAAAGAGTGGATCCACTACAATAGTGCAGAAAATCGTGGAATTCGTGGTAAGAAACTACATTACTATGCATCTCGTGAGATGAGTTCAAAATGATCTACTATCAGTAACTTCCACCCAACGAAATCATCGCTGGAGAATACTATCAACAACAATCGATACAATTAAGCCGAGCATAAAAGCTCAATCGTTCACAATATGCCAAAAGACATACAAAGTGACCGTTAACTTTGTAGACGCTTCAATGTAGCATCTTCTGGTTGTTAACACGCCGAGTAGTTTTGCAAAATCAAAACGTGTAAATTTCATTCACATTTCGTCGACACACAGTTTTTTATCATTTTGCCAACAAAACCAACTGACAACAATAACCGAATAGTATATAAAAAGTGATAAGTATATAAAACAATAATTAAAAAAATTAATTACAAATGCACAATAAATTAATGCTAATTTATTTCAGTTTTTTGTATTTTTAAACACAAAACTGTTTTGCTTTAAGTTTTTCAAACTAGAACACTCGACACCTATAACCTTGTATATGTACATAGTTTATTGTTGTCCAGAGGGTAAAACTATAATGGTTACAATATAAACTGGAAACCGGTAGCTAAATGGTTTGGAATTCTAGAATTTGGCCGGTGGGGAGGACAAGCTTTCGAGAAACTGATATCAAAGTCTGAGAAGAGTTTGATTTGTTAACTACTTCCTAGTTTAGGTGTAGTTCTTTCAATGTAGGCGCTAAAATCTCAAATACTCACTGTTTAATCTTTCAAGTGAAGCTTTTACTATAATAAAGTTTTTACTATAAGTTCGGTTATGTTTACTATGGAAAAAGTTTCGCCAATGAGCTTTTTTTCTTCGGCCTTCTTTAAAATAATAATAATTGAGTTAACTTATTATAGCTATAACGTATTTAGTCGGAGCTTTTTATTTGTCGGAGCTTTATAGTTATAGTTGTATTTTCATTATCATCCCAATATATTATTGGGATGATAATGAAAATATTTACTCTCCTCCAATCTATGGTTACTTTTAATACCTGTTATCTTATTATTTTTCAAAACTGTAGATCCCCCACGTAGAGCCTATAAGTTCAATCGTAATAAAGATATTTCATGCTTAGAATAGAAAGCTCACTTATACAATATATAATTTACGGCATATTTCGAGCCCGATTTTTAAACCAATTTTCTGAATTAAGACCGAGTAGATTATGACCGTTTAGCATTTGGGGACTCCTGATGGTGAATTATGACTTTCATTTTTGAATACGAATGGAAAACTGTTGCTTATTTTGCAGAAAAAGGTCTATGTTAAGCTCCAGTAAATGTGCTATAGTCAAATGATATAAGCTGCTCCTATTACGCAAAGATATACATATTATACTTGACTCACTGCGATTTGGTTCTATGAGGGCTATTATTTTTTGAGGATGTTCTTGTGCTCGAGTTTCATTATCAAATAGATAGAACTTATTGAGCTTAGCTCGAGAAAACACGAGAATATATCTATATCTATATCTATATACATGTATAATATATATATATATATATATATATATATATATATATATATATATATATATATATATATATATATATATATATATATATATATATATATATATATATATATATATATATATATATATATATATATATATATATATATATATATTGGAGGTTGATGCATGAGCACAATAAAAAGTTCTTTTTAAATATGAGATTAAGAATTTAACCGGAATTCCGGATATAGTACCCGAAATCAAAGAACAATGAGTACAATGGTCCAGCAACGTTCCGACTCTTGAACCAATAAGCATTGTTTATTAACGAACCAGATTGTTTGTCTTCATTTTGATTCATCTCAGTAGGTTCTGGTCTAATTGAACTATTACTAATGAATATTGTGTTCAGACGAATCTCAGGCTAAAGGCTGCCAAATAAGCAAATTGGTTAATCCAATCTTATTGGATGTTTGGGCTATTTTCACCTTGATTTTTAAGTCTTTTCCAAATAAATTTAACAAGTAATTGTGCACCTTGTTAAATCCGAAACTAATACGATTTGTAAACGTTGTATGCACATTGCGACTGTTTTCCATATGCCATAATACATCCCGCACCTTTCACCAAACAAACAAACATACATAATTCTTGTGTTCCAATATGATGTCATGTATAACTTGTATTCAATGAAAAATTTTTCATTCAAACGAGATAGATTTATGTGTGCGAATATTTTTATGTGTCAACTATGCTCAAAACAAACGAAACACGGAGGAAATTCCACCACGAGGAAACATAACGAAATTACATCAACAATCCGTCAATATATTAACCAAATTTTTTTTTTTTTTTTTGATAACATAACTGGAATATCACAAGATTTTGACAAATTTCATTTTCACAATAAGTGAAGACAATAACATACCGCGCACACCACCATCACCGCACCACAGCCACAACTCGACTTGAAAATGGTGACTATATTAGAGGATCAAAATAAAAAAATAAAAATGAAAATGTTGTCTTCTATCATGTTTTCGACAAGCTGTGACATATTTTTGTAACAACATAAAACAGGAAAAATGAAGAAAAACCACCCTTAAATCATATAATAACAAGTCGAATACACATTTTGTTGGTTCTCGACTTTCTATATATGTACAGCTATGGTGCTCATCATTGTTGTTGCTGTTCTCATATTCGAAACCAAACCACAGAACAAAAATGAAAAACGGGAAAAATAAATTTCCATCGATGTACCATCCGCATATATATATCTGAGTGTACATGTTGTACACACACACACAGAGATATAGATATGAGATAAAAAAAATTATATTTCAGTACAAAACCACTTTTCATAATCATTCAATGATTTGCGTAATACAGATTTTTGGTGGTGGCTGAATTTGGTTGGGTTTAATAAAATTCGCGATCTGTTGAAATGATGTTGTTATACTACTACTGTGTGTGTGTGAGTGTTGTTTTCGTGGTGTTGTAATTTTTTTTTTTTTAATCATGAAAAATGTGTGATTGACATTTTATTCTACTTCTGTGTTGCGTATACAGAGTTGATTTGATTTCAGATTTTATTTTTTGTTGATACGAGTATATACAAAATGTTCAGTTTATTGGAAAATGTGTACGTATACCACAAACAAAAAGGGAAAGCTATTTCGAGGACGACTGGAGGTTAAGTTGAGTTGTAAGTTATATATTTCTGTATATGTGACAGTTTGCTCTACATCTTAATTCATTATAGTTTAAACAGCATCTAATCGGTTTGGTTATACCACATCTGTCAAATACAGATTCCACAACCTTCAATTTAAACAGTCTCCACCGTTATAGAGTTTTATTTTTCATGTTAGAGTACACATTAGCGTGATATAAAATTATACGAAATAACCCATTTATACAACTGGACTGTAACTTTCTAAGAACCAGCCCATGAAACGCTCGTTCCTATATATGAACTCCAAACTGTTTGATCTTATAGGATGGCTATTATCAATAGCACCAGTCAAAACAAAATTATCATTCTCTCGCCTTGAGTTAAACGCGGCATTATTACTTATAATAATGTAATTAATGAAACACGTACAACCATGAAACTTGAAGATGTTAGCACTTACGCTTGGCCAGATTCTACTATTATATTATATTGGATTAGGAAACCCAAACCGCTTCAAATCATTTGTGGCAAATAGAATATCAACAATTAATAAAATATCACCAACATGGCATCATGTGAAATCTTAAGAAAATCCCAGATAACTCCTAGAGAACTAATCCACATATCCGGTGGCACGGACACTTTTCAATTGAATGTCATGGAGGTTCTTCTGGACTTACCATTAAAATTACAGGCAGAGCTGGAAAAAAATGTAGTGGTAATGACAATAACAAAGGAACCACACATATTTTCAAATTTATTAAATAAGATCTCTACTCCCAATAAAAATAAGCGTACGGTTACAAATTGTTTACGGTTGATCAACAAATGCAAACATAAAAAATAAACAATGGACAGCTACATAAATTTCAATGAACTTAAGAAAACAGATATAACAATTATAAAATTAACCCAAGAGCAGGATTTTGGAAGGGAATATGCCAGCATATCTAAAGATAGAATACTAGATAAAAATAGTAAGCTAGCCTCATTTTATCTATTCCAGGATGAGACTAGACTACTACATGTGATGGGACCTCATGACACGGCAGCCATGTTAGCTGATGATGGGATAACCTGGCACTTTATTCCTCCACGCACTTCACATTTTCTGATAGGTGATTCACTTAAAGCCAGAGATGATTATAAGTAACATGGGGTTAAAAACCAGATGGCACTTGGTCGAAAAGATAAAACAAGATTTTTGGAAACGATGGTCTTCAGAATATTTTTACGAACTTCAACAAATCAGGGAAACCTTGCAACCAAATTTAGCATTTGTTGCTAGTATTAGTAAGGGACGGACAACTACCTGTTACAAGATGGAGGCTAGTACAAGTTCCTGATCCTTATGCTGGGAAGGATAATTTAGTGCGAATCGTGACAGTCAAACGAAAGGGCATTATTAAAGCCTGGGAATATTTCGAAGCAAGCTCAAAATGGTGCTTCATAGAGGACACATGTCCTATATGAAGCAATTTGCTTAACATGCAATAGTTAAATAGTTTCCCACGTTAATAATAAATTCGGACCTCACCAGTGGTAATCCGAATAAAGTCCAATGAAAGTTTCCTTTCAATGAAGTCAACCTTAAGGTACACCATAAAGTTTCTGACAAAGAGAATATAAGAAATCGACCTAGAAAGATTCATACACCAACACTAATTCAAAATCAGTAGATGTGTCCAAACTGTGCGATCACATAACAAAACTCAGTGGCGTCAGTCAAGTAAATCTCATTCCACGGTTGGACTCTGTGGCGTATTTCTGCTAACTAAACTATTGTTAAAAATCACACACACTTTTTTAAAGACCGATATTACTGAGATCGCTATCTTCACCTGCAACCAAAAATGTTTGTTGCAAACTTAACTATTGAAATACTGGCCAACGTGAACAAATCACAGATAAGTAAATTCCAAAATAATACAACTGGTTGTGCCTCAAAAATGTAGCAAACCAGTAAAAAGGAAGATGAACCAACTTTAATATTGACATCGAAAGATGATGCAGCAAATTATAGCTGTAAAAGAACATCTCGTTCTTGGTACGGGACAAACCCTAGTGTTCTCTGAGTTACATATATTGAACCATTCTTTTAAATTGACGTTGACTATTTATGCCAGTTTCAACTTCGCCTAGTCAGAAGATCTCTTCTTGAATTATTTTCTTGACTATCAAGTGAAAATCTGGTGTACCATCAACATATTTTTTGATTGGTCATTCCACAACACACCCTTTAGATTATAATCTGCAACACGCTAAACTATCCAAATGGTAACGGATCGACAAAATGAATTAGGTCATCTGGAAGAGATGATATTTTGACAAGACGAACCAAAAAAAAAGATAACCATAATATGTGCTTAATGATGTCAACATAAATTAAGAACTCACACCATATCCAGATAATTTAACGTTTTCTGAAAGTTGTGAACCAAGTCAGCAGGTAAACATCGAATCCACACAGCTTTTCGACACTGAGAACATAGGTTAAATCACATTCGAATATAATTTATTAGTAAGTAACAAAAAGCAGTGAATACAAATATTATTGAATACAAATATTTTTTTTTTTTTTTTTTTTTTTTTTTTAAATATCATTACCAGCTTTATTAAAAACGATTTTTTTTTAAATTATAACTAATATATACAGTTGTAGCTGATAAGATAAGTGGATCACGTGCCTGGTCCACTGATTCTTTACAAAAAAAATTATATTTAATTAGCAATTTTAACAATAAAAGAAATAAAAATTAATAAAATTTAACACACATTATAATAAACCATTACTGTACAAAAAATCACTGCTTTCTTTTTTTTTTTTTTTTTTTTTTATAATTGTTAAACTAATAAAACAAATAGATGGTCAATATTTTTCGTTTGATAAAGCCATGTTTTAAGAGTTTTAGTAAAAAGAGAAAATTTATTACACATTCGGATATCAATCGGCAAATTGTTATAAATTATTGGTGCTGCAATATCGAAACAAGTTTTTCGCAGATCTAATCTAAAATTTGGAACATGCTTAACAAAATTCTGATTAGTACGAAGATTATAACCTGCGTGAGTAACAAAATTATTACCACTTTTAATATAAAATAGTCTCAATACCTTGAAAACATATATATGACGCAAGGGTAGTATGTTTAGATTACGAAATAAGGGCCACGAGGGTGAATATGATGGTTTAAAAGACAAAATTCTTAGTAATTGTTTTTGTCGTACGTATATAGGAAGTAACATCGTTTTGCAGGCACTACCCCAACATGATAAACCGTATTGTAAAATTGAATCCGCTAAGGCAAAATAAATCATTCTTAGTAAATATTGCGGACAGTATAAGCGTAAAACATACATTTTCCTCGAAACCAATAATAGTTTAGATTTTAAAACTTGAATGTGAGCTTTCCAGTTTAAATCTTTATCAATTAAAATACCTAAATATCGAAATTCATTAACTGGATTTATTAAGAAACAATCATTAATAGAGCACTGGTTGATTTTGATGCATTCAAATGCATGGTATGTTGTTTGGAGATCTGCTGCTAGAGTGTTTCTAAAATGTAGTAATTTCGTTTTGGGACTCAGAACAAAGTTATGAGCTTTTAACCATACAGATAAAATGTTTAAATCACGATCTATGATAGTAATATTGTCTTTTATACTGGGACTAGCGTAAGTAAACGAGAGATCATCAGCAAAAGCAGTTAATGACCCACAGAATTGTTGCTGAAATAATCCATTTACATAAACTAAAAATAATAAAGGTCCTAAAACAGAACCCTGTGGTACACCCACATTAATTGGTAATTCATAACTTAAATGTTGGTTTACTCTAACTACTTGGGCTCGTCCATTCAAGTAGGAACACAACCATTTAAGACTTGAACCTCTGAACCCACAGCAATGCAGCTTTTTCAAAAGTGTGGTATGTTCAACGACGTCAAATTCTTTAGTTAGATCTACAAAGAGTGTTGAAACTTTGAGTCCTTTATCAATATTTTCAGTTACTTGTTATAAGAAAGACAAGACAGCTTGCTCTGTATTTTTGTTTTTCCTAAAACCAAACTGAACGGGAGAGAGAAAATTAATTTTGTCTAGCCAAGAAATAATTCTGCTTTTAATAGCTTTTTCAAATATTTTAGAAAAAACAGAAAGTAGTGCAATTGGTCGATAATTATTAAGACTAGTTCTATGGTTATTTTTATAAATTGGAACAACTAATGCTCTTTTTAATGATGTAGGAAAAACCCCTATATCAAGACTAAAATTGAAAATAAAAATTAGCACATCAACTAGAAAGTATGCCATTTTTTTAACAATAGAATTAAATATGCCATCCAAACCAGGAGAGGAATTGTTTTTGAGCGTAGAAATAATGAGATATACTTCTCTGGAAGAAATTTCCGGAAGAACACAACTATTTATTGATTGATAATGTTGAGATATTATTCGATATTTGTCAGCTTCTTTCATAAGGAGTGTAGCATTACATGAGTTACCAACACTTGTAAAATACTTGTTGAATTCATTGGCAATTTGCATTGAATCTGAAATTAAACGACCCCTTTGATCAATAATTTTTTTAATTTTGTTTGGATCTGACTGTCCGTTTATTATTTCATTAACTGTTCTCCAATTTTTGCGAGCATCGTTATTGTTATTACTAAATTGTTTAGAATAAAATTTTTTTTTGGTAATTTCAATTTGACAATTAACAGAATCACACAGCATTAAGCTATATTTCTTTAATCTCGTGTTGTTGGGGTGTTTTTTTGCAAGCAGACAACTCTTGTTTCTCTTACGTATAAGTCTCAATAAATCATCAGTCATCCATGGTTTTAATTTCATTTGTCGTTTTTCAACGTTCTTAATTGAAGTTGATTGGTAAAGATGGGCTTTAAAGATGCTTATAAAATTATCGAAGGCCTTTGAAACATCTCGGCACAAATAAACATCAGTCCATTCTTCAAGTAATAACAATTCCTGCAATTTATCATAATCGATATGAGAAACTACAGATATTCTTCTAGAATTGGATTTGGAATTAAAAGTAGTTCCTTATAATTTGATTTCAATTAAGCAATGGTCTGAAATATGTAGGTCTAAAACTCTGTAACAAACTTGCGAAAAATATCTTTGGTCGAATCTGTGTAAAACGTTATCAATACAGGTAGCTGTTGTGTTTGTGATTCTTGTTGGTTCAGAAATATTATCCAAGCCATGTTCCGACAGTAAAAGCAATAACCTATCTAACATTAAGTTATGTTTTAAAAAATCAATATTAAAGTCTCCCATTATAAAGAGGTTAGAATGATGTAGGTCTTGCAAAAGCATACTGAACTCATCAATAAAATTAGAAATATTAGTATAACCAAGTCGATAAATACAAATAATACAAACCAATTTAGAATTTATAAGAAATGTTAAACCTACAGCATTGATGTTTGAAAAACTAAATTAAATTGTTTACAATTTAAACTACTGCAAGCATAAACTGCAACACCACTCGAGCGTTTATCATTTAAGCAAGAAGTGAATAATTCATATCCCTGTAAACTATAATTCGCAACTTCATTATCATAGATCCAAATTTCAGACAAACCAATAATAAGAGGCTTTTGATTATCCGAATCAATATATGCAAGAAGCTTATCTAAATTCTTCCTTATACTACGTATATTTTGATAAACAAAATTAAAATTCATTGGCGTGATTATAGAAAATAACAATTATTTCATTGTAACCGTAAATGATAAAGGTGATTGATTCCTGTAACTTGAGGAAATTGTTAAAAACACGCTGACATTCGTCAAAATAAAAATATTGGTTAAAAATATTATTGTATAGCAAAATATTTAAATAATTAATTGAAAATATAATGTAGTGTAATCTAGCGAATATTATTAATTCTGTGAAACGGAGATGGTTAGAAACCTTCCTATAGGTCCTACAGATGAAACCATTTAAGTAGCTTTGATATATGTGAAGTGAGGGGCGTGTAACTTTTGTGCGGAAAGTCAGTTTGATTTATTAACCGTTGCTTTCAATTGTTGAAACTTCCTGTTTTCATCAAGAAAGATTTGGATTTTGATACAGCAATTGTTCTTCAGTTAATTCAAAGAATTAATGTGCTTTTATGTCGAGAAGATATCCGTAAAATTTTTTGAAAGTATAATAGAAATATTAAAAGAATTGGAATGGTACGAGTAAATCATAAGTTTGTGAATATCAAAATCTCAGACTGTTTTAATATTTCAACTGGACTTAGAGGATGTCCAGTTGAAATATTAGATTGGATGATATCAAGTTAACCAATTTACAATGGGACTTAGTGAGTTATAATTTGACTCTATAACTAAAAACAGTATGGTTTCTCACCTGACAGATCAACAGGTGTTTTACTAATTGTTCATCCATTGTACTTCGAGAATTCTTCAAACTACCCATTTAAAAGTCTCAAACCATACCGCAAACTATAATTATTGGTTAGATAGATGTACTAAGAGATTCTGTTTATATTTTCACCGTTATAGACATTACTGTTACACCTAATATATTGTTTTAACACGTCTACAGTTCATAGGCTACTTCGATACATCATTTTGTTAAAAGGTTGTAGCGAAACTCGAATGTGTATATCGGCAATAGAATCATCATGTTTACTGTGAAACACTAAACTGTTTCAGTTTGTTACTGGTTCCAACTCCATTACATACAAAACCTTCACATTAATTCATGTTTCTGTTCTTTTTTTGATTCAGAGTATATTACACCGAGTCCGCACGCAGTACATTTTATGTGCAGCACCGACAACTCAGCCTGATTTAACTCAGCCTGGTTATTTCACACTAATTTCTCTGAGTCCACTGCTGCTATGGTCCTTCTCATTCTTTCGTTAAGAACCATTAACTTTATTAGTTAAAAAAATTATCTGAAGAAACTGAAAAAAAATCTTATTTGTTTCTATCTTTCCAATCTTTTTTGGGACTCAAGGCACTGTCCTATTTTGCAGGTCTCTTATTTACGTTATACTTTACGCGATTACAGTCAAAAACGTACGGCTATAGCTCCGATTTACATAGAAGCTGCTACAAATTGCAAAACTCTATACCAGTCTATAAAGTACTGACATGGAAGATAGCTGGGCCCATTAAATCTGCACTTCAACAGGTGGTCATAGATGAGTTTATTCACACCACTGATATTAATTTTATGTATTTCAATTAAAACTGGTTTTACTAACCTGTTAACCCATTTTTTATATTCGGTAATTGATTCCCTCTAATCGAATTTTTTTTTCGATAATTCTCGTTTCCATTGATAAACTTGTTGATAACTGTTCATGATCTGCCTAATATTATAGCGAGTTGTTGATTAGAAATCCTTGTGTACGGTTTTCCTTTGTCCATTTTTATCAAAATTTTATAAAATACCGACTAATAATGTCATTAATTAGAATGCTCGTTGAAAATACATCTATAGTCAACCAATCGAAACAAACGCCTAAGATATACTAACTGACGTTACTGAAATTTCGAATTCATTGATGTTGAGACTTCATTTGTTTTTTCTTGTTTGAACATGATGCATTTCGATTGCTTAGTTTAAAATTTTATTTAGGTATGCTTTTCTTTTTTTTATATATTTATTTTTGCCCTCTACACAATTGATATTCAAAATTGTGTCCGTTACGAGACTGTGTTAGAGATTTTTAAATTAAATTACCCCGTTATCCAAACATAACTCTGACAAAACTGATCCTGTCTCAACATGCATTGTTTTTGTTCGAATATTTTTGAAAAATTATATAATTTTGGTAATTAAAAAATATATCAAACCGTTGCTCGTCTCCGTGCACTCTAGATCGAATAACGGTAAAATTACTACTCGGCTAAGCATACAATCCAATGCCAAATCGCAGACTAATGAGCATCAGTTAAACAACATACTCTCTATACATAAGCAGGTACCGTATATACAAACAATAATTAACATAATTATAAGTAAGTAAATAAACTACAAAAATATTATTATTAAAAATTATTTAAATTAAATTATACGATTGAATTGATTTGATTGTAATTTTTTATGTTTTGTTTTGTGTTTAAAATAAAAGGAAAAAAACTTTAAAATAAAAAAAAAAATTATTCAAAGATTTGACTAGACAATTTGTAATTTGAATAAGAATTTGAATAATTTTTTTTTGTTGTGATTATTATTGTTTGGCTGTGATGAATTTATTTTATTAATTAATTAATTTTTTTGAAATTTTTTTGTTGTAGTTTTATTAGCATTAAGTTTGTAATTTAAATTAGTTGAAAATACTACTTATAACGACGTACGGTTTGTGTAGTATTTATACGAGCCGAGATCAGCTGATTGTTAATGAATTAAGTAATTAAATCGAAATATTTAAATTAGAAATAACAAAAAATAAAATAAATGAATTCATGAATTATGTATTTTATTTGAAATTAATGCTTAAAAGTAAAAGTAAAGAATATAATAAGATGATTCATATGCAAGCGCGGTAATGAAATTTATAGGTCATTAGTCTGGCGTATGTATATACATATATGTGTCGCTACATATATAGGGCAGTGTAGAACTTTTTCGCACTCTTGTTTATGCTCAATGCACTCTCCCCTTGTGTCGAATAAATTGGAGAGCTTCGACAATGATCGTAAACTGTACATAAACAAACTGATCTAATGATCTCATATTTTAATTCAACTGTTCAAGGTACGTATACAGACAACATAATTTAACGTTTAAAAAAATGTACGCGGTAGCACATGCAATGTGGCGAGGTATAAGCAAGATAAATTGTATTTCTTTAAACTGCACCATGTAACGTGTTTAACGTTGCTCGAGACGTATGCAAGTAAAATACAAAATTTATGAACAAGGTATAGGCAGCGTAGGTGAGTTAACATGGTATAAATTTCGATTGGGTCTCACAGTAGTGCACATACCTTGGTTCACATCGTATAGTAATCGTGTTCATGATTAGCTCGAGCTAATAATTTCAGGGACACATAATGTTGTTATTACATAAATAGAATAGGAACTAACTACTTTAAGTCAATAAATTAATATGTCATCTTATGCAATCTATGTACGTATATGCATGTAGGTATTTCATGACAATAAAATATAATTGTATAGTTTCGACTTTAAAAGTTGTTTAGATTTACTATATAAAGTGTGACACTGAACAATTTGTTAGTCTAAGCAAGATGCATTCCTTGTAGTTGACTTGAATGGTTTTTATATTTTTCCATTGAAGTCATAAATTAACCATATATTTTGTCATTAACCGCATTACATTTAGCTTTATTTATACGCCTTTTATACAAAACTATTCTAAAACTTAATCTGTGTTACAATATTTCGAACTCGCAATTCGTAGGCAAATATGTTCTGGTGAATCAGTTGTCTTTAAAATCATTGATATTAAGGCACGAGAAGTTTTCGGCATTAACAGGTTTCAACCACACGTAGCACCACGAACTGAAAAAAGCTTTTTTCTGTTATAAGTAAGCCGGCTCCATCTCTTGACAAGTGTATGGCTTCAACCAATTGAAGTTCAATGATCTGTCCACACCAAATTATGATTTGGTGGTAGGTTAATAATAACTTCGCAGTAATACAAAATAATGAAGCAACTATATTATATAGTATAAACACCGCATCATAAACAAGAAAACAAAGCTGGGGTAGTAGCAAAATAAAGCAGGTCGTGTATATAATGTATCAGATCACCATCAATAAGGAATGCTTTTGAACAAGTATTAAGAAGAAACAGCATCCTCATAACCTACCCATCTTTACGAAACATAAACACTCTCCCCATCACATATAGGGTTTAATATGCTACAATACAATTAGAAATTTTGACAGTTATGTCACGTAGAAGAGGAGATCGTTTTTCAGGAAATAATTAACACTGGAAGTCTTATGTAAAAAGGTAAATTAAACAGAAGAGCGAGAATGCAAACTAGAGACTGCTACAACATGACCTATTGTTGGGAGAAGACCGTTGTGAGACAGGTTTGTTTGCACAACTGATGAGTCGTTATTGCGATAGAATTCCTGCGCAAGAGTGGTATGACGCTAAATCTGTTGGATTATACCTGAACATTGGATTATGCATGTCCATGCACTATAGTTCAACTTTACAATACTAAAATTCTTTTTACAACTAGGGCATGCATTGTAAAATGTGAATTACCGAGGTATTTTGTGAAGAGATGTATGGATAAGTGCATTTTATTTAAAACTATATCAAATATAAATGATTTTTTTGAATATTCTATTGCAGGTGCATACTGCAGGTAAATTTATGCATCATATGATTGAAGGTAGACTAAGATTTCAACAAAAGGACCTCCTTACATCCAACAATTATTTTGTATATATTGAAGAGACTTTACCACTCGAATCGCCCAACCGATTATCTAGACAAGTCCAGTAGTATAATAATACTCTAAAAGCATTGGTCTGATATGATGTGGTTTAAACCTGTCCCTTGGTATACTCGTAATATACATTATTTTTTTCCAGACTCCAGAACCTTCACATTCAAGAGAATTATATTAGATGTTACTGTTTACATACCTCCCGCATAAAAAAAAGAGAAAAAATCTACGAAATACTCTAGTGGTTAACCTCGAATCGAGCCATATGAAATAAAAGAGAGCAGTGACAGGCGATGCATATTTTTAAACGAACTTAAAGCAATGAGAGCTTAATTACGGCTTATCTCCAAGGTCAGGTGAGATTACGAACCATCCAGTAACCTTATAGATAATCAAGAGGTTCGGCTAGTGTCAGTATAATCTAGAATTAGCTATGATATCCATTTGTGCTGTGCTGGGTTTCGCAGAGGACATCAATTCAACCACTCGACAATTATAGAGTAAGGCAACCTAGAGATGTTGGAAATGAAAAAAATAGGGAACTATTTATAACATGGCATTTTATTGGGAGGATATAAAAGATTTTAAACAAGCACATCTCCAATTAGAAGAAGATTTGCTTCATTTGAACTGCAATATATGTTAACAACAATTGCATAGCAACAAAACAACTTAATAGCGGATAATAAACTATTAATGACAAATAATATAGAATGGTTACGGCTAAAGCAAAGTTCGGAAGACGCATCAGGTATTGTCGTAGGAGATATGTTCGGAGTTCTCACACAATATGAAAACATTAAGGAGCATGATAATCATATTATGGCATTATTTCAGAAACAAACATCAGTTAAAGACAATACGGTGACGTAATTAAAACACAACTCAAACATCATCAACAACGATTGAAGCATAAAATGCTCCTGCTAATTTAATAACGAGTTCGGAAGGATAGAGGAAACGCAGCAAAGGCTCCTCGACACGGTTTCTGATGCACAATGTAAGATATAATATCCGACAATTATCAAAACTACAACTAGACGTCTCAATTAACAAAACTACACGTTAACAAAAATATTTCGCATTGCTGTCAATTAATGAGGTAAATCGTTGTCAAAAACTCCAACCTACTCGATATTCGTGGGTCCTAATGAAACGACATTTAATGTTTTGTGGTTCTATTATAACCTCCTACAATGTTCAAGGAGTAGTCCTTAAGTGCAGATTACATGTTGAGACGTAAGGAGTCGTTCATCACAACATTTGGCACTGAGTCCACCAACTTCAGCAAATTATTCCATAGGTCAGCCCATCACGGCATCAAACTTAGAAATTTTAATTTAGAAATCAAAAGCGACTCTAGATACCACTTCATTAGAAGCAGTGGTAGCAACCATGAGGAAAAACGAATACCGGCCTAGTGAAAGAATTTTCTATACTTCGAAATATTCTGAACTATTATGTTCAGCAGGGTTCATCATGTTCAGCAGTGTGCTGTTGATTGACCTACTCTACTGCAACCATTATAAGTCTGAACGAACACTCGTTACGAACACGAGCACAATTATACCAGTGGCGCCCGGAATATGTTAATAGTGTTTGATTGTATCATGTTTGAACATTAGATCAAATCAAATGCTGGTTTAAACGTAATAATTATGATTTTGATAATTATACTGAGTACCATCTATTAAAATGACAATTTGTTGAATGTGGAAAATACACATCCATGCGCATCCTTCTTATAACTTTATTATATACAAATATTTATACATTAATCACCACCTATTGAGCCAAAGTATAACTTTTCCACAATGTTGAGTAACTGTTAAAAAAATATCATATGTTAAAACAATATAGTAATAAAGGGTGTTTCAACAGGTGCGCTTTAACTTTTTTCCGATAGGGACGACGAACGACGCCATATTTTTTATTGTTCTTTTGTCATTTGGAAACTTCACTAGTAGACAATTCATCATGGAACGCTACACACGTGAACAGTGATTGCAAATTTTTTATCAAAATAATCGTTCTGTTGCAATAAGTGCTTGAAGTGTTGAAAACATCGCAGCCGCCACGGCTTCAGTTCAAGAAGACGCGAATGTGTCGCTCATACGACGTTTGCAACAATTGGGCCTTTCTGTGACATCATTGTGGCGAATTTTACGTAAAGATCTTGGCCTACATCCGTGTAAGATCAAGAGCACATCGAATATGATGCAGATTTTCACTGAAAAATCATCTTCAGCGATGAAGCTTACTTTTGGCTTCTAACCCAGTAACGCTAGCAAACTATGCGTTACTGGGCAGGAAGCAACCCGTGACACGTGATTCATGAGGCAACGTTGCATTCCGAAAAAGTCACTGTTTGGTGCGGATTATATGCCGGCGGCGTCATTGGGCCTTATTTTTTCATCGACGATAACGATCGCCACGTTACAGTTTATGGAAATCAATACCGCGATATGATAAACGATTTTTTTGGCCGCAATTGAATGGAATGGACTTGGACGACATGTGGTTTCAACAGGACGGGGCCACATGCCACACAGCACACGATACAATCGCGTTATTGAAGACTTAGTTCGATGAGCGTGTTATTTCGCGAAATAAGTATATTTGTAAGGTGCCATTTAAAAAATATTAACCACTCCTCTGAAGATGGAGGAGCACATCTATGCCTTCCTGAATAATGTTCAAGCTAGATGTTATTATAACCGTAGCAGATAAGGTTATAAAACCAGTCATATAAGCAAAGAATAAACGAAATTATTCATCATTGGAAACCCCGGTACAACATACACAAACTCTTAAGTCATCGCCACAAACGTAACCCAATATTATGCGCGCCATCCAGCTCAAATATGTCATAACCTACATCCAAGGTAACAAATATACTAAACCATACACAAATCATTCATACAATATATATAATCTGAAAGTAAACTGATAAACTCTACAGCTGAACAACTGACTATAAAAATCTAACGAACAAGTGTGTAGGTGGAATTTAGTCAAAGTCAAGAATTACATTTCATAATATAATTAATGAATGGAATTTTTATTATTCCATTCAAATTACGCACATGTACACTGTATGTACCACAGCTATACGTGTATTGATCGAAAAGTCGTTTTTTTTTATTACAACCGACTGTCAACAATTCAATTTTCAACTGTTGTCTTATATATATGTACCTAAAACTAATCGTAATGTTAAATCTCGATCGAGCATTTTGATATACATACTCGGGGGTACATATAGTGAATTACAACAACTTGTTCCGAATCCACTTACTCGTATATGTGTGTACGAGTATATATAAAAGTTCAAAATCTTTGTTGTGTATATAGAAATGATTTAAAGTATTAAGACAACGTACAAACAAAATTTAAGCGTGGGATGATCTCAGGGACGTTTAGGTTAGATATATGTTAGATCGAGTTAAGACTATATATACAACAACAATTTTTTTTTATATATATGTACGAGTATATCTTATATACTCCAAGTTGATTGCGCTGTTTTGATCTTCATCGTTTGTTAATGCTGCTTCGTCTTATTTAACTTGTTCTTCTTATTTTTTATTATTATGATTTTTCGTTAAGTTTTAAGATTTCGAAACAACAAAAAAAAAATTTTTTTTTCGAAAAAAATAAAACATGAACATAAATTTAGCGGTTTTTTGATAAAAACTAACAAAACTTAATTTTTGTTTCTTTTATAAATTTTAATTAATAAAAAAGTTTAAGAAATCGAAAAGAAAATAATAGTAGTAATAATAATTAAGGTAACATAATTTATACAAGACAAAATAAAAACCTGTTACCTTGAAAAATTTTAACTAGACGTGCGGAGAGTGCGGCAACCGCATATATAAGATCGAAATTAGGAAGTTAACGATCGTCATAAATTTGAATATCGATTGCATTTTTTTTTCTCGTGTATTTGTCGATCAAGATGATCGTTAGATTTTGTTAAACACTATAGACGTGGGACTCTAAAACTGTGATGATTTCACTGTGTCACAGCACATATATGATACGAGTATTGAGGAACGGATGATTTCACTTTTTGTTAGTTTACGAGCTTGATCTGATTTTATGACAGAAGC